>CM053507.1:110141412-110235889 GCA_028627145.1 Eidolon dupreanum
AGTGGAGACAGTTACAGATGTAGGTGAGGCCACATGGGGAAGGGCTTGTCTATATTGACCATTTTATGGTCTATTTGCTCTCCCAGGTTCCACACATACCTGGAATACCCTTGGTCAAAAGCCATTCTCCTTATTGACTCTGAATCACAGTTTTGATGTTTCAAGATAAAATTTTCACTAGTAGGGCTACTGCCACCAGCTGTTTATTAAAACGTCATCTCATGCTGAAGTCTCCAGAGAACAGAGAATAAATATATATTTCCAAGATTTTACATAAAAATGGATTTCTTGATTATAGCTGCAAAAATTAATCTCTGTTGTAAGTAAATAGCAAACCAAAAAAAAAAGTTTTTAGGGAAAAAATTCCTAAATGCAACGAAATAGAAGTCCTTAAGATACCAGGTATTTTTTTCTCAACCAATTTTCACCACTACTAATTCTTAGCCTTTTCGTGACCAAGGAGGTGTTTCTCCTATCCTCATGCCCCCTTTCTTTTCTTCACACCAGAGCTCTTCTGGCCCCTTGTCTCCCAGCCCTGGGTACCAGCCCACTGTCCTGAGCCAGGAGAGACTCAGATGTGTTGAGTGAGTTGCTGGAGAGCTGTGCCCTAAGTCACCCCAGTCGTGTGGCAGGCGAGGTCCTCTCTTTTTGCTTTTCTGGCATTTCTTGGGAGGGCCAGTAATGGGCAGTGGGCTATAGGAAACCGGGAAAGGCAAGGGGGTGAGAAAGACTCTTCTGTCTTTCTACTCTTCTTCCAGTGATTTTCTGCCTGTTTTCCTCAGTTCTCTATATTGTAACATGATCCAAACCTTACACATACTTCCCTCCAGTCCAAAAGGTAATTTTAGTTCTCAGAATATTATTCAAATATTCTTTCCTTTCTCTTAAAATCTATTAGACTTCCCTGATATATTTTTTATTTTATTACATTTATTGAGGTAACACTGGTTGATAACATTATATAAGTCTCAAATGTACATTCTATAATATATCATTTGTATATTGCATTGTGTGTTCACAACCCAAAGTCAAATCTCCTTCTGTCACCATCTATTTGACCCCCTTTACACATTCCTACCCCCTCACCCCCTTTTCCTCTGGTAACCACCATACTGTTGTCTGTGTCTATGAGTTTTTGCTTACATTTTAGAGTTTTTAAACCCAAACTTAAGATAAAAGATGAGCAAGTGTTTACTTGTTTGAACACCCCTTCCATTTCCATATCTTACCCAATACAAGTCCCGCTTCTCCCATGAGATCTTTTCTGCCAGCACCAGCCCGCATTTATCTTTTTTCCTATTCTAAAATTTCTGTAGTGTTAACTATACATACTTCTCATTTTGACATTCCATTACATAATGCCCTGAGTCATTTAACAACTCTCTGTGAAAACTTGTCCCCTCTAGAGATACACATTGTTCAGGGAAAATGGTATCTTTTTTTCCTTTTTTTTTTACCCGCTAATCTGGCCCCACAGCATTCTCCATAGTAGTGTGGACAGAGTAGATGTTGAACAAACTCTTACTAGAAATAAAATTAACCCAATGTATATCAAAGCTCTATCTTACTGAAGACAGGATCCTGGTGGTGAAAGGGAAAGAGTTTACTCTTAAATCTACTAGTTGGATTTCACTAGATCCTGACATGTGCCACCTTATCTGATGTTTACCAAGCATACTTTAAGCCAGTACAGTGAAAGGAGAAAACTAGCTACTATGGAACAGATGCCAACAGGCTCTGTCACTCATGGGTAGTGTAAACTTAGACAAGCCTTAAGCCTCTCTAAGCCTTCGTTTTTTTCATCTGTGGTTTCAAAAGAGACCCACGTCATCTCCCTCCACCTACCTCCTAGGGATGCTTTAAGACTCAGATGAGTCTCAGATGTGACATTACCATACTCTATAAACTGATAAAGTACTAAGTAATATAAGAGATTCTTACATTAATACTCATGTTGGCTAACATGTACTGCTCACCAAGTCCTTACTGTGAGCGCTGTGTTCCAGGCACCATTCTAAGCATTCTGCATTGCCAACTCATGTTGTGCTCATAACAACATTACGATGTTGGTACTATTACAATCCCTATTTTGGGGATCATAGCAGGTAAAAGAACTCAGGCACAAAGAGTTTAAGTAATGTATTTAAGGCCTCCTAGCTAGTAAGTGATAGAGCTGAGATATAAACCCAAGCAGTCTGGCTATGAGATATCTATGGCCTGATGTGAAGAAAAAAAAAAAGGGAGTTGGGGTGAGGGCCATGAGAGTAAATGTAATCTAGTAACTTACCACCATCTTTTGGGGCAGCAAACAAAGGAGAAGGTGAAGCTTCTGATTCAGCTGGCCGATAGCTTTGTGGAAAAAGGCCACATTCATGCTACAGAGATCAGGAAATGGGTGACCACAGTGGACAAGCATTATAGAGACTTCTCCTTGAGGATGGGAAAGTACCGGTACTCCCTGGAGAAAGCCCTAGGAGTCAACACCGAGGTGGGTATGGAGGATGGCCAGCCAGGGCATCATCTTTTCTCATCTCCCTCAGTACTACTGCTCTCACTGCTGTGGAAGGTAGCTAGGTTTCCAGAGAAGTTTTTCTTTCTGAGCTGTAGACACCTAAAGCACTTACCTTGTGCAGTTTTCCTAGTGGAGGGGTGGATCTCGCTGGGCTGCTGGCCCCTCTGATTGGTGCTATGTATGTTGCAAAACTGGCTGGCCAGGGGTGAAGCCTATGGCTACAGAATAGTTTTTCTCTGTGTAGAGTTAATTGTTGACTTTGAAGACTAAACCCTTTATCTTGACTTCATTAGTACCATCTTCCACCCAATTATGTTAATCAGCAAATTATTAGAGTCCCCAGTATGTTAATCGTGCTCTTTCAAGAATAAAGGATGCAATTTGTGCAAAGGCTATTTCACATTTCACCGGAAAAGAAGTACTATTTGCCACAAAGCAAGGGAAGACTGACTTTTAATCTCTTCTGTATAATAGGGGTCAGTGACCTATAAATTAAGGGCTAAAAGCAGGCTGGCAATTTAATCCTAGAACTTCTAATTCTTAAATCTTTAAATAGGCTCATGCTCTGAAGCAGACTAGAGAGTGAAAAGGCCAGACCACTAAAATTGCAAGAATTAATATCTCCTGTAGGCTTTAACCTATGAGGTTTTTTCTAGAGATTTCCATCCTATATAAATACCAAACAGTGGTTGAAATAACCAAGGATGGGCAATTAGAAAATTCAGTAATTGTTTTATCATTTAGCTTTCTATTTCCAAGGGATGTTGTTTATTTAAATTGAAAACAAATTGCTTTTATTATTTTCCCTTGCCAATGAAAGTTTTCTTATGTGTTTATGTGTTTCTGTTTCACACTTATTTTAATGAGTAATAAATAATCTTGGACTAATTTTTGTGTGTGTGTGTGTGTGTTTAACTTTAATCAGACCAAAGTCTTTGAGGAAATATTACACTAATCATCAAATAATGTTTATTGTTTTTCCTTGCTGTGGATATTAGCCCTGAACATTTGATCTGAACATTTTATATCTCTCTTATTCAATAAAAAAAATTATTTCCATTATATCTTTCTCTATTTTTCCCTTTCATCACCTCCCCCAACTCTGATGAGTTGTTTTTCCAAAGCATCTCCAGGGTGACCTCTGCGATCTCTCTGTGCAGGATAACAAGGACCTGGAGCTGGACATCATCCCAGCAAGCCTTTCAGATCGTGAGGTCAAGCTGCGGGATGCTAATCATGAAGTCAATGAAGAGAAGCGGAAGTCTGCCCGAAAGAAAGAGTATGTTTGGGAGAGCTTCTGCCCAACTAGTAGGCTCCTCATCACTGAGCTTGATTTTCACTGCCACCTGTCCTTTTTGACATATTAATGTGTCCTCATAACCACCTATAGAGGTTAGAATGGATATACATGATGCTTCCACCCACATTTCATACCAGTCAAGAACTATAGGGCATTGGATAATGGAAACAATGAATAACGACAGCCTTTCAAAGCATTTCATGACCATTCTGCTTTCTTTATATTAGTGTTTGACACAGTTACACATATGCAGAGATCTTGCAAGGGCTTTATGAAGAATATTTTGACAGATTCCTTTTGAACAATGCTGGAAAAAAAATAATGTATCTTAAGATTAAGAAGGCCTGTGTAGTTGATTTTATCAAAATAAAGAAGGACCACACATCCCATGGAGCTAAAGAAACTGAAGCTGGTCTGCGAAGTCAGAGCTTGTGTTTCTAGGGAGTGTATTAATTTTTCCAGGTTGCTGTAGCAAAGTATGACAGATTGGATGGTTTGAAGAACAGGAATGTATTGTCCGGAGGCTAGAAGTCTGAAATCAAAGTGTTGGAAGTGTCGATTCCTTCTTAGGGTTGGAAGGGAAAGATCAGGCCTTTCTCCTTGCCTTGTGGAAGCCCATCTTCATGTTAACCTGGCATTCACCCTGAATATATGCCTATATCCAAATTTCCCCCTTTTTTTTAAGGACACCAGTAATTTTGAAATGACTTCATTTTAACTAATTACATCCACCATGACTTTCTGATATGACTTCATTTTAACTCATTACATCCACAATGACTGTTTCTAAATAAGGTCACATTCTGAGGTACAGAGAGTTGGGACTGCAACACATGAAATTGGGAGGCGGGGGGCGGGGGGCACAATTTAACTCCTAATAGAGAGGGAAATGAGAAGTCCACACTTGACCAAATCTTCCTACTGGACTCTCTCTGGGACACCAGAGAGCCAGAGGATGGTCATGGATGTGTGGAAAATAAAACAAAATGGGGTAGAGGGTCGTGGAGCTAGATTACTAAGAAAGACACACAATTGTAGGAAGCAAATAGAGAAGGTAGAATGCTGGAAACCCAATGTGGTAAATTCAAGGAAACTTTCCCAAGCATGTCAGGTCATATTCCTTCTGATCTTCTTTCTTTCCTTGTTTACCACACACCTACAATGTACTAGAAACTTTGCTCACATAATCTTGTTTAATCCTTGCAGCAATCCTGTGTGATCAGTTATTTTGTAAACAAGGAATCTGAGGCTTAGGGAAGCAAGTTCTACCTCTAGTCACAATCCAATTCCTGTTTGTCTGACTTCAAAGCTCATACACTTTCCATTGTATCAATGGAGTAAGAATAGTAATGGAGTGGCTAATTAACTCCTGCAAAAGGGAATTTGTTGAATCAATAATTTTAATATAAAGGCCACTGCTACAAAATGTATTGCTTTAAGGAAAATTCCACCATGATAGAGTTTCAGGAAAAGATGCTGCTCATTTTAGTATCTCGTGAAATTTCCAACAGGGAGACAATCTTTCTCAAAAGTTACATCTGATAGAATACCTAGAAAAAAGGGGTTTTCATTATGAACTACTATGAAAAATCGACATGAAAAATCTAAGCTAGATAAATATATATGTATATACACACTTTGTGCTAAATTAGATATCATCACATATCACATGCCAACTGGGAAGCACCGTTTCTAATAAAAATTGGTGAGAGAAAAAAACCGAAGCCAGTACACCATAATCAAGACTCATAAGCCCCAGCCCATTGTGTTATTTAGGGGCCAAGGAGGAAGGAAGCCCTGTCCTTGCAGATGTGTAGCAAAAGCTTCTCTCTACAGGAGACTGAAGAGCAGTCAATTAACATTATTCACTTGTGCCTTGCTTGTGATCGCAGGCTCAGCTTCATGCATACTAGTCTGTGCTATAAACGAGCCGCATTAGAAATAGTCTTAAAATGCATAGGATGATCCAGGCCAGAAGTCAGTGAACTATGACCCACAGGCCAAATCTGACCTGCCACCTATTTTTCTTTAAAGTAAATTTATTGGGGTAACATTAGTTAATAACCACCTGTTTTATGTAATCTGTAAGCTAAAAGCTCTTTCTTAAAATTTTAAATGGTTAAAAAATATCAAAAGAAGGATAATACTTTGTGATGTGAAAATTAGATGAAATTCGTTTGCGTCCATAAAGTTCTATGGGAACACTGCCACACTTATTTTTTGCATATTGTCTATGGCTCCTTTCACCCTACAATGGCAAAGCTGAGTGGTTGTGACAGAGACCGAATGTCCCACAGATGCATCTGGCTCTTTATAGATAAAAGTTTGCTAACACCCTTGTCTCAGTAGTGGTGTCTTAGCATATGTTGTTTTTAGCTTTTAAACCTAGTTTAACTTATGCTACTGTGAATTGTTTTGGTATAAGTCAAAAGTTTTACTGAACAGAAATTGTCATTCTGGGACCTGTAGGAGAAACATAGGAAGCTGAGATTCAAGCTATCTGGTTGGTGAGGATGAATATGAATGGTGCTGCATGCTTGTGCACACATGCAAACACACATGTGCAACCAAGAACACATACATATCAGCACAGAATCACAAAATAGAAGAACCGGGAAGGAAAAGGCAGAGAGAATAGAGAACTAGCTGAGCACAAACGTTCCAAGGGGACACAGAGCAAATGATCAGAGTCAGAGGGACTCAGGATAATTCTCAGAAGCAAAGAGTTTTGAAGGAAGGGAAGAGCCAAATTTTGGTAAAGTAGAAAAATAGGACATTCAGGAATGTCATAAATGCTGGAGTGGGAAAGTGAAGTTTGAAGAAAGGGAGGTATTATATCTCTGACCTACTAAAAGCCAGTATGTCTCCTCCTAGATTCATTATGGCTGAGCTGCTCCAGACAGAGAAAGCTTATGCGAGGGACTTACACGAGTGCTTAGAGGTAAGTTTTGCAGTAATCAGTTCATAGCTGTATTAGAAAAATGACATTCTTGCCAGTGTCGAGTGTTTGAGAGGAGCACAGTTCTCTTCGTCTTCTCCCAGAGCTCACTGAATAAAAAGCCAACCAGGGGAAATCTTTCTCCTGGAGTCAATACTAAATATATAGGAGTTTAAAGTACTTTTGAAAAGAAACTTTTCTCAAACTCAAGCTAGACCCAGAAAAAAAAAAAAGTGTATGATACTGGAATTCAAAATAAAAACCATGAGACAGTGAACTTGAGTTGAGTCTTAAATCTGTATCCTCCCCACGACATTCACTCAGACACGTACATATTTATGAAAAAAGAAAAGAGTGAAGTTTGTGCTCCTGCTAAATGTTGGGATATGTTTTCCTAGCAATGGTTCAAGATAATGGAACATTCAGCTTTCTTCTTTATCATTCTGCTTATTTCCCATCTCACTTGTTACACTCTACATGCATTCCTAGTCTGAGCCTGATCCCACAAGTTTAAAGGCCTGTTTATTTTGTCTGTATTTTGTGTGGCAGTTCTTACGCATGCTAAAGCTGTTGTTGTCTTACAGACCTACCTGTGGGAAATGACCAGTGGTGTGGAAGAGATTCCCCCTGGGATTCTTAATAAAGAGCATATCATCTTTGGCAACATCCAGGAGATCTACGATTTTCATAACAAGTAGGTTGGTGGAGGGTTTCAGCGGAGCACACTTGGGGCCATCCATACCCAAGAATGGGGCTTCCCAACAAATGGATCAAAACTGGTAAATCTCAGTAAATTATTATCTGTTAGATTTTCTATGTCAGTTGCTGACATACTTCTTTCTCACTCACCTATCTTTTTCCACTGTTGCCCATACTTCCTAGTGGGAGGTGAAGTATTCAGCAGTGTTATGCTAAGAGACCTAAGTGGCAACATCTTTATACTCAGTCAGGATGATAACCAGGCTTTGAGGAAATAAAAGTAGCTTCTCCTCATTAAAACTCTGGGGGATCCTGACATTAGAATTCATCTGAGGCTAACCGTTCTACCTTGTGGGCCTTAGGTTTCAAATTCTAATGATATTTTCTTTCAATCTGAGTATTTCCTCCATCTCCAACTACCCCGTCATCCCTACTCTCAACAAAAACAGTAAGATAGAAAGATAGATAGATAGATAGATAGATAGATAGATAGATAGATAGACAGATGATAGATTAAAATACTTAATGGAACACATTTCTTGACAGCTTATAAGGGAGAACATCAATGACCCTGTCATAAGTAGAATCATAGAGCCCTAAAACCTCACAACTCATTTTGTCCAGCTCCGAACTCGATTCAATATCTTTTCCATAGCACGCCAAACAACACGTTTCATTGTTAATAGAAGGTCAGCAAGAGCATTGGTTAATTAGTTATATAACCAACTAATGGAAATAACTCAGGTTCTAAAATACAAATAGGGAACCTCAAGGCACAAGAAATATGTTGGTACGACGTCCTAGAGCTCGCTCAGGACCCTGTTTCAGAAAACAGATAAGAGGTAAAGATTCAATATTGTAGAATACAATTCAAAGACATTCCTAGGGTCAGACTAATCAAGGCTTTAACTGAGTTCAGTAAACATACTGGAGATAAAATTGCCAGCTCCAAGAGTTCTTGAGGAAGCCATGTGTACAAGTGTAGCAGCCACCCTCAGGCAAGACTCTACAATAGCACTGCCTAGTAGAGCTTTTGGCAATGATAGAAATATTCCATGTCTTTGCTGTCCAGTACAGTAGCTAGAAGACATATGTGGCTATTGAACACTTGGAATGTGACTACTACTACTGCAAATTGAATTTTTTATTGATAACTTTACTACCATATTGGACAGCCTAGCTCTAGAACATGACACCTCAGTATGGCCCTTTGCTAAGAATTACTAAGAGGAAGCAAGAGTTGGGTATAAAAGGATCCTAAGTTCTAGAAGATCTAAACAAAAGGGGTGGAGAGTCACCCCTCTCTTTTCAATTCTTGACGAATAATCCCCTGTTACATCATCAATGGCATCAGTTTTAAAAGAACATAAAATGTGTAGCTACCATGACATGTTAATCTTGTCAGATTAAGAAAACAGTAAACTGGAGGGGAGGAAAAAAACCTTCTGACTTTCTGGAGCACTTGATAAAAGTTCCCAATCTTTTTTTCTTTTTTTTCCTTTTTTATCACAAATTTTAACATTGGCTTGTCTGGAAATCTCCAGACACAAAACTAGTCTCTCCTCATACCTTTTTAATAAGACCCAATAAAGCCATTTTTGACCACTTATTCCAAATTCCGTCATCTGAGCCCAGCCCAGCATTATCTCATCTCACCCAGGATATCCAAGAAGACGGGACGGATGGGCAGTAAGTCACATTACATTGCTTTTCTGGTTTATGACCTCTGGGACTTAGTCTACACCTCTCGCTTTCCTCATATTCTTACCAAACTGACTAAGTATCGAAGTATAGAAGTCTAGAGATCGCAGTGTGAAATTCCTGTGAGCCTTGCTTTTGTCAAATTAATGTATAAAGGGAAAGAATATTCATTTCCAAATTGATTAATTGTAACAAAATATCTAACATAACCATGCTTCTCATCTGGTTTCACCATATCACTCTAGTAAGACAGAGTAAGCAGTTTGGTATTTTTTTAAAAAGCTGAAAATCTACCTACCAACTGCAAAATATAATGTTAAGAAACCCCTTTAAAAAGTCAAATTAAACCATATAGAATGCTACACTCTGTAGAGGAGTAAATTCAATTATCAAGAATATAGCTACCCAGCAAATGTTACCTATTTATATAACATTATAAGAAACAAGAAAGTAAAAACCAGTCACTGACAAACCAAGAGATACCACAAAGATAAAGTTCTTATCTTTTTACAAAAGCACCTTTTTATCCTCTCTAAAAGCCACTTTACTTCTTGGTGGGATTGCTTCGAAGCCCATAGCAATTTAGAAGCAGCAACTAAGATTCAAGAACAATTTAATTCCAGCAGCATAAAGTAAAACCTGACAGGAAAGAAGACAGACTGCAGTAAAAATGTGCAAAAGAACCAAAAAAAAATCATAATGGTCAAAAGTATTCGTGCAAACAATCCTGTATCCCAATATAGAGCTCAGCACAGCCATGTCTTGCAGAATAGCAATAATAATCAATATTAGTAATAACTTCAAATTATTAGTATATTCTGCATTAAAAAGCAAGGAACTCTGTAATGCATTTGGAAAGCTATCCAAGGGTGATATGGTATTGATCTTTTTAAATGGTGTCACTTTGAAAAATGACTACCAAGATTAGTTGTGCGTGTGTGTGTGTGTGTGTGTGTGTGTGTGTGTCTTTCAGGAATTCCCAAGCACCAAAGTTTCTGTAAAGAACAATCAGTATGTAGAATTTAATACCTATGAGTAGTGGTTTTAACACAAATTGGTGGTTTAGGTGGAATGATACTTCATTTTACCCTCCATTCTCTCCATTCTTATACCACATTTCTTTTCCAGAGAACTCAGTTAATTTATAAAATCATGAAACTTACCTACACAAGAACTAGATCTACTTCTTTTGCATTTTGCTAAGCATTCCAGGAGCACTCAAATAAGATAGCATATTCCACAGGTATGCTACCCAGGTCCCACACCATTATATTAATTACCTGAAATAAGTCAGTTTTCCACCAGCATTGGAAAGACAAGCAGGGGACCAACAGGGCTCGACAGTCTTCCTGCACACTCCCTCCCTCCAGTGCCTGGCGTTCTCAGCCTGGGGTGTTCCCAGGCCCAAGGCTGAGGGAGCAGGGCCAGAGCTGTGTAGGACTGCGCTAGGAGCCCTGGCCAGGCCAGAGTCAGCCTACCAGGGTAGCAGGTATCCAGGGTCAGCCGGGAGCAGAAGGTGGTGTGCAGAAGCAGGTGCAGAAAAGGTAGGGGAAGTGACAAACGGTTAATGAGCAACCGAACCAGGTCCATATTTACGCCATCTTCCTGGAATTCCTCCTTGGGCCATCCCTGTGCTAGTTTGGAGATGGAGCTGGTACCCGGTGATGAGTCAAACCCAGCCTCTGCCCTCTGAGTTCTGGGAATTAGGTACCAGTGATGAGGGTGGAGGTGAGCACAAATGCAGTTCAAAGGAGCAAAGAAAATAGCCTCAGGATAATTAGATTGGCTTCACAGAGGAGGGGGCATTTAAGATGGAATTTAAGTAACAGGATTTTTATAGCTAGAGATGGCTCCCTCAATGAGAGAGGAAAGTTTGAACAAAAGCCCTCCAAGGAGGAGAGTGGAGAAGTCTGGCAGGGAGGCTGAGAAAGGCAATGGGAGGGGTCTGCGAATGAGTCTCAACCCCGAATCTCTCCATTAGAGATCTGGCTGTCATACTGTGTTTTGTCATGTCTGTGTCTGTGAGATAGAGGTAAAGGAAAGGAGAGGTGGTGGGCGGATGTAGTGCGAGTCAGAAACGGAAGGGACAGGGACACAAAGGGAGGAGAGAGACAGAATGAGGTGGGAAAGTAGGATAAAATACCTACACAAGGAGAAGTGAGACAGAAAGTGAAGTGGGTGGATAACGAGGGGAAATAACAGATGGGGAGGGAGAGAGAAGTGGGAGGCGGTAGTTGGGGGAGGAGGTAGGTAGATAGGAAGTTGGGGGACAGGAGTTGGGGGAGAGAAGGAGGGAAAGAAGTGTATTAAGACCTGGCCCTCCCTGGGTCTACCATCCTGCTGCAGGCAGGACAATCAGCAAGGCGTTTTTCAAACAGTTTTGATCACGAACCAAGGGAAAAGATTATGTATTATGTTTTAATATAGCATGTATAATAGGACGTTAAGTTGTTCAAAATAACACCCTCACAATGTGTGATGCATGCTGATATTTTAGGTGAGGTTCCATTTCTCCTCCTCTCCCTCCTCCTTTTTCCCTTTCTCCTCCTCTTTAGTGCTGATTTACACCCACTAAATTGATTTTACAAGCTCATGGGACACAGTGGGTCAATCTGCAGCTACGAGGCAAGGAGTTGCTCCAGCAGGTGCTGAGATGAAGGTTGCACAGCCCAGGGCGGATGGGCAGGGCCTCGCTGCCAGGCTGCTGCAGCTCCTCCTTGCCTCTCCCACCCCTTCCCAACACACTTACCCCTCGTTAATATATGCATATGCTATGATTTCTGTGCTTCTCCTCTCCAATGTCTTTGTTATTTTATCCCACTTGCAGAAAATCATAAATCTTAACAAAATATAAAAGCCTGGAAAAAGCCTTTAAAGATAATCTAGTCCTGTTCTACTCCCTGGTTTTATAAAAGGTTGTGACCTGCCCAAACCAATTAATAGCACAGCCAAAGATTCCAGGTCTTCATGACTCTCCATTACATCACACTGTCATTTTCTTAATATTTCAATGTCAAGGAAAAAGGAAAAGGAAGACCTGTTGTGAGTTTTCTTAGGCGCCAAACACACACTTGAAGGGATAACTGCAGCCCTGACACAATCCATCAGAAGGGCTGTATAAAAATGTATCTATGTCTTTGTTGTTGTTTATTTCTTCAGTAAGCTGTCAACGTTGGTACTGGTTATAGATATTGAGGAACACCCAAGGCAAAGCAAAGTCTAAGCATTTATTTGGATGTGTCAAAGTGGTATTAATTTTAGTTGTGCACACTAACTGCTTAGCATCCATGCCTAGTTGCTAAACAGCACATTAACTGATATGTATAATATTAAATGTGAGATTTTTATATTTTAACATTAAATTTGTTTTACATTTCTGCAATACTTTTTGATTCATCTGATCACACCAGTTCAACAAATAGTAGCAAAATCTCTCAACTGGTAGCAGCTTAGCAAGGTAATTTCTGCTTGAGGTTGGAGGTTGAGGGTGGGGAATATAGTGAGTAAGAATCCAGCCCTGCACACTTGTCCCCTTCATCTCTAACCTAGGCTGAAGTTCTGGGTATGCAATGAAGAGACAGAGCCAGCTGATTCTCATGGCTCAGCCTGGGTAATCACACTGCCGAAAGCTCTTCCATAAATAATCCCACACTTTCCCTGGAGTGCACACGACTTTCCATTAGTTTAGTAGCTGCTCCAGTATGTTAACCAACTGTCCTAGTCCCTGCAATCTCTGAGTCTGCTAGGTCACTAATGGATTCTTTAGAAATGATCTCTAGTTCCACTTGTATGAAAGCAGTAACCCCACCCTGCTTTGATAAGACAGTGTCCTGGACTCCCTGTTAATAAGTGATCCTGATGCCTTTCTCCCCACACTACCTCCAACTTTATGTATCCTCCTCAGTGTTCCTTCCTGCCTTGCCACAGCCCCACCCCTGGCATTACAACAAGTGCACGTGCATGAGATCAGCACACACACGCGCACACACACATAATGTCATCAACTATATCCCCCTTTAAATGCCAGCTGCACCCTTGATGTGAAGGTCCATCTGCTGGACCACTTCGTGAGCATCTCAGTGAAGGATGTACTTCTCCAGAAGCACTGGGACTGTACACCAGATTGACATTTAGAAAGAATAACAAAATCCAGATGACTCAGGGTACCTTTGGAGTGGTGCTGTTTCCAAGGTTACTTAATGACAAACCTCGGAAAGTCTATCAGTAAATACTGGAAGTTTCATTTGTCAAGATTCTGTACAAAGCCAAAGGGAAGCATTTTTCTCATGAAGCAACTGCGCAATATATTGCTTTGTAATTACTTGATAGAGTAATGACGTTGCTTAGATCTTGACATTTCTTTAAAAGTTTTATTCATTTCTTAAAGAACCAGACATTTACACAAATACTTAAACTACTTGCTTTGCTCATTCTCCTATGATTTATTACATGTAATTGTTGAAATGGTGAGAGGACCATGTTGCTATAGAAATTATGGAATATTCCATCATTTGTGAAGAGAGTTGTGACCTCTTGTGCTCTAGTTTAAACACATCCTGTCTATTTGAAGTAGGTGGAATGCTATTGATCAGACTTACCTAATCTGTCATCTTCATGAGCTTCAAATGAAAAACAAAATAGAGTTTACTTTTGTTACTTGTCTTCAACAGTTTCATTGAAATGGTAGTGAATATTTTACTCAAAGTTTTGAATTCATACACCTAGCATAAGATTTTTTTTTAAATTCTAACCTTTTTTTTTTTTAATTTAAAAATTCAGTTCTGTAGAGTCAATGTAGAATCTTCCAACTGGAATCTAGGGCAGTTGCCTTCAGATGCTGGTCAGCAGACTGGGTACATTGCAATTACCCAGGGAGCTTTTCTAAACAATGCAGATACTCGGTTCCTATTTCCCAAGGTGGGGGAAGGAGGTAGTACACAGCCAAGTGTGGGGACCACTAAGTAGGGTTTTTCAAGAATGTTCCTTGAGATAAACTTTGGTATTCCCACCAAAAGTTTTCCAGTCCAAAGAGAAGTTTGGGAAGCACTGCACATTATGTCACTTCAGAGTGATTTATAATGCACCTCATCTTGTAATAGGATTTTGGAAGTCCTGCAGTAAAGAAACCAGCTTACCCCAGCATTTCCCAAACTTAAATGATATGTGACTTTGGAATACAATTTTTACGTCAACACCCAACCAAGATTCTCCCAGGATATGGTTTGGGGGAAGGTAATCTACTATAGATTTTTTTAACAGAGGTTTGGTAGAGAATGTTCCCTAAAAATGAGTCTCTAGAAGTGGGGAAGAGTGTGAGATATGTATGTTTATTAAAGAGAGTATGAGTTTGTTAAGGTTGAGAAGCACTGATCTTGAGGAAGTAGTGTTAATTTAGTGCCTACTACATGCCAGGCACCAAATTGGGTTCTTTAACTATGTGGGTTTATTACATCTTCACAACAGCCCCACAACATTGTTATTTAAAGATGAGAAAAATGAGGCTTTGGAAGACCCCTCTTACAGCTGCGACTAAGTGTGAACTCTGATTCTTTAGCCTATGCTTAGTTGTAGGAGGAAAGGAAGGTGAGACATGGAATCAGTAGAAGGGTGGGCTAATGGCAGTTGCTGTTAAAACCTCCTTGTTCCAGAAAAGCATTAATTGTAGGAATAATATTCTATGCATTTAATTTATTTTATAGTGCTTTTATTTCTTAAAGATTTTCAAACTGAGCATCTTCCCATAGGCTTTCCATAGCTGCTGTCACAAAAAGTCAGGGAATTACACTATTTAAATTACCAGGATTTTTAATAAAGTTGCTAGCCCTGTTTTCAGTGTCTCGATCAATGATCAGTTCTGTCGCTATAATTACCATTTGCTTAGCATTAACCTTAAGTGACCAGGCCACTGACCTTGGGTCACTTAAGGAAAGAGGGAAACTATGAGTCATCATGGATGTCCTTGCAACTTCTAAAACAAAAATACAATTTTATATTTTAGATGGGAAGCCATGATCCAGGCTGTTTTACCATTTATTTGATCACCCTTAAAGGAGAAGGGTCTGCATACCATGGGAGTCAGAATGTAGGGGACTTGAGTGAGGGCTTGAGATTGGGGAGGTAGAGGTTTCCTGCAAGCTTAGTGCATTTATTCTAGTGCCCAGGGCCTCCAGATTCTCCCCCCTTTTTCCTCTTTTTTCCAAGTTCTTCTTCCTCCTAGGTTCTCCTTTCTCTAAAGCCATTCATTTTCTGTCACCAGTTCTAGTCCTAGAATAGCTCATCAGATTCTCTTCCCCCACTTGCCATGCCAGCCACCACCCAGGCCCTGTTCAGTCCATCATGGCTCAGAATTGGACTTTCATTCATTGTCTTCACTGAGATTTATATCAAAGGCCTCTAGGAGAAATGACCACGTAAGGAACCTTGCAACACCTCCTAAAAAACTACTTGTGAACATGTACATTATATTAGGTAGTGTTCCTCAAAGAAGAGAGCCACATAATAAAAGTCTTTTAGGATTCAGTTCCAGATATAAAATTATATGAAAATTAGTATTATGTTAATATATTAACATTATGTTATGTTATGGAAATTTTCCAGAATTAACATACTGTATATACAGTAATGAGCCAGATTGCTTTGTTTTGCAACTAAAAAGGATGTTTCCTTTGTGGCATTTAAAAAGTTTTAATCCTCAATTATAGCATTATATAATATTTTTTCTTATTTCTATTTTAGAAGTCATTAAATGCATGTGTATCACCTGAAATTCTTCTAACAGTAGCAGTAAATATGATACTTAATTGATTTTTGAGCACTGCATATTTGCATTTCCAAAGCTCAACTCGCATTATAATTATTCCTGTTCCGTAATTCAGATCAGGATACTCTAAAATTTACAAGTTAGGAAAAGATGATTATCATCAAATAGGTACTGTGAGGAGTCCCCAAACCTTTGTAAGTGACTTTCTTATTACTAAAGTGATACCCATTTAAGTGTAGAAAAATTTAAATTGCAGATAGACAGAAACATATATATCATATTTGATCCCACCTACCTATTATTATTAGCATTTTGGCCTTCCAAATATGACTTGCCAAATATTTTTACTTGCCTGCATATATGTTTTAAACCAAAGCAACATCTTTTTCAACTCTATGACTTATAAGTACACAAGTCACACACACATAAAACCCATGACCAATTGTAATTAGAAGATATTGCTGGAATGCTTAGACAGTATGAGTCAAGTAGAATAAGTCAAATCAGTAAAAATTATTTTTTTCCAGTAGAGGAGGTAAGTGGTGGAATATTTCAGAACTGCTTTATATCTTACTTAATTTTTGAATTTTTAAAATCAAAATAAAATATGAAACTATAGATTGAGAAGTCCCTCCCACCACTATCTTCATCTACCCCGTTCCTTCACCTGGTTTCCTATGGTAATAATTTTTTTAAAACCACTTTATTAAAGTGGTTCTTAGTGAAAAAGCCATGTATAAATAAGGGAGAGTTGTGTTAGCCTCAGCATAATCCTTTGGGGCAGGGGTCAACAGAACAGAGCTGTCTGACTCAGCCTTTCTTTCCCCTTGCAGCATCTTCCTCAAAGAGCTGGAGAAGTACGAGCAGCTGCCTGAGGATGTGGGACACTGCTTTGTTACCTGGGTAACTAACCTGAAATCCTTCCTCTCCCACTGCCCCATGCTTTCCAGGAGTTCAGAGAGTACCAGACGGCATCACTATTCAGCGTCTGACCTGAGGATTGGTGTCACTGACATTCTAATGTAGGACCGGGGTCTGTAGAGCAGGGCCATGAGTAGATCTAAGGGCAGCAGCCCCTTCCAGAGGAGCAGAGCCTTCTTTGGGACAGTGTGTCCGAGTGCTACACTAAGTTTTCTAAGCACTTTCTAAAATTGAGATATCAGGAGATTGGAACAAAACCACTAGCCATGGTAGAGAAACTGCTCTAGCTCCATCCACTAGTTTCTGTTTTGTTGTGTTTTTGTTTGTTCGTTTTGTTGTTTTTAACTGGAAGAGGATTTGGAAATTAGAAATTTAGGAATCCATCAAAGTACCAAACCATTGGTTATGTTTTCTTCCTTAATAGAGAAGAACAGACTCCTTGGGTATCCATCCCAATTCTGACCTTCATGATGAGTATGTAGTCATTCTTTTTCTTGGTGCTCTTGTTATGGGCCTAGTGAATAGGTTGAAGGTACCAGGTTCTAATTGTATAAATGGAAACAGTCTCCATTAGCATCTCCCTGCCACGTTATTCTGAACTCAGGTTCGTGGTATGAATGCAGACATCTCTGGGGAGGTTCACCCAGCACAGTAAGTGCAACTAAACATGGAAATACTTCTCCAAGGTCAGGAGTTCTAATATTTAATAATTATCTAATTATAACTTCCACTCAAAATGGGCTACTAACTCTTCAAAATGCCTTCACGATTCAAAAGTTTATGCTCTCAGCAGCTCTGTAGAATAGGCAAGGCTATGGTTATATTTTATATTTTATAGATGAGAACCTTTCAAATGAGCTAGAAGATTAACCAGTACACTAATATATAAGTATCACAATCAGTTCTGCCATTCGAGACCCGAGTTGCTTTTTTTTTTTTTTCTTCATGAAACCTTCATATTTGTTTCTTGGCATTCTCCCATTTCTTAAGGAAGTCTCAGACTGCCATCTTATTTTGTGCTAATACACTTTCTACCTCTAAATACATGAGCCCCTGCACACTTCACATTAATTCTGATAAATAATTTTTGATCCCTTGCACAGCTAATGGAAAGAAAAAACAAGACTGACCATTAAATGAAAAGATTTTTTTGTATCTTGTTTCATACAATTTGTGGATTTGCCTTACAGTCAGTCATAAGTATGATTTATCAGCATCTCTTAGGGATGATGAATGTCTCCCCCAGGTAGTACATAAACTCAAAAATTGATCTCAGAAAACCTTTGGCAATTGCATAAAATATGCACATTTTGCCAAGAATTATCCCAAGGTAACTTTCTTAAGCCTCATAATCTTAACGTAGGACTAGTGCAGGAGTAGAAAGAATTGTTCATAATGTATTAAAAGGCAATGGTTATGACCAGGGAGTTTGAAGTCAGCTTGCCTGGGCTGTACTTTCTAACTATGGGAATTTCAAGTTACTTAAGTTACTTAACCAACCTATGCCACAGTTTTCACATGTAAAATGGGGATGATGATACTAGAGCTCACCATATCCTCTCATGAGGATCAAATGAGTTAATATATATAGAAAGCACTTAGAAAGGTACTGGCATAAATGAAACCTGCTATAATTAATGCGCACCTAGGCTGCTTTCTCAGAAGAGGACATCCCAAATGTTCTATAGGCACCAAGATGGGCAGCATTCACAAATGCAAAAAGTACTTGGTGGCCAAAATACTCACACCTTTCCCGGTAGAAAAGGAGAGTAGCACTAACCCAGAGCATATGGAGAGAAATAAGAAATGAATTTTCACCAAATCATAACATGCTCTACTTTAAGTAACAATCTTGTTAGGACTTATTGCTTAGACCCTGCCCCAAAGGGTCACCCTACTTTCCTTTCCCCATCATTGCTTTTGAGAAATTGGAGATGACAGCATAGTCACTTGACACACCCTACAAACTACCCCCAAATGAGACATGGTGTACCAGTACATCTACCTCTGAAATAATACTTCATTTTCATTCTTTGATTTTTGTTATTAGAGCAAATGCTATCATTTTTCAAGATGGGAAGCACAATTGTAGGTAATCCCGAAAAGGGGATAATCTCTAAATAAATTCTGTCCAATTTAAGAATACATTATGATACATGAATTGGTTTTTCTAATTCTTTCTAGCACAGACTAGTATTAAAATGAGCTCATTTTCAGAGAGCTTTCTCCTGAAAGTTTGTTAGGGGAGCATAGGCCAGATGACCCCAGAACATTTGCCATAGATAATCCTGTGGCACATCATATCTGAGGGTTTAACTGCACAGCTTTTGATGGGCATCGTAGGCACAGTCAACAGAAAGGAAAAATGAATGGATGCTTATCTGCTATTGTCTTTGTTCTTTTTAGGCAGACAAATTTCAGATGTATGTCACCTACTGTAAAAACAAGCCTGATTCCAATCAGCTGATCCTGGAGCATGCAGGCACCTTCTTTGATGTAAGCAGTGATTTTCCATTCTTGAGCTGTGGTTTAGCAGGTAGAAATGCTTCTCTACTTTGGGATGATGGGTTTTTAAGTATCCTTTGTTCCTCACTTTTCTTTATTGGCCACCCCAAACCTCTGTCTCGTGGATAAAGCATGGAAGAAAACAAAAGCAGTGTTTTTTGTTTTGTTGTATCCCATCCCACCTCCAGTGCTGTGATTTTGGACAAGGAGCACTTGCCTCGGTGTTTTAACACCAACCCAAATTAGTCATAAACCTCGTATGTAGAGGAGGCCTACTGTGATGCAGGTGTTGGTTAAGAGGTTTTACTTCTGTTTCACATATAGCTCCGTCAAATGTAAGGGTTCTCAAAGTGTGGTCCTCAGACCACCCACATCAGCATCGCCTGAAAACTTGATAGACATGCGTATTTTGGACACCTCCCTGAAGATCTGTTGAATCAGAATCTCCAGGGCTGGAGCCCAGCAATTTGAGTTTTAAGGAGCCCTCCAGGTGACTCTGATGCCCACTCAAGTTTTTAAAATGCTATTCTGATGCAGTTGTTTCAACTTTGAATACACATTGGAATCACATGGGGAACTTTGCAAAATACTGGTTCTGGTTCCCCCTCTGAGATTCTGATATGATTGGCCTGGGTCTGGGCTGGGCAGTGAGAGTTTTAAAAGTTTCCAGGTGAGAGTCATGTGCAGCCAGGGTTGAATACTTGTGCTGTAATGGGAGCCGGGAGAAGAGTCAGTGGACGTGCCAGCTTAACAGGTCCTTTGGTTTTGAATGAGGATCCAAGCCTGTGGATTAATGATGGTATAAGTCTGTATAGAGCTGGTCCCCAGAGAGTGACCTAAAGGGTCACTACAGGTTGCAGAGGAAGATCAAGAGGGAAAGAAGAAAATAGGGGGAAAAGGAAATTTAGTGAAAGACTTTAGCGTGATGGTCATTCTGGGCAGTCTACCTTTCTGACTGCCTGCTTTCGATCCTTCCATAAATATTTAAATGTAAACTATAAGCAAGATAGTGTGCTAGGGAGGCCCCATGGAGAATACAGACGTTTAAACATGGTTCCCACACTCAAATTTACAAAATAAACATTTTCTGTGCATCTTTCTAGCCTGATACTGCCATAACAGAAATGATTCAGTAAAGATCTTATTGTTCAATGAAGGAATGACTTGAATGAGAGAAAGCCAGACAAAAAACACATGATTTATGTAATGAAGCATCAATATGGAAATGGTCTAAATATCCCAAAGTGGAATTATTGAGTTTAAGTTTTGTAAAACAGAAGACTCAAAAAAAGTGCTTCTCTAACTTGGTATCAGAGTTTGTTTGGATGCTCTATGCCACTATCTTTGCTTAATTATGTATTTCCCTTAAGATATCTCTAGTTGATTATTCATCAACAGTGTAGAAGGGTCTTTTTGAAGTTTTAAATGCACTGTGTCCTGTCTTCTATTTAGCATGCTTCTAAGCATATGTGTCCTGTGCTCTGAGCATATCTTAGACTGTTCTGCTTTCTTATCTTTCTCCGCTAAAATGGATTGTGACCCCTCTGCGCGTACATGTACATGCACACACACAGTCACTCTTCAGAATTCTTCCTGTCCTTTGCAGATCAAATGTTGCTTGTTGCATGAATCCTTTCCTTTCTCTATGTATGTGTTATACTTTGTATCTCTCTCTCAGCATTTGTAACGATTTGCCTTTTGGCAGGTTAACAATGTACCTTTCTCTCACACACACCTCCCCCCTTTGTGAGCCCCTTGAGGTTGACTGATAGTTTACCTTTTTCATTTTGTACACATGACAGTGTCTGGTGTTAAACGTATTTTCCTCTAGTCCTACATTCCTCAAAGCTAGTTTCTGGACTTGGATTGATAGTGAGATCTACCCCAATTTTTTTACCCTATCCTCTATTTCCCACATAGTGCCCAATGAGCTTCCACATTAGTTGGGAAGGCCAACAGAAGCCAGAAATCCAGTGCAGTAGGAATTCCTGGAGCTTGTCCTGGAGATGGGCAGGGAGAGCAGTAAACTCTCCTGATTGTTCCCGAAGCTTTCCACATAGCATATTCTTTGTAACTTCTTTTCCATTCCATCAGAAGGGTTTCCCAATGTTCTACACTTAGGAACCATCTGCTTTAGGCCCTCATTCTGTAAAAGAGATAAATCCTTAATAAAGGCAGTCTCTTATTACCTATTAAAGAGAACACAGAAAATTCAAGTCCTAGAAAGGCCCACACATTCATTTGATCCAGAATTTTCTACTCCCGATGTGAGAAACTGTGAGGCTTTGATGTCTAATGCCATGTTGGTTACTAAGCTTGGCTTGCTGACCTAAATGCTGGAGGCAGCCACTTCCTAACTGCTCCACATGCAACCTTCTCAGAGCTGGGCATCTTTTCAGAGAAGGAAGACTATCAAAGGTGTGTTTATTGCCTGTGCTCTCTCGCCAAAGCTCCCAAATAAACTCACGCTGTTCATTTGCCCAAAGGGAGCCAAATGTTTTGCCTATTTATTGTTGAACAAATCCTGCTGTAATCACACACCTCTAGGGAAGAAACAAATAAGTGAGAAAATTGCTGTGTTATGGAATAATTGACAGGAAATGGAATTTTTTTTATCATTCCCTCTTCTTCAGAACCCTCCTCTATGGCCATGTAGCAGCAAGTCCTATCTTGTCTAACTTTAAAATGTTTCTTTTATTCCTCTCAATGCTTTGTTCTAAGCTTAGGGAAAGCCCCCATGTTAACACGCCTGGAGGTATACATATGGATTATGGTTTTAGTATATTCACAGACATGTGGAACCATCCCCATAGTCAATTTTAGAATATTTTCATTACCTCAAGTAGCAACCCTACACCCTTTAGTTCTCACCTCCCACCTAATCCTCCTACCTATTCTGCCAGCCCTAAGCAACCACTGATCTATTTTCTCTCTCTATGAATATGCCTATTCTAGACATTTCCTTAAAATTGAATCATGTAATATGTTCTTGTGTGACCGACTTCTTTCACAGAACATAATGTTTTCAAGGTTCATCTGTGTTATAGCATGTCTCAGTACTTTGTCCCTTTTTATGGCCAAATAGTATTCCATTGTATGAATATACCACATTTTGTTTTTCCGTTCATCAGTTGGTAGACATTTGGGTTGTGTCCGCCTTTTCACTATTATCAATAATACTGCTAGAAACGTTGTATACAAGTTTTTGTATGGACAAATGTTTTCATTTCTCTTGGGTATATACCTAGGAGAGGAATTGCTGGATCATTTTTGTTAGCTCTATATTTACAAACTTGGGCTTTTAAATAACTTCCTAACTGGTCTCTCTGTCTCTATTTCCCGGCCTCCCCCTACTGTGTTGCTATTAGGCTCATACTACTTTTTCTAAAACACTGCTTTCACCATGTTTTAGGATCTATGGTACTTTACCATTGAGAAGCTAACCATCAAATCCTAATTCTTTATTCTAGCTCAACTCCATCAAAGACCTAAATACATCTTGTTCATTTAACTGTATTTTTCACTTTTTCTAGAATCTAGGTGTACATCTTCTGTACTATTCAGGCATGGTCCTCCTTATCATGTAAATACACAATGATTATTTCTTGTATATTTTGTTTTATATGTTTTCCCTTTATAGAGTACTATTCCTTCAACTTTCCACTGCAGCACCCCTACCTTTCCTCTAAGCCCCAGATGAAGGCTTTATTTCTACAAAGATATTGATGACCACTCCTGGACCCAATGACTCCTCTCTAGTCTTGCTGGCTGTAACCAATGAGAACACTTTTCATTGTCCTTTTTGCTCCCTATTTTATGTGTGTGAGTACTCTCCACTAGCTAGAATATCAGGATCTTGAAGGGAGAGAATAAAAATGGACACTTCTCTAACTTTCCTAACACCTCAACCTTGGGGAGTGGAAGACAGAGAGGGGACTACTAGGAGAGACTCAGAGGCACAAACAACAGTTAAAGACCATGGTTATAGCCTGGCCATGAATTATGGGTAATATCAGTGAAAATGGATGGAAAAGACTGGTGTTTTCCTGTTGTCAGAGGTAACAGAAGGAAAACAACTAAAAGTGACTCCATGGTTTCCAGCTCAATAGACCTGAAGAATGAGGGAGATACCACTGATCACAATGAAAATGTTATAAGGAAAAAGTGGTAATTCCAAGTTGGGATGTGTTAAATTTAAAGAGAGGAGGGATGGGGAAAGAGAGCCATCCCAGTGCAGTTTTAAGAAGGGGACTGAGAACAGATAAGACTCAGGAGTCATCAGAATAGAAATCAGAGCCTTACTCTCTGCCTTCCCTTTATTCTCTTCGTTCCTTTTATTCCCTTTCATTTCCTCCATTCTGGGTTTATTTCCTTTCACTTCTACTTTTTTACCTCTCCTTTATCCTTCTGTTTTACACTTCTCCTTTGCACTTTCTGTTTCCAGTTTTATCTTTCTGCATTTCTTCTTAAGTCCCATTTCTGTTTCACAAATCTGCTTTCTTTTCCTAAAGCTCCCCTTTCACTGTCTCTCCTTTCTTCCATTTATATATGTATCTTGGTCTTTCTTATTTCTTTTTGTACTCCCTTCTCTCCCATCAAAGGACAGTTTTTCATAATTGTCTACTCTTTTTTTCTTTTCTCCTCTCTTACCCTGCCTACCTCCTCCCTTAACACACACACATCCATATGTCCCTCGGTATCTAATGGTGCCTGTTTTCATCCCTGTAGGAGATACAGCAGCGGCATGGTCTGGCCAACTCCATCTCTTCCTACCTAATTAAGCCTGTCCAGAGAATCACCAAGTACCAACTGCTCCTGAAGGTACCTCCCCTCCCCTCTATGTCACCCACAACTACTGCCTGGGCCATCCCAGCTTTACCCAAGGATAGGACACCTTCCCCCTGAAGACCTTCCCTCAACCTAGAGTAAAACTTCAGAGATGAGCTCACACTGGCATTGCTTGCTCTAGACTGCATGTCCTTCCTATCTCATGAAATTCCAGATGCTTATTCATAGAGGGAAAGAGGAGAAATGGGAGCTGAAAAGGTTGAAACTATTTTTACACCTACCCACCACTGCACAGCTTTTAGCGATTGCCACCCCAAGCACTGGCTGGTACTTAGAGCCTCTCCTGTCTTCCCCTCCTGGGGCAGATTTCTGATGGTGGCCTCTGCTTCTGATAGGATCAAGGGTCAAGGTCTTAGGGCCAGTGCCAGTCTACATGGGCAGTGAAGGCCCAGGGCTGCACCTGCCATTGCTTTAATCTCTGTGTGTCAATCTCTGAGGTTTTTGAGAGAAAATAGTCAAAGAGTGCATACTAAAACACAATGACACACTTCTCTGTAGTATTCCATATGTTAGGGGTTCTTCTGAAGCCAACCAAGGGATTTGGATTTTCTCCAAAATCTTTTCTTTAAAAGTCAAATAGTCAAATTAGGTAAAATACTAAGTAATTTGGGATGATTCTTCTCAAACAAGGATACATTAACAGTCTGAAAAATATGACATTTTCCCCAAATAAAGCCTGGGAAATCAATATTATAGGCAGTTATGTAGCTTTTGTCTATATTAATTCTTAAGGGCAGAGTTTTCCCTAAGTTTGAATATTTTGCCGGTTGCTCCTCAAATGCAAAGGATAGTGAGAGGTATATTGTAAGTAGTATATAGTTCCAGAGAAAAATCAGATGAAATTCAACTAATATAGAGAGAGATTTGCAGAATATCACATATTCTAGCTTCACTAATCTGAAAACCAGTCTGACTTCAAATCTGGTTTTTCTAGTCATGCTGGAGTGTGCCCACCGGTCTGGTTCATGGGATCTCCCTGGCTTAGTGCTTGTGGTTCTGTGATGAGCAGAGTGGGAGCAGCAGTGAGCCTGTGCCCCAGATCTTTCTTTCCACCTCTAAGTCAGTGCAGGGCTATGCACCATCCTTTCCCTTCAGCCTCCTTCAAACCTACTTCCTGTCTCCAAGAAGAGACTGTTGGCTGCTGCTGTCAGGCACTGAAGTCATCCAACCCTGCAGAAATGGCCTAGAGAATTAAAAATGCAGCATCATGCCTTTGGCCTTTACTGCAGACTAGTGTGAGAAATAATGGGCAGGATACCTTGGCTGTTTTGGCAGAACCACTTTTGGAGATGCCATACTCTTTGTGTTTTGAAGTTTCTTTTCTAAAGACTCAGAATTTCTCATGAGATCCCAGAGTGGGGCATGGGAAGGGGAGCCTCTCCTGAAAAATTGATATGTTTTCTACTGTTAAATCACAAGAGCTTTAGGTCCTTCTTTGCTTTTGACTATCAGATAGTTAACGTCGAGTTCTGTGGTTACTTACAGTAGTTTCTCCTTAGCCCAGATTTCTGTGTGTAATTATCTTCTTCCCTATCCTGCATAATGCTTGACCCTTCTAAATGATTTTTCTTATGCCAGAAGATTTTTTAGAATTTATTCGTGTGTGCGTGTGTTTTAATTTAAGTATCTCAAAGCCTTTTCAGGAATTAGTGGAGTTGTGAATTCAAACAAACAAACAAACAAACAAACACCCCTCACCCATCCACATTGCCAGTGTCTTAAATCAATTAAGATGTAGTTCTAAGAGAAATATAGCTTTTCACCTCCCCTTAATCCATAAGGCTGAGGTTCTTAGGATTAATTTTGTGACAGGGACAAGGGAGGGAGGTGGAGAATGGATAGGCTGTCCTGTGTTTTGCTTTAGGTAGATGGAGGGGTAGGCTCTGGGCCTTCGTTTTGTATTGAATGCTTTGGGAAGAGACGATTGTGCAGGTAACTGAGAAGGGAAAGATAAAGTAGTGGGAATTTGATTGTGGAGAAGTTGTAGAATTATTGGAAAGAAGACCTAACATAATTTTGACCTCTATTATATGTGCTGGTAGCAGAGTACCTGCTGATTAAAAGAAATAGTTTCCTGAGCTTTTACTGTAAGTAAATAATATAGGATTTACTTGCTCATTAAAGTCAGTTTTATTCCAAATAAGTTAATATATAATTACCAGTATCCTCTGGGGTTCCTCACTTTAGGTGTTCCATGAAAATAAAAACTATATATCAGTTAGAGTGTCCAATATTCCTCATGTAAATCTGCTACAGCTTTCCTTTGGAGTGTAAATTAAATGTTTAGCCTTCTCTCCATCATAAACTATAGCAAGGATCTGAGGAGAGCTCATTGGCTTTGCTGGTTGATTAGTGGACTTGCCACATTGCTTTGGGAGTTAAACTAATTGATGCTTCCTGTTGTAAACTGAAGCATATTTCTTGTTCCTCTCCTGTTTCTGCCTAGAAGTTCCTTTTATAATGTATGAAAACAAGGTTAGGAGAGTTAGAATTAGGAAAGGAGTGGGGAGAATCAAAGAACATCAGATTGGCAGAAGTTAACGCAACTTTCTTAATGATGCTGTTGTACTGACTGGTACCAAAGACAGAGCTGAGAATTGGTCGCTTCTACCTACCAAACATGCACTCTTGGCAGTTTACCGCTCCTGTGGACACTTAAATTTCCCTACTTCACATGGAAAGTGTCCAAGATAACACAGAGAGTTGAATTTTCATGTCAGATGCTCACTAATCAGATAAGTTACCAAGTGTAAAGCCTTACTAATACAGACGTGTACTGCATAACGATGTTTCAGTCAACTGTGGACCACATGGGTGATATTGGCCCCATAAGTTTATAATGGAGGTGAAAACTTCCTGTTCCCTAGTGACAGTGTAGCCATTGTAATATTGTAGCACAATGCATTACTCATGTGTTTTGATACTCAGTGTAAATAAACCCATTGTACTTCCAGTTGTATAAAAATGTAGCATGATCATATACAGTACATAATGCTTGATAGTGACAATAAACGACTATGTTACTGGTTTATGTATTTCTTATACTATACTTTTTATGTTTAGAATGTACTCTTTCTACTTATAAAAAAAAATCTTTGCTGTAAAATAGTATGCTGTGTTACATCGGTAGCAGCTTCATATGTCTCATGTTTACCCTGTCTCTTGATTGTATCATTTTTCTCTAATGCTTGATTTAATCTCATGTTGTTTTGAACAGTAACATGCTGCACAGGCTTGTAACTTAAAAGCAATAGGCTGTAACCATACAGCCTAGGTGTGTAGCAGGCTGTACCATCTAGGTTTGTATAAGTATGTTCTGTGTGATGTTCACATGATGAAATCATCGAACGTGCATTTCTTAGACTATATCCCCATTGTTCAATGGCTCATGACTGTAATTTCAAGAATACAAATAATCTCAAGGCAGAGATAAAACAGAAGTCTAGGACTTCTAACAACTCCAAGTCCTTTCATGTAGCATCCAGATGTGCTATGGCTCAAATTAATATACAGGTTTCTAAATGATATGTGTTGCCTCATCTCGCTTACCCCAAAGAGAGCCATTCTGTTCATGAAATGTACTCATTTTTTATTTAAATATTTGTATAGCTTATGTGGTACTTTCCAGGGAGCCATGCTCCTAAAGCTACACATTCCAGGTTTGTTTACCCTAAGAAGTCTTGGATAGACAGGCCAGATATATTCTACTAAAAGCATTCCATAGATAAGACTCTCCTGTTAGCAAGTACCATTAGTTTATTCTCCAGGATTTCAGTCATTAACATGTTTACAGGGTTTGATCTGGTCAACTTCTTCCTTTCCAGGAAATACATCCTTATCCATCCATCCATCCATCCATCCATCCATCCCCTACCTTCCCCCTCCCTGAACCCTCAAGGGGAGAGTATAGATTGCAGATCTGATGCTTAACTATTTCCCTCCCAGTGGCAAAGCAAGCAAGATAAGAAAAAATGGAAGCCATCAGTTTTCTGGTTTGGGCAAAATCATTCTACATGATCTTTATGATTACTAAGATAGTTGAAAATGATCTTTTCTTCCTCAGCCAGATATTATATATCCTTTATGGAGATGGTAATGACCTAGTCTCCAATGAGGAAGTAAAGGAGAGGGCATGGTCCAGGAAGTCTCCGTATAATGGAGGACATGGTGGAGACAGGGTTAGCATGGTGGATAGAATACAGGACTTGGACTCAAGAGACCTGAATTCAAGCCCCTACATAGCCTCTAGTGAATTCTATAACCTGGGGATAATCTCTATCCCTCTAAATCACAGTTTCTCATCTGACAACGCAAGAGCTAGTCTAGAATCCTATCTACTGGCCCCAGGTTAGGAATTCCTGATTTATATGATCCAAAAATCTTTTATAACTCTGAAATGCTATAAACATTTAGTGTCTGTAACCCCAGATTGCTCCTGGTATGATCAAGTCATCATTCAGGCAGTAGAGGTATGTAAATCAAACTGGTGCTAACAATAGGTATGCAGTGATATATAAGCTGTGTGCATTCTTTGCACACCCTGTCTTCTCTTTATGATTCCACGGTATCGCACCACTGTTCATGTGCTTTGCCAGGGATATTTCTTCTCCAGGAGGGCAGGTGAGTGACAGAGAATATCCCAGTTGCTGACTTGTGGTGTCAGACATTTGGGAATTGGGTTTGAATTGAGTTAGTTTGGATTAGATTAAGCAGAGGAAGCTCAGTCAGGGAAAAAATGTCGTTGAATTCTTTGGAGATAATCCCAGATCCCACCCCACTTTCCTTACAGGTTAGAGGCAACCATCATAAAAAATGAAGCTGGTATATAATTTGCCTTGAAGGGTGGGGAAGCTGGGGCAAATGGTTCTAACTGTTTCTGGACTTTTTTTTCAGGAGCTTTTAACTTGCTGTGAAGAAGGAAAAGGGGAACTCAAGGATGGCCTGGAGGTGATGCTCAGTGTCCCAAAGAAAGCCAATGATGCCATGCATGTCAGCATGCTGGAAGGTAACCGTCCTCTTAGCCTCCCTGGGGGAACTGCCTCCTTTCCTAAGATCAGGGAGCTGGTGTGGTGAGAGGGAGGTGGCATGAAGCCAGGAAAGGGGCAAGACTAGAAGAGAGAAGGAATGGCAAGTTGTTACATAGGTCCTTCAAGTAGGACCAAGTAGGACCAAGCCTAAGTCGTTTCAGTTATGTAGACAACTTGCTGCCTGGGAGGTATTCTAAGACAGGCCATCATCCTTACTATAAATGTTCCAGAGCCCTGACCCACAGCAATCCTGTTCACCTGCAGGCATTTGCATTACCTTTGTTCTCAAAATAAGTAAAAATCCTGCACATGTGCACACATGCACACACACCATCTTCAGCCTTATGCCATTCTCTCTCTTTTTATTGTAGTAAACATATGTAACATGAAGTTTACCAATATCACCATTTTTAAGGGTACACTTCAGTGGCATTTGGTATAGTCACATTTGCATGCAACCACCCTTATGCCATCCTAGCAGGTGAGAAAAGTTCAGCCAGGTAAACCTGAGAGGACTTTAGCAGAGTACACTCATTCTGCTGGAACCATGTTCTTGGGGCCCAGTACCTGGCAGAGTGAGACTCCAATAAAGTGCTCTTAACACCGCCAAACAGATGGCAGAGCAGCCATATTGGGATGGAAGTTATTAGATGGGTTGACTCATCCTAGTCTGGGCTGGCAAATGGGTGTTAGGGAGATAAATGTATGCTGTTGTAAGTATGTAAACCGTGTGCTGTTTTTGCTTTTATGGGGTCTTACTTCCCCATCACCTCTCCTCCTCAGTGCCCTCATCTAAAAAAAACTTAGTCTGATCTCAATACTTCCTGGGCCACCCTTAGCACAGAAGTCCAGTTTTACAAGCAAGGAGTCCTGGTTACCTTCTTCAGACTGAGCACTAACCATCTGAACAAATTCTTGTGGTCACAATTCCTCTGCCCCTTTCTTTTCTCTTTGCACCTGCCTCCAGTCCCCACCCCTGGGCATACCCTTCTCCTCTAGCCTGTCCTTGACCTGTATTCTGGATCTAGCTGCTCCAGGTATGGTCTGTGGACCAGCAGCAGCAACTCCTGCAAGCTTGTCAGAAGAGCAAATTCATGGGCTCCATCCCACACCTGCTGTCCTGCACTCTTGGGGAGTGGTAGGTGGGCAGGTATCTATGTTCTCACATACTCTCCTGGTGATTCTTATGCATACTAAAGTTTCAGAACCTCTGTTAAAGATTTAAAGTGGTATAGATATAAACTGTTGAAGATTTGTGTACCACACTATACAGGAGCAGCCAAAGTGAAGCGTCCTAGGAATGGAATATGAGAAATAGAGCAACGATAGATGAAAGAGTCAAGGGAACGCAATCAGGCAATGTTTTTCTCCTCAGCCCCACTCTGAGCTCTGAGACAGGGGCAGTTGGGAGCTGTGGAGGAAGGAGACCTGTGGGATGTTTGCCATTGTAGGAGGTCCCAGACTGACAGTGGAGCTGGGAGGAGCTTATGTAGGACTTTTGCAGGGCGTTCCAGTAGTACTGCTTATGTGCAGGCGAGCTGGTGTAGGAAGAGGGATTTGCTCATAGTTTTATACAGTTGTCTACTCAAGTGTGAGGAGTCTCACAACCGGCCGAGAGACAAAGAGCCTTAGAAGCTGAGAGCTCTGTTAGGGAAGCCTTTCTCCAAGAGGGGAGTGGAACATGGCACCCTGAGTGTGGCACTAGAGAAACTCCACAGGGTGGAAATGGGTATTTTTCAGGGTTTGACGAGAACCTGGACGTGCAGGGGGAGCTGATTCTCCAGGATGCTTTTCAAGTGTGGGACCCGAAGTCGCTAATCCGGAAGGGGCGGGAGCGGCACCTGTTCCTCTTTGAGATCTCCTTGGTTTTTAGCAAGGAGATCAAAGACTCTTCAGGACACACAAAATATGTTTACAAGAACAAGCTACTGGTAGGTGGGGCCGGTGGGGTAAGACAAGACTCCCTGTTTTCATAGAGCCCTTGGGCAGGACGGGATCTTGAACACTCAGCTCATCTCTCCCCTGGCGCCACACCAAAACCATCCTGGACAAAAGAAAGTGCCTCCTATTTGAAAAGCTCCCTCCCCACCCTCAACACCCACTTCTGCATTTTAAAGTTCACAGTTCTTCTTCCTGTTTGCTTTTAGCGCCTCCCTCTTCACCTTCCCTCCCTGCTACCTGCTAATCAGGCACGTGCCTGTAGGTCCTTTCATCCTGGGTAGATGAACAAAATATCCAGTCTATTTAAGTTTGATTGACAGAAGCCCCTTCCTCGGTCCTCTCCTCTTTGTTGCCTTTCCCTTCCCACCCCAGCCCTAAGTTTCCCCACTGCCCTCCCCTTCCCCGCCTCTCACAGGCATTTCCTGTCTACAGACCTCAGAGCTGGGTGTGACGGAGCATGTAGAGGGGGACCCCTGCAAATTCGCCTTGTGGTCTGGGCGCACCCCATCCTCAGACAATAAAACCGTGCTGAAAGTAAGTACTGCTCTCTGCTGGGCACAAGACCAAGGTTGGGGGAAGAGGGATGTGGGTACCTCACACCTAAAAGCTGGGGCCTGGAGATTCCACTGAGCCACTGGACCTGTCTTGAGAAGGGCAGCATCACTTGGGTATCAAGAAGCAAATTCTGTCATGAAAATAGACCCGACATCTCAAAGACAAGTGATGTTCCAAGTCCATGCACTTGTAGGAGCATAGAGTGAAGACAGCAGGGAGTGGCCTATTGGGTTTCCTCAACAGGGCCCGCTGAAAGATGTTCTTCCTGTATGTCCCCTTCAAGTGTCAAGGACAACAATTGACCCTTTGACAAAAGGCACCTTGATTTGTTCCATATTCATTCAACATTATTTTCCTGAACACCTTGTACGTATAAGGTATTCTACTCAGTGTTGTAGGGGATAGCTATGTGTAAGATATGGACTGTATCCTCTGGGAACTTACATTCTAGAAGCTCTAGTAAATTATACTAGCATGGGAACTATACTGATTGAGAAGAGTGTTCAGAAAGGGCCTTCCACCAGGGGACGGCGTTAAGGCGTCATTTCAGCTCTCCACAGCACACGCAGCCTGGGAGCTGAGTCCGTGCTCGCGGCAGCGTTAGCCTAACTGAGAAGAGATCCTGAAGGCGGCTCATGCACCAGTCACTTGCTTCTCAGCAAGGGGCCCATCACCAAGGAAGAGGTGTCCGATCCTGACCAAAGCTTCACACCTGTTCACCCTGAATTGCCAGCATAGCTGCTACCTGTCATGGGGGAGAATTACCTGAAAAAAGTTCCACAACAACAAATGGGGTATTTATGGAATACCAGGCTAAAAAGCCAGGAATGACCTTCAGTCAGTACAGCTTATGTGGCCATACTAGGTGTTGATCATCCTGACGTTTATTCATACCAGTTTGTAAATAGCCTCTGCCTTCAAATGCCCCCTTACTGCCCCTCCCAGTGCTCCCCAAAACCTAGTAACCAAGGTGTTAATCCCTGACCCAGTGGGGGACCTCCAGATACTGCTCCAGCCCCAGGGCAGATGTCAGTATTGGTTAGTGCCTCACAGGTTATTAAATACTTTGAAAATCACTTCTGTACCAGTCTACATTGAGTCCTGAGGTCATAGCCCTATTCTCGGAGTTGGAGAAACATGACTGTGGAATTGAAGAGTCATAAATATAAAATGAGAAATAAACTCTTGCAATGTTTGGTTTCTTAACAATCACAGACTAAGCCTGTAAGAGGAGGGTCGAGAACCGTCTTGGCGGGCGAAGGGAGATGGGGTTCTCACTCTTTCTCCCTGTGGCACTCCAGGCCTCCAACATAGAAACCAAGCAGGAGTGGATCAAGAACATACGAGAGGTGATTCAAGAAAGGATCATTCACCTGAAAGGAGCTTTAAAGGAGCCAATTCAGCTCCCCAAAACACCAGCTAAACAGAGGAACAATAGTAAGAGGTAACCAGCGTCTCTCCCCCAGCACTACCTCATGCTTCTGGGAGCGGGAGTGGGGTGAACCTTTGCTTCCACAGGGATGGTGTGCTCTGCAGGTGGCACCCCTCTCTATGAACCCCCAGCAAGTCCTACCTAAGATGTGTTGTCTCTTCTTTAAGCCTCTTACTAGTTACTGTCAATTCAATTCAGCAGGGCTTCATTGAGCACCACTTATTTGATAAATATTCCACAAGGTGCTATAAAAAGATAAAAGGAAGTGTAAGATGAGTCCATTCTCTCAAGAACCATCTAACAGTCATGTCTCACATGTGGAATAGTTAGACAAGAAGAATCAGTACTACCTGTAGGGACAATAAACACAGTAAGAATTCAAAGAGAGATGACTTTAGATGAGCATTAGAGTGGAGTGTCTGGGGACTTTGGGAAGGAGGTGGGCCATGAGAGGAGAACTCTATGGACCAGTTTGACAGTAAAAAGGCTTGTGTACTGAAGTGCATGAGGATGGTATGGTGGGGTTATCATTGCAGCTCTGACTGCCACCCCCAGAGTCCTCACCTTCACTCATCTGAGATAAGCAATGTGATCAGGCAGAAGAATACTTATTTTTTGTATCTTCATCTCTCTGGGCTCTTCTGAATCCCAGTTTCCCTTAGACCAGTGAATGACTTTTAAAATATTTCTTTCTCAAGTCTCCATATGTCAGTCACCTACAATGACTTTTGGAGGCCACTTCAAAAGAAAGCATGCAAACACTTCATGTCGATTTTGGAAAAAAAATAAAACAAACCAGGAACTTGATGGTAATGGTTGTTGGGGGGTAACAGGCTCTCCTCTCCTCTCCTCTTCACAAAGGGAATATCCAGAAGGTTTAGTTGACCTTTTGGCACCAAGCGTAATACACAGGCCAGGGAGCCACACGGGGAGATGGTAGCCAAAGAGCGGCGTGACTAAGGTAGAGGCAGCTCCATTAGGCAGAGCCCCAAAGACCTGCATGGCCAGGATAAGGTTACCTCTCTGTGCTACAAGAACAAATTATGAGTATTGGGGGTGGGGTTACTTTGATTTCAGTCACCTGTGTTCAGAGTCCCAGTTAGGGGTAGTTTAACACTGGAGACAGGCCCTGCTTTAGGAAGCCCCTACTTTCCTAAAGGAGATAGAATGGAAATGGGCATAAAAAGCTGAATGTCCAGGACTATGGTGGGAAAGGATATTCAGGTGAGGTTGGCTAGGGTTCCTCTGTGAAAGAGCTCCTTTTTCCTAGTGTAAGAGAGTTTGAACATCTCTGGAACGTGGGTGAACATGTCTTGAAAATGCCTTCCACTTTTTCCCTGTCATTGTCCTGCAACGAGGTGGTGAGAAGCCTTGGCAGACTGTGCAGAGAACAGCCAGGCAGTCTATAATTTCGTTAGCTTGGCTTCCTGGATATGGGGACAGAGTTTATGGAGGAGTGGATTGGCTTGGGGAATACTGCCCACACTCCTGGATGGGCTCCCCACAACCCCCAGAACTGGCTTCATCTGGAATGGCCCAGAAGGGCCTGCAGTGGGCCAGAATAGTGGGCAGTAGGAAGTACAGCCAACTCTCAACTATCTACAAATGGTGGGGAGCAGTGGCCCAGATATTTAAAACAACAGATGATCTAAAATCCTTAATTTTTGGTTTTGAAATGCATCATATGATTTCTTTTTACAGCAGATTTTCCTTCCTACAAATGTGTGGCTTATGTTATTAAAATAAGTTGGCATTTTCCAAGCCTACAAGTGGTGGTGAGAAAGCAGTTGACTTAGAAATGTCCTGGGTGGGAGAAAACATATTTTCTGACTAGTAGACACTGTGTATATACATATGCATCACATGTATGCCCACATGCGCACACATGTCCACATGCACTCACATACACTAGGTAGTTATAGACTCTGTGAAGCAGTGTCAGCATACGGGGCATTTTGCCCATGCAGTAATATTCTCAGGCAGCAAGTCCCCCTTCTCTCTTATGTCATGACTTCTCCATAAGCAGCATCAGGGCTGTGACATTCATAAAAGCCTCCAGGGGAAGACTGTCATTTCCTGTGCTAACATACCACCCCTGGCCCACATCTCTTCCAGTTTTTCCTGACACAGAGACTATTCAGCCTTTGCCAGCTCCTAGGCATTTAATCCCCCTTTGGCTCTGGCTGTGGGTTCAGAGCAGGACTGGAGAGTTGAAGGAGCATGTGAGACATGTGGGACAGTTATATAGTTCAGGGGCCCAGGAAGGGGTCCAAATGCCAGGAGTGCACCGGGGAGCCTGTCATCAGATGCTCAGGAGCACAGCTGTCTCAACAGCTGCTGTGGAATCTGTGACTGTTCTCCTATCTTTGAAAAGATGCCTTGGCCTTCTGTGTTCATAAGAAGCATGAGCTCAACAAGACCCACCAAAATGAAGGCGGTAAACTCTTCCTCATACTCAAGAGCTGAGGGTCCAACATGAACTTCCCAAAGATAATCACCCCTGGAGAAAGTATCTCACTCCATCTTCTTGAAAAGAAGAAACACAAGTCAAAAAAAAAAAAAAAAAAAAGCATCTTAGCAGTTCTGTTTTCTTGATAGGCCAGCTATAAATCAACCCCTATCCTGTTATAGTATGCAGAAAAACTATGTGAATACCCTGAACTCTAGGATTGTTGTACAGAAGCCTAGGTCCTAAGTAGGATATGTCTCTTTCTACTGCCTGTTATAGACCCATCCCCAGTAAAAGGGAATAGATAATTGCCCTCTCTGTACCGTGGGCCAGAGGATTTGTGGGGAAGGAGTAATTTGATGTTCAGTTATCAACAGAGTGATTATGTATGTACTAAGTACAAAATGTGACATCATTGAAAATCACATAGTGCTGCTCCCTTTAGTGGGATAATTTTAGACAAATCCCTGCTCAAAGTGCTGAGGCTCTGCTCTGCCAGCCCAGCTGGAAATCCGGTCTGCTCCAAACCCACAGTGGCTCCCCCCACCCCCACCCCTGTTTTTTCTCTCTTCTTCCTGCAGGGATGGAGTGGAGGATGTTGACAGCCAGGGAGATGGGAGCAGCCAGCCGGATACCATCTCTATTGCCTCTAGGACATCTCAGAACACAGTGGACAGTGACAAGGTAGGACAGTGCCCCAACCTTCCTTCCCCTAAAACTTCCTGTTGGCTTAACCACCCCTGCAGAATTACCCCAGAGAATTTCTCCCATTATGGAGATTGACCTCAGGAGCTGGCTGTCTCTCTGTAGGGCCGGAGGAGGTTATGTCACATGTGGACAGAGATTGGGGCAGTCAACCAACCTCTCATGTTGTGAGTCTAGCAGAAGTGGCAAGGGTGAAGAGTGAGAGAGTCTGGGTCTCCTCCCCTTCTGAGATGCCCCATATGGGCTGCTTGGACTACTCTGCTTTCTGGGAGGCTGAACTCAGGGTGCTGAGGCTGGGATAGTTTCCTGAGACCTCAGTAGCTGTAACTGGCCTGTATTTATAATGATTCGAACAGGCTCACCTCAAAGTTAGACCAAGACCAGTGGTTTGGGAAATGGCCACAGAGATGCTGGTTGGTAGGCGCTTCCTGTCCACAGGGGCTCCAGTGGAAGTAATGCCTTTCTCTGGCTAGATAGTGAGGCTCAGTTCCCGAGGGATGAAGGACCAGGAAGTGGTACATAGAGCAGCATGTAGGGATGTAGTAGTCTTGTGAGAAAGCCAAATCACTTGCTCTCTTCTTATATTTTGGAGCAAATAAACAAAAGTCAAGAGCACTGATGGAATGAAAGAGAGAAAGAAGATGGTAGCTGAGGGTCAGTGTACTTGTTCCAGCCAGGTGAAGAATTCAGCTGTCTTATTTGCAGCAGGTACACAGCAAGGCTTTGTCCCTGACCCTACCCTAGTTTAGTGACCTCAGGATCAGAGAGTGTGAGATAATATTTTGCTGCATATCAGCGATTTTATTAAGGAAGGTATGGACTTTCAAAGACCACTTGGCCCCAGTTTACCTACACTTCGTATTTTGACCTAGTCCTTCAGCCTCAGGCAACAGGCTGTGTCCTTGTTTCATTTTAGTTTTCTAAGTTATGGGTATTTTTTTAAGGTAATCTGCATTCATTAGGACTTTTCCTAATTTTTTTTCTTACTGGAAAAAAAAAAAAGACTGTGGACCCAAATGTCCTAAGATCACAGTGCTAAATCATGCTCAAGGATATTCAAGGTAATTCTATCTGATACCCTGCCTTCAAGTTTCTAAGCCATTTTTAACTATCAGAGTGGATGGAAAATTGGGGTTTTTTTCCACTTGTAAAAGCATACAGAGAAAACTATTTCAGTACTTTCCTTTCTCATCTGACTTGTCGTTTAGAAATATAACCTAGACTATCCTATGAGTGAAAGTGTTTCTTTTTAAACAGTCAGTGGGTGGTAAGGGAAGTGCAGTGTTTTCCATGTTCGGACTGAGCTCGTTAGTTTCATAAGCCAGGGGATTCATCCCTTCCCGTTGCTGCTCCATCCTCCCCACAGCCCTCACTCACACACAGACCCCTTTTGTAGAGCTTTTTGTCCTCGGAGGCTGTCAGCTCCAGCCATGCCTTGTCTTCTGGCAAGGTAAGTGAGGCTCAATGAGGACACCTCTGACAGGAGGCATTTTGTTACTAATGAGGAATCTTGGAACCTACACATTATTCTGTAAGTCAGGGAACTGAGGCCCAGAAAGACTGAGTGACTTGCCCAAGAAAATCCTAGAAGTTAATAGAGAAGCAGGAACTAGAACCCAGAGCTCTCTGATTCATTGTCAGAGAGATCTGACAATGTCATTTTCCCCCTCACTCTAAAAGTCAAACATTGAACTCTCAGTGCTAAGGTTAACTCAGCTGGTCAGTCTTTCTACACATTCCGCAAAACCATTGGTCACATATTCGTGAAAAAGCACCCACCATGTGCTGAGCTCTGTGCTGGATACTGTAGAGAGATGTGGACCATTTGTTGAGTGTGAATCCTCATTTGTGTGATTTTCGTTTCATGTATGTCTCCTTAGCCAGACTGTTAAGCCCTGATGAGGGCAGGGGTGATGTCTGTCTGTTTCACTGCTGTACCCCTAGCACACAGCACACACAGATGATCAGGAAGTACTAGTGGAATGAATGAACAGAGGGGACATAGTCCATGATCTCAGGGAACTCCAGCATTAAGAGGCAGCTGAAACAGGCGGGTCTGAAAGCAGCCAAACATACATTGTAGTTTTAAATATGCTAAAGAGGCCTAGAGGTTCTCTTACCTCAGAGCAGAAAGCCGTAGTCAGCAGGAGAACGTAGCCTGCTGGGAACATTAACCCCCAACTATCTTCTCAAGCCTTGGGAAACCTGGGCAGCAGGTTGGGATATGATGAGAGAGTTTGTATTTCATACACGAAACCTGGAAAACCACTTAGAAAGCCACACTTCCAGAGTAAAATAAAGAGGCGGTCTATAATTTAGAATATTCTTACTGTTCTAACACAGAAGAATGATAACAGGATAGCCATGCGTCCTCTTTGACCTGCAGTCCCCTTCATTAGAGAAACCATTAATTGGAATCTTTGAATTCATAGATGTTACCAGCAGTGCTAAATTTTCCCCTAACTATACCCAAAGACCAGGAAGCTGATTGCCATTGGTTTCCCAGTGGTCAGGTAAACACACTAAAGAAAAGAAAGATAGGAGGTGGGTGAGGAGGGAGGAGGCAGACGGAGTAAAGGCGGTCAGATATAGGGGGGTGGGGGAGGGTGAAGTGGGTAAAGGGTATCAAATATATGGTAGCTAAAGGAAACTGGACTTTGGGTGGTAAACACACAATAGGATATACAGAGGTCAAATTATAGTGTACACTGGAAAATTATATAATTGTATTAACCGATGTTACCCTAATAAACTTAATCTTAGAAAAGAAAGAACAAAGTGGATTGATTCAGGCAAACTGAACCATATTCAACAGAAGGACAAACATGGGTGGCTGTGGGGAAGGGACTGGGCAGACACCTCATGGGGATCAGGGTCATTTTAACAGTGATTTCTAGAAAAGGCCCCAGTCTTCCTCTTCTAATCCAGAGGAATTAGAATAGTGGCACTGCTGGGGCTGAGGAAAATGTCACCATGAAAGGGGCATGGTAGACTGATTTGAGGAGCTGTGGGTCCCTAGGGCCCCTTTCCAATCACCTCGTGTGTATTTTGTGTGCCGTTGTGGGGAGGAAGGGGTTTGGACACACCCACGTTTATATCCCAGCTCTAGCACTTTGTCTTGTTGCTTGAGTTACTGCATGTTAATTTCCTTATCTGTAAAATAAAAATAACACCCATCTCACTGAGGCATTGGGAAAATTAAGAAAAATATATTCACTTAGCACCTGTTAGACACGTAGTAAATGTTAGTTTCAACCATTATTAGAGGGGAAATAAACGTTTACATACTATGTGTAAGAGGGCATGATTATTCAGCAGACTGTGAAGATCTCGGAAAGTTCTTGGGAAAAGTCCTGCCCTTGGGTTCCTTGTCTGTTAACTAATTGCCAGCAAGTTCTTTTCCATATTAGGCCTAAAGAAAAACAGCTTCAATTTATCTGACTATAGACAGAACAACCTTACTCCTCTTTCCATTCGGTAGCCTTTAGAATCTAAGGCTTAGATATTTGTAGTTAGCATTGGCTCATGGGTTATGCTGTTATTTAATGGGTTATAATCCATCGCTGTCATGTATTCATTTTAATCCTCAACTAGTACCACCTTTGGCCAGTGGCAACCCCTGAAGCTTTATATATGTGAAGACACATCTTATCTTTTAATCTTCTCTGCTTGGATGTCCTCACTTTCTCCAGACGTTCTTTGTAGTAAGGTATTTTCAGACCCTTCCATGTCTTGATTGTATTCTTCTGGATTGACTCCAGTGTGTAGTGATCTATATAAGGTGGGGCATCTGGAATACTGCAAGTGTGATCTAACTAATGCAAATTCAGCCCTTGATCTGGGGCTACTCTGTCTAGTCTCCCTACGATGGTACATCATGTCTAGCAAGAGTGTACAGCGTTGCTCATAAAATTGCCACACCTGTTTTCATGGGCTGCCCTTAGCTAGGCAGGTGACTTAGTAACCTGAGTATTCTAGCATGTCATGAATATAATTATTTTGTCTACTGTGTCAGGTATATCTCTCAGCATTATTGGATAATCATACCTTCTGTAGCTTCATCCAAATTCTTGCTTAAAAGAGAAGATTGGGGACAGGAGATCAATGCTTGGTCTCCTCTTTTCTCACCCAGGTTTTGACACTTCAAATCTTTTTCATTTGACTCCTCTTTCTACGAAAGGAAACTTGGCCACTAGTCTCTGTAGCAGGAGAGCTGGGATTGCTCACTGAAGATACAAATCCTCCCTCAATGAGAAATCAGTCTAATATTCTTGATTTTGCAATAAACGGTGACAAAGCCAACATGGGTGCCTCAGTAAATGGCATCAATAGCTTTTCCCAAAGTTGCTTTCATTCAACCCTCAAATAGGTCTGTGGGTCTGTGTGATTAGGTTCTACCTTACACCTGTCTCATGCAAAAGTGTTATTTCCCTGAAGACAAATGGTTGAGCTTACCTTGTGCCATGGTGGTCTGTCTGAGCCCCTTCCTATTCTGCCCAGGAATATGCTCATGCTACTCTGGGCATTCCACAGTAAAGGGTCTTTTACCTATAGGTTTATTATTAAGTGATGGGGCTTTGCAACCACACTTCAGAAAAACCAAATTATAGAATTCTGGTTAAGCAAGGCTAAGTAATGAAGTGGCAGTGAAGAAGTATCTTGTTGTTTAACGTGATGGCTGTCTGCTGACTGATTTCTAGCTCATGGTACAGAAGTGGCCATTTGTACATTGACAATCCCTGTGCACATATTTACCATTTAGTCTAGGCATGCTGGAGATGCTCAGTAAATACTATTGAATTGCACATTGCAGATTCATCCTAGTAGGGATACTCTCCGTCCAAAGATCACTGTGAATTTCTAGACATGTCCGGGCTGGCTGGAGACAGGGAAATTGAAGTGAAAATGAGTTGCAGGTGCTATTCTCTACAAAACTGTAAAGGAGAGAACACTGCTGGAACAACCCTGGGCTGATTGTGATTTGAATGAGAAATTTCAACAGTAAGCTAATGTGATCTAAGATGCAAGGTGGACTGATAGTGGCAATGAACTGAAGGGGGACAGGGAAATGCCTGGAGAACCTGGAGATTTCAAAATCTAACTCAATGAGTTTTAAATATGACATGTCAAATCAATGTAGTGGAACATGACCAAAGTTGTGTTTTACTGATTGAGAGGGAAGGCTGTGTTTAGAGATGGTGAGAGCTCAACTAAGGGGAAAGTCAAGAATCCTACAATGTTACTCTCTGCGGTAACATGCAGTAGGGACAGGCAGCCTGGCTGTTAGAGCCTTCTGGGAATAGACTTCTGTAGAACTTCAACTGGTTTATCAGAACCTGGCAATCCTAACACCTGCACTCTGGGAGCACATAGCAGGCCACTAGGTGCAAGGGCTGTAGTCAGAAAGGATCTAGCCTCTGCACTGGCGCATTGGTGCAGGCCTGGCTGGGGCATTGGTGCGTTGGTGAGGGCCCAGCCCCTGCATTGACCTGTTCTAGCTCTCTTCATTCGTACGCTGTGTTGAGGCGTTGCTTACTCCATAGCAGGTGCAGTTCTCCATGGTGAGAGGGCAACAATGAATGAAATAAGGCCCAGCCATCCTCTAGCTTCCTTTCTTATAGGGAGCTAAAGGTAAATAACCGGAAAGAGAAAGGATGGCATCCCTAGTCTTCTACTAATAGCATCAGCCATAAGAGGCTGCTGGTCCTTGGGACACCAGAGGCTCCCTTTCTGTGGCTGCTCTGTCACCTCCCCAGAAAGAAGTACAACTCCATGCTCTTCAGAGTGACATTCAGCACAGTAAAATGTGCTGGCTTTTCACATCAAACTGATCAAGTGTGATGAGTTGTGGTCACAGGTTTACCTATAAAGGAAGAGTTGCTCAAATAAATGAATGGCTTCCAGCAACTGCACACCTCTAAAGGGTATGGAATACACTTTACTGAAAAATACAACTTAGGTCCACAGGACAAAATCTCCCATGACAGCATTACTTTATGTAATATCTTGATTTATACTCCATAGCTTGAATGCCTCCCTTGGGAGACCCACCTTTAAAGTTGCCAGTGATCTGAAACAGCAAATAAGTTTCATAAAATACAGCAGCCGACAAGTAGTTTGCCACACACAGGCATCCTCCTGGGAATCTCAGCGGTGCTCTCATGATGCTCAGAGCACGGCATTCGCACAAAATCTCTTTGCTTCTGGTGGCAGCTTTGCAAAATGTGTTACAAAAAATAGGGAGACTGCAAAAGGTGATTTACCAGTAGATTAGATCTGTGTGTGATAGCCGCAGGGATGGCCAGAGGCCAGATTTGACTTGAGGATGAGTTTGGAACTTGGAAACTTGGAGGCTTAAGGAAGTGAAGAACCTGAGAGATCATCTAGCCCTCTGCCTTCATCCTGTTTAAAAGAAACAAAGTGACTTGCTCAGAGTCACAAAGCCAGCTCGTGGCAGACCTAAGACTCAACCCCAACTCAATTTCCTGCCTGTTAAATTGGATTAAAAACATAGTGCTTTTATAGTAAGCCTGTAGCAAAAAGCACACACTGTTGTAACCCCTTTCTCTGACTGCCTCTGTACCACCCTGTCCTAGCCTCCTGAAATTCATAGCGACTCCAAGCAAACTGCACAGTAGTTGTATAGCCCAGTCCAGTGCCTCCAGGGCTGGCATATGGCAAAAGGGAAAGACAATTTTTCAAGTATTATTGCCTATCACGGACTCCTTGATACCAAGTACTTATGACTCATATAGTGGCCTTGGTGGGTGTGTAATTCTGCCCCAGACAGTGTCTTCGAGCCTCTCCATGCAAATTCCCAGTTGGGCTCTGAGCGCTTGGCAGTGAGCACTGAGATGTGGCAAGTCTGCTCCCTGCCTCCAAGCTGCCTGTGAGCAGTGAGCCTCCAGAACCAGCTCAGCCTGGTGGCAGCCCAGTGCAAATTTTAATTCTGTCTTCAAAATTTCTTGATGAAAGGAGAAAACAAATTTCAGAGTGAGCCAAGATGTTAAAGTGGATTAGCTGGCGACAGTCCGGGGCAAATCAGACCCAAGTGAGTATTGCACCTCTGCTGGGTGTGCTCTCCTGGGGAGAAGGGGGATGAGGAGCGGGGATGGCATGGCCGGGGCAAAGCTTGGGGGCTGTAGGCAGAGAGAGAAGTGGCAGCTCTCAGGGCAAGGATTTTACTGGTGGATTCTGCACAGATTTTGTGGCACAGGACTTACCCTTTTTTCCATCTGTGTCGGTTTAAGACAAGTTATTTTAGTGCAGAGCAAAATGACTGGGTTCCCAGTTAAAGCTGATGGCAGGTGGAACAGGCTGTGGGAAATATTGTTCTTAAAAAGCTGTGCTCCTTGATGACTAGAAGTGACAGCAGGAGTATGGTGTCTGGAGGTAAGCAATCTGGTGGGTATGAAAATTAACTCTTTAGTAACTTCAAGTAGAAATGTTGCTAGAAATGAATGTCTGGAGCCAAAGCAGTGAGACTAGAGATGGAGCAGGTAAAGGTGGCTTTGAAATGTGATTTTGCTTTAGCAGAACCACCTTTATACCAATCCGTGCTATGCTGTAAATGTGATGTATGTCATCTGTGACCACTTCATAGGATTCTTGGGAAAAGCGATGGATAGACAAGTGGATAAATATTACCATTTCTTGATCTTGAGCTTAGATGGAAAACACTTGCTTGGGGTTTACCTACTTGTCAGTTTGGTGTCACTTCCCCACTGCTGGTGGCTACTGCCCACCTGCCTGCCAGGACCAGTGTTACGTGATAGACAGATAATGGGGGTGGGTAGATTTAAGGATTTGTGGAATTTGGGTGATATGATGTGATCCTATTGCCAGAAAGCAGGGCCTTGTCAAGGGAAAAAGTTTGAGCGTCTTCGGTGGTAGCCTCCCACTAGGAGCGACAGCAAGGACGTGACTTTGGCTCAGGGCCTCTCCTGCCTCTGCCCTGATAGTTCTTCGCCATTGCGAGAAAACTGTTAGAAAAAGATAAAGAACTGTGCAAACCAGACCCATTACAAGTGTCCACTCCCTAGTTTCAACCAGAGCGTTGCCAGAACTGATCGGTCTTAGCATTCTTCTCCTGCCATGCTCCACGTGTGTCTGGCCCTGGCTATGACCGAACAGACTTCCTTGTTTCAGAGTTGATAGTTTTCAGCCTCCTTGTATGATAGGGATTAACGCTGAGTCTTCCACGTTTAAGATTCTCGTCTACTGTCTTGAAATTGCCAATTGCTGAGAGATGTATACATTGACTAGAAGTTCAGGACAGCTGGTCCTACAGTCTGTGTGGCCCCTGCTGGTGCCGCTTGTACCATGCTTAGTGAATGTTTACCTTACATCGCTCTCTGCTCTACACCAACTGCAAGGGCTTCTCCTCTCTGCACTTTATGATATACTAAGAAAAAACCAGACAGGCTCTGTCTCCTGTCTCCTGATGTCTGGTATCCTTTCAGCTGCTGGAAGAGGGTTCAAAAAGTTTGGCTTACTCGTTGCTATTGCCCATGTATGTATGGACAATAGACTGACTTAATGAGCACTAGAGGATATTTAAAATTCATTGTTTTTTCTTTTCCTAGGGATTTTGATGTAGGCTATCTTTTTATCTCATTTATTAATTCATCAACCATCTACTGTGTTCCCACCATATGTCAGGTACTATTGTAGACACTGAGGAGATAGTCGGGAATACAACAGAGCAACTTGGCGTCTTGCTTAGACCTTTCTCCATTGTGCTGATGCTAGCCCAAATATGCTCAATTTTAAGGTTTTTCAAATACACTGGAACATCTTTTTTAAATTAAACTTTACTTCCAGGTAAAGGTTAATTAAGTGACTGACACTTGCAGCTTTTATTTTAAAGAACTCAGCAATTCTTTTTAAGAGCTCATTTGGGAATTCTTGAAGGTAGTCCCCAAATTGTTAATTCTGTGATTCATAACCATTTCAAACCAGAATGCTAGATTTCCCCCAATGATCATCTTTTGGCCGTAGTTTCATTCAGCAGATTCCCGATTGGGCCTGTTTTCATTCATGGCAGGTAGATATTCTAGACAAAGAAAAAAGATCAGGACGTATTCACATAATCCCAAAATATCTCTAATTTTTTTTCTATCACAAAATAAGAGTGCCAGAGAAAAATCATTCTTTAAGAAAAGGAAAACTTTTTTATTTTTTTTAAAAGGATGTAAGGGAGTTAGGAGTGGGGAATAGTTTTGCTAAAGGAAGATGTTTCGAATTGTAGAATCTGAAATCCATAATGCAGTCTAGCTGTTTCACCTTCCCACCCCACTTCACCGCATGACTTCTCAAAACAATAGTCATACTATTTATGCCTCTTTACACACAGGCTATTAAGAACCCTTATTGCATTCATGAAAATTTTCGTGAAAAATCTTAAAAGAGAAAGATTTTTAAGGTATGTTCTCTAACATTTAAATTTAAGATAATACTTGTAATAGGATATAAAGTCCAAACCATTAAATTGGTTATGTTATTTAGAGGACAAACAAGTAGGCACTACCATTAACACTTGACCAAGTTGAAAAATCTATTAATGGAGAAGAATGGAATTAGTTAGAGACAGAATAGGAAATTACTTTAAATATATTGGTACACTCAATTCATTCTTTTATTCGACAGAATTTTATTGTGTCCACTGATGAACAGATACCATGGAGATTCAGGATATATAAGAACAATCTCTGTCCTTGTCCCACAGTGCTCTGACTTATTATCCCAGGTGTCTCTTATGTGATACCAAATGGGGTGACTATATTCATGTCACATGTATTTATGAAAGCAGACAGGTGAACTTAGCACTTTCTTTACACCAGTTGCTGTGCTGGGCATCAGAGAAATTACAAAATGAATATGTCAGATAAGATACATACTTACCACACAGTATGCTATGTTTTATAGCAGAGGTGCACCCACTTTGAACAACAAAATTTAGCTTGGGAACAAGGGAAGACTATTACACCAGAAATGAAATGTGAACTTGGCCTTGAAGTTCATCTTCCTTTCTATTTCTCCTCCTTTGTATCAGTTTTGATCCCAAAATAATTATTCTAATCATGGACAGTATGTATAAGAGCAGTGCTACTGATACATCTGTATCAAAAGAAATATTTTGTTTTGATGTAGAAGTAGACTTTTTTTTAATGGGCTGTGAGCTCTGAGGGCATTATTCAAAAATTCCCTTAGAATCTTTACTGAAACCTCATAATCATCTCATTTTTAAATCTGTTTTTCCTCAAACATGCCTTAAAGATTTTTTAAATTAACTTTTGAAGCAATAATACATATTCATGGTTCAAAATATAGGTATTCTTCTAGAGACATGATTTAGAAATATAAAAGCTCACATACACTTGTTTATTCTTTTTAAAAATGTCTAAACAAGTAGTAGCATGCAGTAAGTAGTTTAACACTTTTTTCCATGTACTAGATCTGAGTAATTTCATAGCAGGATATGTAGAGCTGCTTCATTTTTTTTTTTTGATGACTACATGGTATTCCATTACTTACAGTACCATAATTTATTTAACTAGTCCTCTATTGATGGGTGTATGGGATGTATCCAGTCTTTTACCATTACAAACAAGGCTGTAATCCTTGTAGAGAGATAGTTTCTCACACTTGTGACTTGTGAGTATATTAATAGGACAACTTCCTAGAAGTAGAATTACTGCATCAAAGGGAATATGCACGTTAAATTTTGATAGACATTGTCATATCATCCTCTATAGATGTTGGACCAATCCATACTCCCTCAAGCTATGTATAACTGTCAGTTTCCCCAGTCTTGCAATCTAGTATATCATTAATAGTTTTTATCTTTTCCAATCTGATATCAGGTACTTTAAAAATTATCCTGATTTGTTATTGCTCTTGTGTACTTTGTTTAACTGATAATACTGCACCTATATTATTTTCTATTATTTTATTGAAATGTACAATATTTAATTTAAACTATTTTTTATTGGGAGTTATGGGCTTGTCTGATTAACTGTTATTTATACTCATTTCTATGGGTAAAATACATTCCTTATTATGAACATCTGGTTTATATTAAACTTTTAAAAATTTTAATGTGAAATATATATGCTGAAAATACATAAAAACTACTAAACAATTGAATGAATGATTATATAGTGAATGTACATGTAAAAACCATTCAGCGAACATACATTGAATAACATTATAGGTCACGAGAGCAGGACATAGCCAGCTTTCCAGAACCTCATCCCCAGGTGCCCCTCCCTGGTCAGCAACCATCCTTCTCCGCTAGAGAGAACTATTCTCCTGACAGTCGAAATAATAATGTCCTTACTTTTCTTTATAATTTTACCTCTTATATATATATATATATATATATATATATATATATATATATATATATATGTTCCTAAAACAATGTAGTTTCAATGTGGTTGTTTTAAAATCTTATATGACTAGAATCATACTGTGTGTTTTGTATGTGTATGTCTTGTTTCTGTTGCTCAAAAACTATTTTATGGAAATCATCTATGCTTATGTGTAAAGTTGTTCATTCATTTTTATTGTTGTATAATGTTCCGTTCTATGAATATACCACAATTTATTTCTTCATTTTTCACATGGGATGTTTAGGGCTACTGTGAACAATGCTGCCATGAATATTCTTGTATATATATCCTTGTGTGTATAAACTGGAGTTTTGAGTGTACAGCTAGGAGCGAAATTGCTAGGTGATAGGTGTGTGTGTGTGTGTGTGTGTGTGTGTGTGTGTGTGTGTGTGTAGACACACACAACATATATATCTTCACATTTATTAGATAATATAAACTATTTTTTAAAATACTGGCACCAGATTTACACTCCTACCAATATATGAGATTTTCTGTTGCTCTATATGCTTGCCTCTACTTGACACTGTCAGACAAACTGTTTGCAGATCTGATGGATGCGTAGTAAAATCTGCTTATGGTTTGAATTTGCATTTCCCTAATTTCTAATGAGGTTGGACACCTTTTCATATCCTTATTGTGCTTCTGGATTTTCTCTTTTATGATGTCCCTGTTCAAGCCTTTTGCCCCTGTATCTAGTAATTGTCTGTGTTTTTCTTATGCATTTTTAAGAGTTCTTATATTTAAGATATTAGTCCTTTGTTGGTTACACATGTTGTAAATATCTGCTCTCACTCTGTAGCTAGTCTTTTTACTCTCTTTAGTCTGTCTTGATAAACATATAATTTGACATTTTAAAGGCAATACGTTTTTAAGTTAGAGGCTCATATGATGTGACATATGAGATATTTCCTACATTTAGGTTTTAAAAATATGGTTTACCATTTATTTCTCCACAAAATAGTGTACCAACATGAAGACTTTATGTATAATTCAGGTTTCTGTCAATTCCTAAGTATACCCCTGCTTTAATGAAAGAATAAGAACTGACTGACTTTTCGAAATGTATCTGTTATATTTTACTTCGTACATTACTTGACAGGTAATACAGCTACAGCAATGATACATGTTAGAAAAAAGATGATAAATACATTGAATTTGGAACTCAGCTGTCTGATGAACAGAACTATGACCTAGGAAGGTAGTCTTCACATAGCAAAACTAAGCATATATGATCACAAGAAAGCCTCTTGAATACTAATTTCATTTATAATTATTACCATCTTGGCCATCTAGTTGCTTAGCTCGTAAGAAATTTAGAAGAGGAGAAAGTTATTTCTATAGAGAAACAATAATAGCCACTGAGGCTGTGAGCTACTGACAGCAAGAGAGGAAACAGAAAAGCTCTGAAAGCAAAGGCTGATGGAGGAAATCCATCAGTTAAAATTCCAGCTCTTTGGTTCTGTTTAGTGAAGGTACCGAGAATGCTATTTGGATTTTGCACTACACTGTAATTATTACTCAGCTTGGTATTTGTAATTGTCAACAACTGTCAATTGTAAATTATGTTCAATTTACTCTGCTTAAGAAGTCAGAGATGTGCACATATTCATAAAAAACAGCTAAAACAGGGAGTAAAGGTATTGGTGTTCACCCTTAGTTATCCAGGAAACTTCATTATCCTAACAGGCACAGTTCTCAGGGCTTCTGGAGAGCTGAGGTTATGTTGATTGTGGTTTGGTGGAATGATTTGTAGGGGTGAAACTCAACTTTTCTCAGTCCTAGCGATCGACTCTAAAAGACTGATACTACACTCCTTTGGCGTTTATTGAGCATCTATATAATCCACTCTGCTCCAAGCCACTGTCCTATCACACATGGCCTGTGAAAGCAGCCTCCTAACTGGTACCCAGACAGTCATTCTTACTTCCCTCTAATCTCTTCTCCACTGTGCAGTCATGGTGATTTCTTCTAAATGCAAGCTCTCCACATCACTCTACATTTTCAAGCCCTTCAATAACAGCCCTTTGCTCTTAGGATGAATACCAAAATCCTCAAAATGACCTATGAGGGCTGCATGATCTGGACCTTGGCCCTCTTGCCCAGACTCGTTAGAGCCATTCTTTCTCTTATTTCCTGCCTGGCAACCTCCCTGGCCTTCTCAGGTTTCTTTCTAGCTCAAGACTTTGCACAGGGCCTTTGTTTCCTCTGCCTGGAAAATTCTTCCTCCTCACGTGCCACAGTCCACCCCTTTTTCCCTCTCTTCTTTCCAATCTCAGTCTGTCCTGACCCTCTGACTAGATCTCTTCCTCAAGCCACATCTCTTACAATACTCTGTATGGTCATTTCTTATTAACTAGCACCATTAATATAAGCAGTTGTATGGTTATGTGACTGCCTCCTCCACCAGACTTTAAGTCCATGAGGGCAGAGATATCTGTTTTATACCCCCACTGCATTACCAAATCTAAGTACTGATTCATAGGAGAGATTTGGTAAATAAATAGTTGTTAAATGAATAAATGAAGAACAAATAAATACAAGGTATTGTGGGTAAGAGAAAGATCTAGAAATTGAGGCTGAATATAATTAAGAGAATCAAACTTCTAGTTTTGTAAGATCAGAGGAGTTTCAGCATTAGATTTTACTAGGTAGATAGAATTTATCCAGGCAGTATTGATGTTGGGAGTAAGGGTAAAGGAGAAAGTAAAATATAGGATAGTTTGGGGCATACAGAGTAGATATGCCTGGTTGAAGTTCAGAGTTTGTGGAGTGAGCTGTGGGAAGTAAGAGTGGAACGATGGGGTTGGGTCATACCATGGCTGGCCCTGGACCCCGTTCAAAGGAATTTAGACTTTACTGATTAGCACCCAAGAAACATGGAGAGTTTTTGTTTGTTTGTTTGTTATTTGTTTGTTTTTTTTTACTGTTATGGTTACAGAATTACCTTCATCTTCACCTGGATGCATAATGTTCTTTATTCTCTCATTCTTTCTCCAAACTCAGAAATAGTCTAAGGTTAATTTAGCTGCAATATTCTGAATCTCATCCTTTACACCCACCTCCAGTATATCAATTCAACACCTCTTCTCTTTCTCCTGTTGTCAAACACCTCCTTTCCGTCTGCCATCTGACACTTTTGTTACTTCATGCTTCCAGTGAGATCTGCACTTGAACTTCTACCCCTGATTCTTCTTTCTCTGAATCCTCCCCCATCTTCAACAATAATTTCTATTGTTTCAATTCTGACATCCATGACAAAAATTCCAAGGTTATATATCGGAAGCAACTTTACTCCTAGTGGCAGTTTTGTACTCATTTATTCATTCATTCACCACAGCTTTTGAGCAGCTGTTTGCTAGGCACTGATCCAGGATGGAGATACAGCAGTGAAACAATAGGCTAGACCTTACCATTATGAACACTAGGTTCTGCTAAGGAACCAGAAAACCATCAAGCAAATACAAGACCAGCTGGTGACATAACAAGCACTATTACTCCTGGGTGCAGTAATTATAATTGGTCTCCATATGTTTCCAATTTGATGTCTGGCATCAGAAAATTATTTCCTTTTTCTCTCAAACTGTTAACTTGGTTTGACTTCCCTATTTAGGACAGAACAATGTGATGATCCCAGAATCCCAGGTTTTATCTATGGATTCATTTTCAGTATATTCACCCCGGGATCCAGTACCATATTCCAACTGTCTTTGGCATAACTGCACTTGGATGACTCACTGTACTCTTAGTTAACAGAAATGAAACTAAACTCATCATCTACCACCTCCCAGATCTTCTCCTTTTCGAAGACTCCTGTCCACAGCTTGACCTCTAGGCCATCTTGGTTTTCCTTCATTCTCTATCCTCTTCCTGAAATAACATTTCATAGATCATCACTGTGATTACACATTTTTCGGTCTGGCTTTAGTTTTTTATATAGCATATGAAGTCTATCCCTGGGAGCTTCAGTAAAAGAAGCATGTCTCCCAAACCACAGAAACATTCTGTAGGACCTACTGGAACACAAACTCCTTCCTCTGGTCCTGCCTCTTCTCTGGGTGACTTCCTGTCTGAAACCTTACTTCTAACATATGTTTTCTGGTTGGTATGTGTGATTATTGTCACTAAAATATAATGATCTTTCAAATTATAATTTCCTTTGTCTACCAACCTGTACTGCATCACTATGTCTCCAAAATTATTTCTCTGTCCTGGTAGCTACGTTTCTGATCTCAGGAAGAGAGTTGTTGGACCACGCCTTTATTATTAGAATGATTTCTAGAGTCTCTTCCCTCAACACTTTGTGAGACGGCATCTTCTTCCAGTTTTCTATGGTTTCCTATGGGTTAGTTTTTGTCTCAGCACTTGTTTCCCGAGATCCATGAAGACAAGCCTCACATGTGATACCTTGTGTTATCTGCAGCACACTGAGATAGAGTTAGGCATTCACAGAAAGTACTCAGAAAATACTTGTTTGAATGCTATGTTATATGTATAACTTATGTTTGTGTATATTTATGAATTTGTGTCTCTAAATGTTTCCCATATACTCTCTAAATAATATTCACCTACATGGTCTGGAAGGCAGGGATATCTTGGGTATTTTCCATGGCCATAAGGCCCATGACATTGTAAACCAAGTCCTGTGTTCCAAAAGCTGTGGTTGGCACAGGCGAAGGGCCTACCTGAGGTGTAGCCTGCGGTTAACGTTTCTTTCCCACCTGCTTGGGGTCTTTCTTTTCCCTCTAAATATGAAAGAATAATTTTCTGTTAATCATAAAAAAGATGTGTATGTGTATATATTTGTGTGTGTTTGTGCTTATGTATGCATGTATACATATATGTGTATATACATATGTGAGCACATGTATGCATATATGAAGGAAATACACCAAGATGTAAATAGTGGTTATTTCTGGATGGTGGCTTTTTCCACATTCTCTGTGATAAGAAAATTACTTTTCTTGGCAACAACAACAACAAAAAAAAACCCCTAATGTTATTTTTAAAGGATAGGAAAGGACACAGTTATTAGATGATTGCTGAGGTACACCCTCTGCATGAACCAAGGACAAGGGGACAAGCAGGTGCCCAATAGGGACACACACAACAGCGTGATCGATTTCTCAGTATCTCAGCATGAGACAGTGGCCAGGGAGTAAATAGGGGCTGATGTCGTGAGCTGAGGAACTGGCTACTTTGTGAAGGTCAGGAGCCTTGGACAGTGAAAGGAATGAGAAGGGAAATTTGGGGGATAGGAGGGTGGGGATGATGAGTTCACCAGGGTTTCCCCCAAAACTCAGTTGTTTCAAGAAGTATGGAAAGAGTGAGAAAAGGCTTGTAATATGCTTTTAAGTTCATGAGGAGATTTCATGAAGAGAGAGTCGGTAGGAGTGAGAGAGAGAGAGAGAGAGAGAGAGAGAGAGCGAGCAGACATGTTTCGACTTTGGTTTTAATGCCCTGTGATTCCAGAGGGAAGGGTTTCCAGAATGACCCAGTGTGGGGACACTAGAACCCGCGTTAGGAGGACACAGAGCTTCCATTAAGGAAATGGGTGACCCTTGGATGGGCAGCAAGGTTTCAAAAGGAGTTTTGTTATTAGGTCAAGACCTGGTAATCCCCCACCCCAACCTCCCCACTCTCCCCTCATGTCCCACAGACTAAGGGCAGAGGGAATGTTTTCAGATAAGAATTCTTGTTTAAGAGGCAGTTTCTAACCTTTCTGAACTTGAAACAAACAAACAAAAAAATGACATGAAATATTTTCAAGGATGTTTCTCCCACACTGCCTACTTTCACAGTTCTCTCAGAGGTTCCCTGAGCAGAGGGAGAAGTGGAAAGAGGAAAAATGGGGAGATTGATTTCTTCCTCCTCCTCACCGTGGCTGATTCCTTTTCTCTCGGGTGGCACGCTGGAGGTGGGGAGCACCTGGCCTGTCAGTCTGGAGGGAGCCCCGCAGAGCATAACTCTGCACCCCCTCAGGGCCTCCCTGCTGCTGGCTGAGCTGCTCAGACAGCTGGTCCTTATCAGTAACCTCCTCACAGAATTTGGAACAGGAGCTCTGGGGTCAGCACAAGCAGCAAACGCAGACATCTATCTTAAAAGAAGGCCCTTCAGACAGAGTAGAAAGCCTGAACAAACAGAAAGATCACGAAATCAATTCTTGAAAAAGAGCTAAACCAAAAATCTATTTCATGGTGTTTGTGTGTTTTCCATGAGCACAGTTCAATACTTTTCCTGTTTTGTATCTCAGTTTTTAAGTCTGATGCTTACATCAAGGAAAATTTCCAGTCTGGGCTCTAATTTGAAACTTGAAGTAAAGGAACACAAATGGCCCAGAAAGTCCCCACCCAGGACATCCTCACCTCCATCCAATGGGAGAGATACAGTCCTTTCCTTCAGAAGTCCCTGCTATAATTGAGTGGGCCGAGAAAGGCACAGAGGCTGCCTGCAAGGAAATTATCCACAGCATAAACAACTGACAATAACAACTGCCTTTCTTACTGAATTACTACTATGAGCCTGGCTTTTTATATACAATCTCCCATTTCATCTTCATGATAGTTCTTCAAGGTAAGTATCATTACCCTCGTTTTGCAGATGAAGAAAACGTCACTCAGAGAGGTTAATAACTTGCCCAGGGTCACACAACCAGAAAGTGGCAGAGCTGAGATTCAAACCCAGGTCTTTTTGATATCCACTCTGCTCAGTGCCTTCCACTGGCCAAGTCCACTAAAGAAAACAGTTGGATGATTCAGGCAAAAATATACAAAGTAACATTTTTTCCCAAATGGGGTTAACTTGTATCATTTCCCCCTTCCTGGTCAACTGAATGAAATACTCCTAAATTAAACTACCATTCCATGGTCCATGTGTTGTGTTGATCGTTTCAGTTGCTCATGGACTTCTGTCCCTAGCAGAGCTAGGCATGAGTCAGTTTAGAGGAGGCTGTTTATTATGTCTTAGCCATGGGAGTAAGTAAATTCGGCATATCCTGCCTCAGTGATTTCCTAATCCATCAGACAGAAACATCCACAACTAACAGTCAACTGAAGATGCATTTAAAATATATTGCAAAATAGTTGCCCCAAACTCTTTGTAGAACAAGAAAGGTTCTAAATCTATATTATAATTATATATATATATATATTCATTCCCCATTTGTGGCTATTTTTATTCCACTGGATGTCCAGAAATGTCTTTTGTGCCCCCAGATATGGCAGAACATCCCTCTGTAGCTCAAAAAGTTCATATTATGAGGTTCTAGTATTAGAATGGGTCCTACAATATATTAAATAAATATGTAAAGTATTTATATGAAGGAGTCTGTACCCGAATAGTGAGAGATGAGGGAAATCTCATTATATACTCTTACCTCCTAAACAAAAATCTCATTATATGCTCTTACCCCCTCAACAAAAGGAAGAATGTTGGGAAGGTCTGATTAATAAAAGCCACTGTCCTATTAAAGGGGGTCTCACTGATTCTTGTTCCTCATGGAAAATGCCAAAGACAGGGGCTTTTGGACAATGTGAGCTTGGCAGATGTGCAAATGCAATTGAAATACTGCAAAACTCAGGTTTTCTAGCAATAGAGTGGTTGGGACATAGAAAAGGCCTCTGTGCTATGAATTCCAAACCAGATGACCCTTAGAATTACCAAGGGAATATTCCAAAATAGTAATCCCAGCCCAACCCTGGCCTACTGACTGAATCAGAATGCCAAAGGTATAGGCTGACAAGATAAGGAAAATACATGTGAATTCTAAGCCGAGACTTATTTTCTAAATAATAGAAATCATTCGTGTTACAAAAAATTTTAATGGCCTTTTTTTCTTTTCATGCTTCCACTTAAACTTTTCCCACTAGTCCTTTCCCTAGGCCAGATTTTTTTTTTAAAATTATCTCAATGAGCTCATGAAGGGCTGTCATTTTTTAGGTTAAGTGCTATGTGTGTTGATGTTTACTCTTCCAGGGTGCCTGCTGGGCTATATAAAATAATGGCTTTCTGTGTAAAATGTCTGTATTTTCTCAGAGTGTTAGAGAATAAGTATTTGGTTTGCCTACATGCATTTATTTCTTGGAGGTCACACAAATGAAACCATCATCAGACAGATGGGCAGGTGCACAGAGATAATCACAACTTGAGGTTTAAGAGGGGATAAAATTTTTCTGCAGAACCTAATGAACATATATACTGATGTGACCCAAACCATATCTAGTTAGGTCCTTGAGGATAAAATGGATCCTCAAAATATGTGAGGGATGCTTTAAAATCTTTGAAATCCACAAACATACAAGTATCATTTAGCAGATGGATTCTCCTTTACTTGAGGCAGCATAACACAGAGGGCAAGGATAGCTTTGAAATCCAACCACCCTCCATACAGATCTTACATCCTCCACTCACCAGTTGTATGATCCTGGGCAGGACCTCTCAGTGCCTCAGTCTGCAAAATGCGGGTAATGGTATTACCCTCCCCTAAGGTTGTGGTGCAAGTTGTGGTGCAACGATGCATGCCAGACACTCAGCACTTTGCCTGGCACATGCTAAACACTCAAGAAACATTAGCTACTAATAATTACAATAAAATAATGATATTAATTAGGTAATAATAATGATAATAAAAATATTTTTAAACTGTTCTCCCCCTTTCAAAATTTTGTTACTGAAATATAAGGGACAATTAGTTACTCAGATTTATAAGGTACAATTCAATGAGTTTTTTTTTTTTCCAATTACTCTTAGTATACAACAATATGTTAGTTTCAGTGATACGGCATAGTGATTAGAGATCTATATAATCCACAAAGTGATCACTCCAATAAATCCGGTACTTCTCTGCTCCCTGACATACTTATTACCATATTATTAACTATGTTCCTTATGATATACTTTATAAAGAACAGAATGTCAAATTCAGTATTTATAAAACAAATTCTGCCACTAAAATAAATTTTGCAGACCTTATAGCACATCTTTAAACTGGTAATGACAGTAAATTATGTAGAAGGCTAGCTAATCCGGACAGCTGATGCCACCCCCCATCAATGTAACATGATATGAAACTCAGAAGCCCCTTCTGCCCTGCTAAAGGTGAGCTCCGTGGCCGCCAGCACCTTCACTGTGAGTGACTTCACAAATGCATGTGCATAGCTCTTGACTTTCTTCAGCATCTCCTCTCTCTCTCTAAATCCTAAGTATCCCCCGTCTTCCTCACAGCTCAGGGGAAGCACCATTTGAACTTGATGGCGAAGTATTTTCTCTGCCTTAATGAACAGTTTTTGCCTGGCTGGAGTTCTTACTAAGGGAATTTGAGACTGTTTTTTCTCGTTTCTATATGGCAAATAGGACAGAGTCTTTGACATCGTGAACTGAGCCACAGTCAAATGTGACATCATACTCTTTAATTTATCTTGAACTTTTCTCTTGGCTGTGAGTTATTGGTATTTAGAATATGTCACTCCTCCAATTGCACTAGAAGATGAGTTTCTTTGAGGGGCCATTGTTCTTAAAGAAACAGTGACTTTATTACTTCACATGGCCAAGTAGTGGTAGTGCAGCCACACTGGGTCAGTATCATGGCCCTCTTGTTCACTCAGTCTCTCACTCCATGATCCATTCCCTGAACTGGCTTTGTAGCCTGCATGAACCGGCCTCATACCTTGGAAAAATTATGGATTACCTCATGTCATGGACCCTGGAAACACTTGAAGCAATGAATTATAAGTCTATTACTGCTAAAGATCTGCTACATAAATGGGTAAACTTTTCTGAGTTTCTTATTTCTTCCAATTGAATGTCATAGTAAGACTTGTTGGTAGGGCACAGGGACCCTAAAAGTTGAAATAAAACAAAAAGGTATAAACACTAATGATCACTGCCACTAGGACCTCATATTTAATACATCCCTATTTATATTATTCCTGGCTCTACTCCTGTTTCTATGTCTGGGACATTGGGAAGCCAATGCAGGACTGGTCTACAAGGGACTAATGCAAGGAACAGTGTATGGATTTGAGCCCTGACTAAGTGAGCAAAAGTGGCCAGTCGGCGATCCTTATTTGGATCCTGGACTTGGTTAGCTTCTTCTGAACCTTCAGACCAAGGAATGTCGTACAGAACACTCTGCTTCCTCCATTTCCTCTTCAAAAAAAAAAATGACTGTGTATTTGCCACATTGCACTCTGTGCACTGGGTTGCTAGAAATAACAGTAGGTTGCACTGATGATTTAACTCTGTTTTCTATAAAGGGCTACATGATCTCATGCAGATTTTTGCAAAGTCATATGCAAATCACAGAGCCCCGGCCCTTTTCTTAACAGGATGGCAACCTTGTTCCTCGGTGGCACCTGGGACCTGGAGATCCTTTCTCCACTTACGTTTAGCGCGCAGCCTGGGACTTGTCCCTGCAGCTCTCCGGGTTAGCCGTGCCGCCGTTGAGACCTCCCACCTGGACTCCCATCACCCACCTCTCTTGAGACTGCTCTGGCAGGGCTGGTGTGGGGTGCAGCCTTTGCTCAGAGGGCAACATGTTCCAGGCAAAATCTGCCAACCTGGGCCATGGGCTCACCCCTCAGGGCTCCCTGCTTCTCTACTGGGTGCAATTCGATGTTGCTAAGCTTCTCTCCAAAGTCTAGAAGTGTGGGACAGTAGGGAACTATGAGAGGTCTTATGACCCAAGGTACTTCCCCCATCTCCCAAACGGAACAACCAGGTACCCCAGGCCCTCACTGCCCTGGAGGTCTGCAGTGTGAGTGGACAGGTTCATTAGGGGTCATACTTGTCTATGAATGTTTCTATTGTTAGTGGCCTCCAATCTGGAAAATCCCATCGTTCTTATCTAGCCTGCCTCCCCCACATCATGAGAAAGAGGGAGGAGGAAGAAGGGATAGTTTATGGTAGAGAAGAGGAGGGTTGACTCTAGCTGTCCTTAAACAATGGAACAAGCACTTCCTAACAAGTGTTTGCTTCAACCTACCCAGGTTTTGTCATGATTTTCTAACTCCTCCCTAACCTCACTTACTCCTGAGGTCTCTGGTTCAGAGACCACTCTCTTAGCCTTCAGGTGCTTCCAAATTACCCTGTTGGAAAGTGGGGAGTAGGGGCTGGGAGGAGAAAAATTAAATGAAAACAGTCTGGCCACATGTTGATAATTGTTGAGATTAGATAATGAGTACGTGGGCATTTATCATACCATTCTCTCCACTTTTGTATATGTTTGCAATTTTTCATAATAAAAAGTTAAAGAATAAAAAAAGTCCTCCAGCTTCTAAGATACTCAAGAGAGAGCCCCAACTCCTAATGGAGAGTTTCCTGGAAACCCTATACCAAGGCAAGAGGCAAAGATGATTCCATTACATATGTATATATATATATATATTCATTTTCTAATTTTTTAAAGGCCCACTGCTTTATTTTCAATAGACTTAACCTTATTTCTAAGAGGTCCCGAAGTTGGGCTTGCTTCCCCCAGCTGGATTATGGGGGAGGGCTGGGTAAAGGGTTCTTTAAAATCTTGAAAGTTTACACTTCCATGTATCTCACAATCTAATTGTGAGGATGGGACTTGTTCAGTGTTCTGAACTTTGCGAAGGAAATGCGCTCTCAATTCAAAGAGTCATTCTCTGGAATTGCACCTGGCTCAGGAAAGGACTGTCTTTGTACTTGAATTTAAATCCAATGGAGAACCTAACATGGGCATTTGCATGACTAAGAATTGCTGCTGTCTTTTTTTCCCCGTATGTCACTTTCTTGAATGTGTTCTAATAAAATGATTCTAAAGCAGGCTGTTGATATACAGTGATTTATAAATACTTTCTGTTGAGTACTAAGGCCCTTATTTTTTTATTTTTTACCAAGAATCCACTCCATCCCACTTTCTGGAAAGATCTGTCTAGCTGGGGACAGATGCAATGAGCATACGTCTGGCACAATGGCAGCACCACTGCAATTACGATCATTAATAAGAATTATATCAACCACCGCAATTTTGTCTTTTGGCTGCCTAGCTGTAGAATTTATTTTCCAGAATAAAAATGGCCATATATAGTAGATGAGTACAGTGGGGAGAAAGCGGAAGAGGCAGGGCAGGAACAGGAGAATAATTCACTCTACCAGGGAGTGGGGGAGGGAGCAAGGCGGAAGGAGAAACAAAGGCAGCAGATAAGAGAGGCAAAGTTCATATTTGTTCTATTCAGTGATAAATCTCAGCCTGTTCAAATGATAATTGTTAACTTTTATTTATAAAATTGTACCCTAGCATGTTACAAATCTCAAAATCTCATTAAGCAAACTGGAAGCAACAGGAGAAAATAATATATTTCCAAAGGTAGATATTTCAAGAAACGCTTTTTAACCCAATCTTTATCCCCCTTGAGCCAGACTGACTGGGGCATTCCCATAAGCCAGTTCTTTGGGAAAGTAGGCATTGTTAGAAACCGTAGAACGGGCAGGGAAGGCAGAAGCAAACACGGAGGCTTCCATTTACTGAGCACCTCTCTCATACCAGGGGCTGGGAAGGCACTTAATATACATTATCTCCTCTAATCTTCACAGCCTTCCTGAGAGCAAGCAGTACTGTCTTCATTTTCCAGATGAAAAGGCTAAAGCTAAGTGAAGTAAATAACTTGTACCAAGTCATAAAGCCAGAAAATAGCAGATCTGTGATTCAAATTAAGTTCTCCATCCCCAAACCCATGCTTTTTCAAACCACAGGACTGATGACCTGCACTGCCGTGCCCACTCTCCTTCTTACACTGCCATGGTCTTCACTTTAATGAATTTGCAACTTCTGTATGCCCTGGAGGTTGGGGGAAAGGTGGAGCAAGCATCCTGCTCTTCCTTGTGTGCTTAGAGATCCGTTCCAGGCCAGGGCCTTTGCAACCCACGTCCATGTACCTGTGACTTAGTTGTGTAGAACGGGGGTCTTCAACCCCCAGGCCGCAGACCAGTACCGGTCTGTGGCCTGTTAGGAACCGGGCTGCACGAGAGGAGGTGAGCGGTGGGCAAATAAGCCAAGCTTCATCTTTATTTGCAGCCGCTCCCCAGCACTAGCATCACTGCCTCAGTTCCACCTCAGATCATCAGGCATTAGATTCTCATAGGAGCACCGGTCCCTGGTGCCAAAAAGGTTGGGGACCACTGGCATAGAACACAGGCTGATGAGGCTCAGATCACCATTTGGTTTTCACAGGGATGTGCTCACTCATCGAATAGTTGAGTGCCTACAGGTACTAAGCATTATGAACTAGGGGAGAAAATATAGACTCAGCTCGTTTTCAAGGAACTTATCTGTGGAGGGACAGACGTTAATCAAGTAACCCATGAAGGCATGTGTAATTAAAATTGGAAGGGACCTTGGAGATCATTGAGATCAACAGATGAAACTGAGATCCAGAAATGCTAAGCAGTTTACCCCAGACCATGTAGCAAGGCAGGGGCAGAATGAAGACTAGAACTCAAAACTCCTGATTTTTATTTGTAGGCAACTTTTTTCCCTACCATGTCACACTCCAGTCTATTGCACACCCATAGAATGCCCCCAAACCCTGGCCAGCCATATAAACATGTTGATCACTCAGTACACACTTTCCATGCATAAGAAAAACCAGACAGCACATTTTGTAATGATAAACAAAATGGTGAACCAAATCCCTGAGGATGGCATTTACCAAGCCTTATTTGCCGAGTTATTTCAGAACCCAAAGCAGGAACAGAGGGGCAAGGCTCCCACGCTATAGCAACACTGCCTAATAAGGATGCTTGCAAGTGTTTCAGTGTTTTGGGTACCCCCCAATATGTTATCATCTCTCAGATTCAGCAGTCGTTCGTTCACTCATTAATTCAACAAATATTTATTGAGTGCTAGGCACAGTTGTCAGAGTCAGAGACACAGCAGTGAACAAAATTGACTGTCCCTTGTGAAGCATGCATTCTAGTTGGGGGAGACAGACAATAAACAAAAAGAGTAGTAAACAGCATATTAGAAGGTGATAATTGCTGGAGAGAAAAACGAATCAGCAAAGGGAGGTAGGGAGCTTCAGAGGTAGGGATGTATTTTTAGGTAGAGTTATTGGAGAAAAGACCTCCCTGGGAAAATAAAATACCAGGTAATCATTTTATACACACACACTCTCTCTGTGCCCCGTCCCCCCCACCAGCTCTTTCTCACATACAGCTGAGCAGTGTGATTTGAAAAATCCCATAAGCCTTCCCCTGCCTCCTTCAGAAGAATCAAGGTTTCCCATCAGCACATCCCAGATCCCAATTCCTAGCTTCCTCTTTTTTTTGCTTTCAGCTGAAACAAGGGTTTTAAACTTGAGTATATATTAGAATCCCAGGAGGGCTTGTTAAAACAGATTTCTGGGCCCATTACCAGAGTACGAGATTGAGTAGGTCTGGGGTGGACCCACAAATCTGAATTTGTAAAAAATCCCCAGGTAACACTGATGCTGCCTGTACAGGGACCACACTTTGAGAACCACTAGGTTAAGCTATTATAGCTGAAAGATCCCTGTAAAAATGAAACTATTACCTGAGAAAAGATACATTCATTCATTAGGATCCATGGACAGTATCGAAAAGCAGCTATCTCAAGAGCAGGATCCTTAAGAAATGTGACTCTTGTTTTAACTGGGGTAAGTTTCAGAAGCCACAGTCCAAGAGCCCGAGCATTGAGGAGTTAGGCCAAAGGAAAGATCCTGAAAAGGTGGTGATAACAGTATTTCATTGCTTATCTATCAGTACTCTGCATTTTTATAGCATTTAGTACTTTTATAAGCCCTTTTGCCCACTACTCCCTTTTGACACAGTTAACCTGTTAGATAGGCAGAACAGGTTTCATTATTACATTTAACAGATAAGAAAATTGAGACATAAAGAGATTATATGGCCTCCCTTAGGCATCTAGAATGAAAACTTCAGTCACCTTACACCTAGTCTAGTGTTTTTTCTCTTTTAATACTCTTCAGAACAGTAGCTATAGCTTTCTCCTGGGGTTTCTACATCTAGACCATTAAAATCCAGAATATATAGTCACTCTTTGCTTTTTGCTCTGTTCAAAATCCCACTTACTGCAAAATTATTCATGTGGGTGAATAATTGTGGTAAATACTAAGCCTCCGCCATAAACATGTTTCTCCTACTACCAGATACTGTTCAGAGAAAATGCTAACTCATTTTAATATTAGCCTAAGCTAGAACTAATCTTTATGAAAGCAAACCTGCTGGGGGAAAAGTACACATAATACTTCCCAAAGGCAAATAGAAATAGCATTTTGATTATGCATGCCATTGCTTCCATTTCATTAGTAGAGATAATTGAAAGTTTTCTGTATCACTAAAGTATACAGCAACTTGAGAGTGGATTTTGTTAAATCTAATGGCTGGTGAATCACATTTTCAAGTAGTTAAATATACAAAAAAAAAAAAATCATGGACATGAAAGATAAAATCATTCCAGTATTTGCCCTTTTGCTTACATTCTCCAGTCCTGCACTGATTCCTCATAATGAGAGAGTGAGGTCTCCCATTAAATCTCACAGACAGTGACCCCATGGGTTATGAAGAGCTTCCTTTCTTAAGCTTCCATACTGTTTTTGACCATCCAGGAGCTTAAGGTTTTAGAAGTTTAATTTCTAAAACTGCCCTCATTGGTCTCTCAACCCATTGATATTCTGACATCTTTCTCCAATACTGTCATTGGGAACACTCATTCAATAAACATTTCTTAAGCACTTAATTGATACTAAACCCTATAAGAGCCATTGAATAGGCTACAAAAATGAGTTAGAAACAACACTGTCCTCAAAGAACATGGTGTATAATAAAATCACTCTGTAAATGATACAGAATAATCAATGTCCAAATATATTCTAGTTGTAGATTATAAACCCATGTGAGTTTCTCCCCATTTTTATTCTCTGTACTCAGTGTGTGTGTGCAAGTAAAGCTAATTGATGAGTTATTTTAGTTTAACATAAAGGAAAGAAAATGAGAGAAGGGTGGGTGAGGCAGGGATTCTACTCTATAGTTATGGGCACACATGGAGATCTGCATCAGCAGCACAAAGCATGTGATAACAAGGGGGCAGTGAGATCTAAAATCTGCTATAGACATTCCACATGTAGATGATAACAAGTTGAATATGTGAGGGTCATAATCAGATGGATGATTAGAAATTTCATATTGATGAAAGATCCAGTGTGAATGTGTTTCTGCTGAGTTTTAGATTCCAAAATGTGCTATAAACATGACTATTTAAAAAAACAAACAAACTAGTTCTTGCCCACTGCAACACAGGGACTGAACATATAAGAAAATAGATTAGGTTGGGGGAGATGGAGTGGGACGCAGAAGATGCAGTTAGTTGGGTCAATATTAAAGAATCCATGAGAAGAAGAGATGCAGACTGTAATCCAACAGTGTATATGTGTGTGTGTGTGCCTACCTGTACACAAATACATATGCATAGAAAGGTGTTGAAGGCCAGGAAAAAAAAGATTTTATGAAGATGCGAGGCCTTTAAATAAATTCCACATTAATAATCTAAAAAGGAAGACGTGTTTAGAAAACCAAAAGCACTGTCAGAAGGTAAGGATAAGATTGTAGCTCTGGTGACCAAGCAGCTGAAGGAATGCCACTGACACACATTCTTCCTGTTTATATGAGGTCACCAGAATGTGCAGCAGTCTTCTCTCCCTCACCACCTGAAAAGAGCTGCCTTGACTCTACTCTGCTTTAGGTTGGGCTTGGTGAATAGTGGAATCCCAAGACAGGGACTTGGGGCAGATAGGCAACTAGATCTCAGATCTATCCTTTGAAATCATTTCTGGCAGCTCTGCAAGCCTGTCCTGGGAATTTTCACACCCCAGGTGCTGTATCCAGGCTTACCAATGACTATTTAGGGTGCTAGTGGCATGGTAATATAGCCTAGAATTAGTGTGTATGGTCATGGATAGTGGTAGCCACAGGGAGAATTTAGAGGATTCAAAGATAGCAATGATGGGGAGATGATTCTATGTATCTGCATTTGAGTTTGGGGGATGGTGGAATAAGGAGTGTTATTTTATGTGTAAGGATAGAATATTCTATTTGTAAGGATAGAACAGGGATTCTGTTGCTTCTCATTGGTGACATTTTAATGTGTCTTACACTCAAGCATAGTGTGGTGTTATTAGATGTGGTGGTGCTGAGTTCTGCTAGGTGGCTGTTATGGCACACATTGGGGCAAAAAGAAGTACCAGGGTGGGGGCGGGCCTGAAACTTAGTAGATGTTGAAGTGGGTTCAGATTTCACTGGTGTGGCACTCTCACTCTGAGAGTGGCCCATGTATATGGCACTCCAGGTGTTGCTCTGATATCATCTAGATTCATGAGGACTTGCATGGGCTTCTTGGCCCTGAGAGGAGCAAGTCAGTGATAAAATTGATTTATACCGTTAAGTTCTTCAAGGCCAACTAGAAGTTAGCAATGTAAATAGGAGGCTCTGTACTTCCCATATTCTTCATTCATTCTGATTTGATATTGAAGATACTGACATACTGCTTTATTTTTGGTATTTCTGGGACATTCCAAACAACAAACTTTTGTTGGAGAGTCATAGATATAGGCCTCAAAGCCAGGCCATTAAAAATGATCTAAGTACTCTCTGTCCACCCTGCAAGGCCACACAGACCGGCTTAGAAATGGAATAGGTCATTTAAGAGGGAGGCTCTTGCAGGGTCTGTATGATTGGTGTTGCAGAATATAAGTGGTGACATTCCAGCTTAATGACATAGTACAAGGTTGCTTATAGGGCCAGGCAAGTGCATACTCTAGCAGAGGCCATCAACTCAGCATTTCTAGCTCCTGAGAAAGTAATTTAGAAATTAAAGTGGGAAGGTAATTAGCTCCATGAGTCTGAAGGCGTTACAAAGATGATTGCTTAAACTGTTACCACATGCCAGTTTCCCATCTCAAATTTGGCTGTAATTGTCAGAAACCTGGCTAATTGATTTCTCCTGGATTAAATGTCTTATAAAAGAATGTATATGCCAGCAGGGGACGGGGAGGGTACAGAGGGTTGAAATAGGATAGTATCTGTAGTTACGTTGGACATATCGATCTCTTTGGCAAATGTTTGACAGGGGTAAGGGGTTTCAAGGGTTATGCCCAAAGTAATGTTATGATTTGGGTTCTAAAGAGTCCCCTCAACTATCAGACACTATGAGAAAGGCTAATAAACCCTCAAAGATAAATTAGGGGGTCATTTGTCAAAAACAAGAGAATGGATATTGTTAACAACTAGTGACTCTTAACAATACTAGATATCCATCATACCATTTATTCATTCAACAAATATTTATTGAATATTTGCTATGTGCTAGGCACTATGTTAGACAACAATAACTACAACAACAAAAAGAATTTCGACACTTATGGATTTTACATACTCATGGGCATGTAGACAAGTAAAAGATATAAAATGCTGCATGATGATATGTGCTATAGAGTAAAATATAGCTGCAGGGATGGGGTGAGGGGAGAACTTGAGTTCTGGTGACTGACATAATTGGGAATACTGGGTATAATGAACTTAGTCCAAATGGTCTCAGGGCAATAATGGTAATGAGGCAGTGAGTATTGGGGGGATCGGGTCCTACTAGGAGCCTACACACAAGGTTTTAGAAATCTCTCTTTATTACTCCCTCCCCCTGCCACCAAATCCATAAAGGCTTGGGGAAGAGTGAGCTTATCTAGGAATAGGCAGGAGCTCTCAGGTAAAATGGTCTTTCCCCTAAGTTTCATGCCTCCGTTGGAGCGAAGAGGTGCCCAGGAATGTGCCCTGGACGTCAAGTGGGACCTCAGACTATTCCCCCAACCTCCTCCAGGAGTCAAAGGGAGGCTTTCAAATGTGATATTAGTCAAGGTTAGAGGAACTTGAATTCCATTCAGAGTGATGAGGTCCTCGCCTATGGTGGGATCGAAGTTCACATAGTGAGAGTCTTGAAAATAAGTCAAGGTTTAGTCTGAGTATAAAATGAATCTAAACATCAAGAGTTCATGGAATACTATTCATAAATTTTTGGAAGCTCAAATGGGGCGTCGCAGATTCTGAGGAGTGTAATAAGGTATTTGTTTTGTCCTTAATAGGTTTAAAGTATGAATTCCCTTTGGTTACCTTCCTGAATTCCCAACAGATTTCAGGGCCCCTCAAGTCTAGTTTGATCAAGGTTCAGTAGCAGGAGGAAAAATAGTTTTCAACTGCATATGGTTGTTGAGGACAAACCCCAGTCACCAGTACAAAGGCAAAGAGAGTCCCGATCCTCTTTATCACAAAGAGTATAGGGCCCCAGGAGACCTGTTGAAGAAGTACAAGAATTCATGCTAGAGTCTTGGGCCCACATAATAGATATGTTCAAGCCAGACAGCAGGAAGAATACTCAGTCACATTCTGGATGTAAATGCAGCTTCTCCATTTCCTTTTCCCAAATCCCACTTAGGACCCATTAAACTTAGGCAGAAGACTTGGGAGTTAAGGAGGAGCTCACTCTAGAGTGAGCTCACTGGCATAGCTGTATAGAAAAATTAGTCTCAAATGATGTTAATGGCTCCTCCACAAAAAGGGTGCATGAGACAAGTTCATTCCAGTTCTGATTTTAGCCCAGAAGACAAGTGAAATAACAGCATCACATTTCCCCATGTGTGTATGAGAAATCAAATGTGACATTTGGTTATTTTCTCTTTTCTTGGATTAATACATGTGCTTATAGGGGTGTTCTGATCATATTTGATATGGGTCACCTGTCGTTTGGGCTGTCCTGATAAAAATTTGGTTTTGAACATGACTCAGACTTCGCCTGTAGGATGCAAAATTTTTTGAACTTACATGTAGATGTAGATCGTTAGCTGGAGGAAGAACTAGTATAGCTTTATAGAATCCATGTCAAATCATTCTAGTTATGGAATTTATAATTGCTACAGAGTAAGTTCCATGAGGGCAGGGATTTATGTCTGCTTTTTTCATTGCAATATCCCCACTGCCTATACTAGTACCAGATACGTAGTAGGTACTACAAGTACAATTGCACAGTGGGCAAATGCAATCTCCTTAGTATACAGAAATAGAGAGAAATATTCTCCAGCTTTAGTGCAACCAAACTAGAAAGCAAGTGCCTTCATTGCACCACTGGGGAGTGAGAAGGAGTCTTGAAGAACAGTGTCATATTTAGCAAAACAAGGAGTATGCTGCTTGATTTCCAGATAATGCAAGAGTAGAAAACAGGATTTTTGCATAATCTGACAGGCAAAGTTAAAATCTGGGATCAAGGGACAGGATTGATAAATGGGAAAAGCAACTGAAAACATAGCAAAGCTCCAAGGCTAATAATCAAAGAAGCAAGTGAACTGTGGAAGGCCAGGTACACGGCCAGGTTTGAGAAGCTACCATGTGGTTTGGTCACTGACAATTCAAAGAAGTATAATAAATGATGACTCATCTCTCAACACAGTTTTTATTGTGTTCCTCACCCATGAGTTTTTAAAGGTACCACTTGACCTCTGGGACTCTGTAGATTATTTCTAATTAAGGATGGCAAATGGGAGGATTGAAAAGGAAAATCACCAACCCAACAGAGCACAAATCTCCCCACCAAAATGAAAAATTGCTATGAGAAGTCAAATTTGAAAAATGTCTTTCATTTGGTTTGCTTCATTGAGTTGGTTGCCAATGAGAAGAACTGAAGTTCCAAAGACAGTGTTGATTGAAAATGACTTCTCTCTGTCCTTACCCACCCCCATGCTCATGATTCTCAGTAAGTATTCCTAAAGCTCCAAGAAATGAGAATGTGAGAATTGATGCATCTGTTGTGAGTCATCCCCAGAGATGGTCAACAATGCATTCTGATGCCAATGTTCTGACAGCAAGTGAAGTTGGTTTTCAGCTAGATTTTATTGAGCTTTAAGACTGTTCCAAAAGTGCATAAAAGGAATCTAAACTATGGTCCTTAAGTAAAAGAATTGTATAGTTTAATTGGGAGGGGGAAAATATAAATAATCAAAGAAAATTCACACAGTATATGATAGGAATAGTTCTGAGAGGTACAAAAGCTATGATGATCTATTCTCCCCCTGCATATTTATCCAATAACAAGGATGAGTCATAGCAAGTAATGGCAGAAATCTTTAGGTTCTTTTTAAAAACTAATAATAATTATGGTATTATCAGTGGTAACAACAACAATAAAATCCACTAGATCTGCCCAAATTGCATTCAATTTGTATAGGTCTTATATTTGTCTAAGAATGGCCCTATTACATCTCTCTCCCTTTCTTATTTTTATCTTTCCTACTACTCTCTCAGTGTTCCTACATTCCTACCGATATCCATCCCTAAGACAATTTCATCCAGAAAAGTGAATGAAAGTAGACATATCTGTCAGGATAAGCTAGGTTATGCTATGGTAACAAACAACTCTAAAAATATTGGTAGCTTTAAACAACAAGGGATTTTTTCTTGCTAACACTAAATATTCATTATCAGTTGGCAGGGGAATCAAGGATTCTGGCTGATGGACCAGCTTCTAAATTTGCCAATTACCATCTCAGACAGAAAGATAATTTGAAGAATCTTAACCTACAATTAAATGATCTAGTCTGGAGATGACTCAACATCCATGGCCAGAACTAGTTATATGGTCATACTTAACTAATACGGGCCAGAAAAACAATTGAGTTATGTGTCCAGAAGGCAGAGAGCTAGAAATACTTGGTGAACATCAGAATGACTACATTAGCAGTTAACATTAAGTTATATTTGCAGATAATTTACATTTTTGTCCTAACGCAGATTTGAAAATTTTGGATCTACTCAGGTGTGTGTGTGTGTATGTGTGTGTGTGTGTGTGTGTGTGTGTGTGTGTGTGTGTGTGAATTTCAAACATATACATTGAAGTAACATTACTCATGTTTTACTCATTGTTTGCTTTCTATTGCTCCCACTGCCTAATTTCCACTAGGCCCTTTCTGTGATATTCAGCCCTATAAGTATTGGGTCAGTGCTAATGTCCAAGTCTACTCAGCATATAAAGATGGAAAGGCTTCTTGTTCTTTTTGAAACTTTTTCCAGATTTAGGGAACCAGTTTTCAGGGATAAATGTCCTGATGAGTCTAGAGGGACATGTCTTAGGGCTTAATTTATTACATTATTTATGTGCTAACCTGTAGAGTTCTCTATTGGCATCTGGCATCAGTCTATGCATATTAGGTGCTGCACAGTAGGGATGTGAACTTACTAAATCCCTTATGGCAGAGTAACTGATTAATGTCGTTGGGAAGGGTATTTTACCTAAGTATAAGAACATGACCCATGTACCACTTTGCTCCTTTTATAAGTAATGCTGTATGATTGCATGACCTTGTTCTAGTAATCACATGGTTACTCTATTATTAAGTAGCTTATGGTATCACTGGGAGGTGAGGGCAAGCTCTGCCATAAACTACATTTAAATTGTCTGCAAACATAGAGTATTGGATGCAAACTGACCAGGCAAGAAAATTTAGCACTGCAATAGGATGGAAAGAACCCTGGGTTGTAGTCAAGAAATTTGGTTTTGGTCTTAATTTCGCTATTGACCAGCTGTATTAGTTTTGAAAAACATTTTAGTGAAATCATACATCTTCTCAACACCTTGGTTTTCTCATCTATAAAGTTGGAAAATAACAGGAATTTATCTTCAAATTTCATTCATGATAATAATTATTTTTCTATTACTGGCTTAGTTGAAACCCAGAAGTCTATGACTTTTACTGATAAAAATCAACAAGCACACATTCTAAGTAATTTGGAATTGAGAAAATGATATTTATAAGAAGGGATAACAATTTCATATATTATAATCATCTGTATTGATAAAAGAGACATAGTACTATAAATCAGTAATTTAAAAAATATTTAGATTCGAAATATAGGCAAAGAGGTTGTCAGAAATTAACGTAAATGCTCCATTTTCTCATTTATTTACTCATTAAAAACATGTTGAACCTCTATCATGAAGTCAGCTGGGTTAAATGAGCAGAGAGGGACAAAGGAATTGAAGACATTGGCAAGAACATCACTGAATCCAAGCTGTATAAGAAGGAATGTGATAAAGGAAGGGTATCAGAGGACTGGGGAAAAGTGGAGGGCTCCATGATCTAGAGGTTCCAATGGGATAACAGAAAGCTCATTAAATAAGTGAATTGGAAGGAGAATAAGGAAAGAAGATCTGAGACTTCTATTTCCGACAGAGAGAGAAAAGCAAGGACTAAATATACCTCTCTGCTTGAAACAACGCCCCCCCCCACAAAAAAAGAAAAAACAGACAAAATATAAGAAACAACTATTTTTAAGACACTAGGCAGCAGACAACAAAGGACAATGTGATCCCTGAGATACAGGAAACAAAGTGAGTTCAATAGATACCCTAGCTTACTACCTTGAGTTTCTAGATTTCAATGAAGGTTGAGCTAACCCAGGGATCTCCATAAGTTAAGAAGATGTAGCTAAAAGTTAAGTGAGATCAAGTCAGCTAAACTTCATAAGAAAGAATAGTGGAGAGAAGAAAGCTGCAGGAGAAGAGAACTCTGGAGATTTTCGGAGGGTCTCTCTCAAGTTGTCAGCAAAGTATTGATCAGAACATGTATATTAGGAAACTACCCAGGATGAGGAAAAATTACCTGAAACAATTAGGAGATACTTAGTGCCAATAAAGGGCCTGGAATGCTGCGTAACTAAAAAGCTCAAATCCACAGGGCTTCAGGTAAAGCACTTATAAAGGCCTTGCCTTAGTAATGGAGAATAATAAGCCCCCTAATGGGGAATAATAATTATGATTTTAGGCTCTGGTTCTGCATAACAAGTCTTAAAAGGATCAGACTGATTCAATGTAACTTAACTGCCTGCCAGGACAAGGCTCAAAAATAGTTCTAGGAATAAAAAAAATTAGACATTCCTAAGGTCAAATCCACAATGTCTGGCATCCAATCAAAAATTACCGAGCATGCAAAGAAGCAGGATGAGGGGGAGAAAATCAATCAGAACTGACCCAGAATTGACATAGATGTTAAAATTAGCAGGCATGGACATAAAAACAATTATTATTAAGAGTATTCCATACATTCAGAAAGTTAAGTAGGGACATAGAAGACATAAAGAAAAGTTCAGTTGAACTTCTAGAGGTGAAAACTATAATGTCTGAGGTAAAAAAATAACTAGATGGGATTAATAGTAGATTAGACATTGCAGGAGAAAACATAAGTGTACTGGAAAAACATAGTGGTAGAAACTATCCAAAATGAAACAGAGGAAAATAAGTTTTTAAAAAAAACAAAGCATCAACGAGCTGTGAAACAACTTCAAGAAGACTAATATTCATGTAATTGGAGTTTCCAAAAGGGGAAGGGGAACAGGGAAATGTTTAAAATAGTAATGGCTGAACAAATTTCAAATTTGGTAAAGGCTATAAACTGATAGATCCAAGAAATCCAATAACCCCCACGCAAGCATAAGAACTATGAATAAAACTACACCAAGACATAATCAAATTACTCAAAATCGTTAATAAAAAAAATCCTGAAAGCAGCCAGAGAAAAACAGACAAGCTGTATACAGAGGAACAAAGATAAGGATAACAACATATTTTTCACTTAAAACAAGGTAAGCAAGAAGACAGTGGAGCCTCTGAGTGGAAAACTAAAAGTAAAAAGAAAACTGTCAACCTAGAATCCTATATCCAGGGAAAATATCTCTCAAAAATGAAGGCAAAATAAAGATTTTTTTTCTTACATACAAAAGCTGAAAAAATTTTTTTGCCAGCAGATCTATACTACAAGAGATATTAAAGAGAGTTCCTTAGGTAGAAAGAAATGATACTACAGAGAAAAACATATCTACACAAAGAAATAAAAATCAGAAATAGCAAATGCATGAGTAAATAAACAGGATTAACAGATAAAGAGCAGTATGAAAGAGACTTTAAACAAGTGTGTTTAAAATCCTCAGGTAAGTGAAGGAGAAATACTATATATGAAACAGAAACAAGAGACTGTAAAAGAATACACACAGATGAAGAGAGAATTACTGATTTGGAAAACAGAAGTGAAGAAGTCTCTTAGAGCATGTATAGAGAGAGAACAGATATGGATGAAAATAATTTTAATAAGAATTATGGGATAAAGTAGGGAAGATGGCAAACATACATTTTTTGAAACAGAAAATAACTAAGAAATTTCCAGAAATGAAGAAATATAGGAACATTGTAGTGAAGTGAGAGAAAATTAAAGAGTATAAAAATCTTAAAGTCAAGAGAAAGAGAGAACTAGTTACGTATAAAGGAAAAAAATCAGCTTGATAACAGGCTTCTCACCCACTACACAGAGACTAAAAAAGAATGGAGTAAGAACATCAATGTTCTAACAGATAATTTTGTAACCTAAAATTCTGTGCCCAGCAAAATTATAATTTAAGAGTGCAGGTGAAACAAGGATATTTTCATACATATAAGAACTATGAAATTTTAGTACTCATAAGTCCTCACTTTTTTGCAAAAGGAGGATGAACCCAGAAGGAAGGAATTAGATGCAAAAAAGATATTATAACTAAAAAAAAACACTAAAACATTGTGGTATCAATAAGAAGAAGAAGAACCATTTGAAACAGAATGAAGTGTTTGAGGTAGAGTTAAGCAAGCTCAGATTTAGGTCCGATTTAAGAGCAGGATAGACTTAAGAATTAATTTAGACTTTGTTAGAAAAATATAAATTCATAAGAACAATTAAGGATAGTCAACAAAAGAATAGAAATGGGAAATGTAATTTCAATATTGGCATAGGAAAGTAAGAAGAATAAGCAGTCTTGATTAATCCAAGAGAAAAAAGAAAAAAGCAAAGAGAATTTATGGCAAATAGGAAATACAAACAAAAAAAGTCAGAAGCCTAAATATACGGTTAATCACAACAAATGTAAATGGATTTAATATATTAATTAAAATGCAAATATTTTTCAGTTGGATCTTTTAATTAAAATTTAGGTATATAGTGTATAAGAGAGATACAAGTCTAAAACAATGATACAGAAAATGGTACACCAAACAACAATTAACCAATAAAAATTTGCTATAGAAATTTTAAAGTCAGAAAAAATGTAATCATTTTAAGCTCTCTTGTTCTTTAAATTTTTATTACACATGTTATGTTTATCACTCCAGCAAAGCTATTACAGAAATTACTACCTGGAATTGAGGTAGTGCCATACCCAAAATTTTTAAAAGAAAGAAAACAACAATGAAAGGAAATATCTGGTATTGGCTTTGGAAGTGGGCTGAGCATGCAGAAAGGAAAGTGTTATTGGAGGCTGTAAAAATGGCAACCTACATTGTACAGTGGTGAAACATTTGAGAAACTGTCATTTATAATCATTGGAAGGCAGCCAAAATAGCTAATGAATTTATAGATTAAAACATAGAATTTGTGAGGGTTTTTTTTAAAGGAAATAATTGAATATTTAACAAAAGCAATAACAGTGATGCATGTGACTTGTAACATAACATAAATGTATACTGTATACTGCATGTCTATCAATAACGGCATAAAGTCCAGGAAGGGAAAAATGGAAGGGTACTATTATAAGATTTGTAAATATCATGAAGTGGTATAATATCACTTGAAGGTAGACTGTGATAAGTTTAAAATGTATACCATGAATCCTAAGACAATCACTAAAATAACAACAAAGACTCATGGCCATTAATCTGTCTTCATCTGCTCAGGCTGCTATAACAAAGTACCACATAATCTGGGTAGCTTAAAGAACACATTTATTTTCTCACAGGTTTGGAGGCTAGAAGTCAGTGACCAAAAGGTGCTGGCAAATTTCATGTCTGGTGAGGGCTCTCTTCCTGGCTTATAGATGCTGCCTTCTCAGTGTGTCTTCACATGGCCTTACCTCGGTATTTACATGGACAGAGCTCTGGTGTCCCTCCCACTTCTTATAAGGATACCAGTTCTACTGCATTAGTCCCATCCTTATGACCTCATAAAGACCTTATCTCCAAATACTGTCACATTGGGGGTTGGGGATTCAACATGAATTTGGGAGGGACACAATTCAGTCCATAACACAAGCCAACAAAGGAGATAAAATGGAATCATAAAACATTCTCAGATACTTCAAAAAAAGGCAGATAAGGAGGTAAAAGGGGAAAAAGAACAGAAGAAAAAAATAGCAAAAAAAGGACTCAAACATAATCATATTCATAATTACGGTAATTTTAAATAGTTTAAACATTCCAATTAAAAGGCAGAGATTGGATTTAAAAATAAAAAAACAGACCAAACAATATGCTGCCTATAAGAAATACACTTTATAAGCATACAAATAGATTTTTTTAAAAAAAGATATACCATTTCAACTGTTCTAAAAAAAATCTTCAGCAGCTACATGAATATCAGCAAAAGTAGATTTCAGAGCAAGGGATGTATGTTTTATAATGATAATCAAGAAGACTTAACAACCCTAAAATAAACTTTTAAGTATATGATAACAGGACTTCAAAATACATGAAGGAAAAACTGATAGAATTGCAAGGGAAAATAGACAAATCAATAATTACAGTTGAAGATTTTAATATTCTTTCAAAAATCGATAAGATAAATAGAAAAATCAGTAAGGATCTAGAAGACTTAAAAAGCAAAATCAACTAACTTGACCTAATTGACTTTTATAGAACTCTCCACCAACAATAGCAGAATACACATTCTTTTCAAGAGCTCATGGAATATATACCAAGAAAGACCATACTATGGGTCATAAAATAAGTCTCAATACATTTGAAGGGATTCAAGTCATACAAAGTACATTCTCTGGCCACTATGGAATTAAATTAGAAATAAATAGCAAAATTATCTCTGGAAAATTTCTAAGTATTTAGCAACTAAATAACACTGTTAAATAACCCACAGCTCAAAGTGGAAACCAAAAGGGAAATGTATCAAAATGTATAAACTGCCACTGGAGAAAGGAAGATGTCTAATTGACTGACATGGAAGGGCAGTCAAAAATGGTGATCATGAGATCAAAGATGTAGAAATAGGAGGGGGGTTGCTGAAGCAGAGTGAAGGAGCTCAATGGAAATGATGAGGTCAGTGAACCAAGAGGCCAGGGTGCTGTAGGGCTGCCTACAGGGAGACAAAGTTTCTTTAGGAGAGGAGAGGAAAACTATCAGCCTGGAGTCAAAGTCACCAATAAAGGAAGGGTTTCTAGTCCCAATTCTATTTTTCTTGCAAATCACTTTGTCTCTCTGAACTTCTATATCTTTTTGTATAAACAAGGGAGTTATGAATTTCCCCTCTCTGTTTAGCTTTTGATTGTTTCTTTGTATTTTCAAATATTAAAATTTATATATGTTTTAATTTAAATTTTAAAATATATTTTACATAAGCCACCCCAGATACTTGCCATTTTTGGGGGAAATGGCAAGACATTAAACATAAGTGAACACATAGTCTCTAAGGACCATTGAAACCCTAGCGTTCCCTGATTTATGCCTGTAGGCCACATCAGCTCTAAAATGGCACTCCGAGCTAGGCAGCAGCAGAGAAGGTATGCTCCAGTCACTATGGACAGTCCAGAGAGGGTTAACCTGTACACACAAGTAACTGACTATATATTGATTCCCTGTAGAGGGAATTTCTTGGATCTTTGCAACATCAGGAGGCTGGCCTCCACAACCCCAGTTACAGCTATGCCTGAGAAACAGTCTTCTCTCTTGTGTCCCTGACAGAGAAGCCGGGAAGGAGGTTCATTGGTTGGAAAACCATGAATTGGATGGAGCTCCATACAACTAAGCATTCAAGCAAATACTGACCCCTTCCGTTACCACCATATCTCATCTCCATTCACTATTATATGGCTTCAGGAAAATGAAATGTAGCTTCTCCTGGTGGTAGGTCTTAATCTGATATAGCAATTCCCCCAGGAGAAGACAGGAACCAAACTCATTTTTCCTTATCATGTATCTTCTGAGGACATGGAAGAATTGTGAAGTCCATAGGACACATTTCTCCTCTGTTCTCTATCCTTAAAACTGCAAATCTGTTCAGTTACTTAAGTATATTTAGATCTCTTTCAATATTGTATCAAAACTGTTGGCCATGCACTGAACACCATAAGAAAAAATAAGTTATAAGAATTCTACCCGTCCTTGGAGTGAGGAGCGGAGGTGTATGGGAATGGATGATAAGGCCAGGTGATTGAAGTCGCCCCTGTAGGGAATTAAGTCACAGATAAAGAATAGTAGAATCTTTGATTTGGAAGAATCCTTAATGATTATAATTTTGTACATAAGGAATCTAAAGCCCATAAAAGTGAAATATCTAGCCTTGTATTCATATAACTAGTAGAGCCAGGTTTTCTGACTTGCAGTTCATTCATGCATAAAGAAAATGTATAGTCTATGATACTGTGAAATAATGCTAATTGAATAAAGCCATGCACTTAAAAGGACCAACCCCCTTTATAGGAGTACGAAGAACATTGATAATGTAGTGAGGAGGTGGTTAAATTGCACTTTGGAAATGGTTTTTAGTTAATGCAGAAAAAATTTCATACAAGAGAATGAGCAATGAGGGAGAAAGAAAGCTGATGTAAGGAATAGACTCTGCATGTGGTGAAACTTTGGAAAAAAAGATACCAAATGGTTGTGTTTGGTTCAAGATTCTCTTAGATAGAAAATGCATATTAATTACCAGAAAATAAAAAAAAATACATTCACTTCATGAAATGACAGACATTTTAAGGAAATGACTATGTTGGAAACAGGATGTATGCAGAAACCTAGCTTAAAGTCATTCAGGAAGACTCCTTGGAGGAGCTAAACTTGCGAATTTAGCATTGGAGAGGTTCAGAAGCAGGAGCAGAGGATCCCAGAGAAATAAATGATGAAAAGTCTCCCCTTGTTGGAACTTGTAGGACTAGGCATTGGGGCAGGTCAGACGAAAGCAGGCAGGGAAGGGTATTGAGACCTACACTTACTGTGCAGGAGAGTCTCTGAGGACTGAGACATCCACGAGAGGGGCGGTTTACAGGGCTGCATTCACACAGGCAGGTGGGGGATTCTAGGATGCAAGACTGACGTTCATCATGAAAGAACACAGAGCAACCAAAGTTTGCTGGTAAAGACAGAGAAAAGTATACGCAGCAGGTATTTGATACAAGATTGACTGCTAACTATGTGAACTTACAGAGGACAGGAATCTTCTAGAAGTTTGGGGTGTGGGGAACCCTGGAAAAAACTGATTTCACTCAAAATGAAGAAAGGCTCGTAAAGAAGACTGGTAGAAGTACGGACTGTTTGGGGGACGGTTAAAGCTGAGTTGATTGATGTTCATTAGTACTTAATAGGTTTAGAAATTGGAAACTAATTATTCCATCACTGGCACTTTTCCTGAAATTTTTATAGCTCCTGCCAGGGAACTATGTGTGTCTTTTAACAACTGGGAAAGCTTCAAAAAGAGTCCCCAGGAATGTAAATTTTTTAAAAAATCAGTACATGGTTGTACAGTCAATTAGACAGTAGGGGGATAACGCAAATGAAGATTTTTTTTTTTTTTTTAGAACTATAAACTTGTAAACACTCATAAATATTAAACTTGTAAACATTAAAATATATAAAATGAAACAAATTTTAAAAGAATGTATATCATATACAGACATTCTCACAAAACCTCAATCATCATCAGCCACTCTAGATTGCCCTGTATTACTTCTTACATGGACTTACAGCTTGTTTTTAATCTTTTCTTTTAGACAGAAACTTTGTGGGCTCTGCTTGTACCAGCAGTACTCAAATTTTCTAGGAATGGTGCAGCATAACTTGTGTGAAAATTTGCCCCTTCAGTCTGTTTCAATCTGTTCTGGCCACTTGGGTTTCCGAGCAGCTGTGTCATGGCATTGCTGTCAGCTGAGCTTTCATAATTAATTCTGTGGCATTTCCTCATGCTCTGTCTTCTTTTGTCAAAGATATGTGGTTCTTAGATCCATACTGCTTTTGAATTTACTTTTCTCTCCTGGTTGGAATAGGAAATCATGGAGATTATAAAACATTTTCAAAGTTCCCCTTTCTACCTTCCTAAGAGCCTATCATCTATATCAGGATCTTAGAAGGTTTGGCTATATATAAAATCTCCAAATGACACTGGATTAAATAAAATAGAGGTTTATTTTTTTCTCATGTAACAGACACCTAATGATAAGCAGTTCAGGTCTGGCAGAGAAGATATGAAAACTCATTAGGAACCCAGGCTCTTTCTGGCTGTTCCTCCACCATTCGTGAGGTTTGGTCTAATTCATGGTCCAAGGTGGTGGGCGTTCCAGGAAGCAGCTTGGGCAAAAGGGAAGAAAAGTCACTCCCCACACATTAATGAGACTAGTTTTAACCAACACTCAGGCTTAAATCTCACTGGCCAAAGCTTGATAATATGGCTGTAAGGAAACCTGGGGAATATAGTCTTTTACTAGATGGCAATGTACAACCCCCCCCCCAAAAAAAAAATCTTTGTTACCGAGAAGTCAGGTCAGAATGGACTTGGGAGTAACCTAGAAGTCTTTGTCATACTATATATCTTATTATCGGAAAAGTTAACTAGTGGCAATTCATTGTATATATCTCTAATTAATTCTCTCCTCCACATTTTGTGCTTATTTTGTACAGAAGAGTATTAATATAGCAAAAGTATCCTTGAGACTCACAACTCCTCTTTCCATATATCATAAAAGAGCACTACATTTTCCCCCTTAATATTTAAAATATATTTTAAACAGATTTTTAAAATTATGAAGAATTTTCTCAAATTTAATGATGATGTAATGAAAAGTCCAAAATTATAAGGCAGTAAGAGGTATTTGAAATATATAATCTATATATTTCCAAAAGTACTTGAGAATGTTTAATTAAAACACTAAGAGAGATGTGAAATCTTAAAATTAAACATAAGAGAGTCTATACAAAGGGAGCAGGGGATGTAGAAGTTTCAAAAATGTTGAGGAAACAGAATATAGCACTTTTCATCTACTTTAGCAAATTCGAATAATCAATAATTGAAAATCCTCTTTATAGAAAAAAATTCAAACCACACGGGCTCTATTGGTAAGGCATTTTCAATCAGTGAAAGACATTGGGATATAGACAAATCCAAAACAAAGATGTTCTGTAATTGAGGTACACATAACACTGGCTAGAACAGTGAGCAAGAGGTTATTTGCAACTGCTGGTAGCGATGGCATAGATGGGAGCTGCTTGTGGAGGGGTTCATGGACAAGGCTGCATTTGAGCTGGTCTTGAAGGTGGGAAAGAATTTCCAGAAAATGAGAGGGGTGTGTTTTGGGAGAGAGGCAGAACCTATTTCAGACTGAGAAAACATAGTAAATAAAAGCCAGTGAGTTGGGAAAATATTAGATATGTTTGGGAATCAGCAAGTATAGGTGTGACTTGGAGCACAAGGTCAGTCTTGGTAGCAAATGATTTGGAAAGATTGAAAAAGGGGATCTGAGAGACCTTAAATTATATGCTCAGGGATTTGAACCTGGTTTTCTAGGCAGTAGAGGAATAGGAGAAGAAGGAAGTTGAATGTGTTCACATTTTTATGACCTCTATTTCTTCCTAAAGTCAGGAGCAAGATTATTTATTGTTGATGACAAGTTCATTATCGTTTAGAAGATGATAATATGCTGAGGAATCCAAAAAGGAATGAACAAGGGGTAGTAACTCATCTCAAAGACCCTACCAAGGCGTTGGAAGTAAATTTGTATTTAGATTTTCTGACAGCAAAAGCAAAAGGTGAACAGGTTACTTTAAATAACATTTTGGTTTTTGACAAGACAAGAATACCATGGTGCATTTTTCTTAAACTGCGTGGATTAACATTTCAAGACATGCCTTCTCTCAATGCTGCCTTTTTTCAGTGGGATGCTTTTGAGTGACCTTGATAATATAGGAACCAAGGAAGATGGCATTGAACAGCTGAAGGATATGTGTGTGTGCGTGTGCATGTGTGAGACAGAGACAGAGAGACAGAGACAGAGAGACAGAGACAGGAGAAAGGAGTTGCATTTATTGCCCTTGGTTAAATAGTTAAGTAGAAATGTCACTGGGTAGTAGTCTGTGGTCAAAGGAATAAGATATATGTGTTCATTGTGGATAAACGGGCTGATGCTTAGAATAAGTTCTTCAAGCAATGCTAGGTATTCTATGGCACAAAGACACTAAAAGAAAAAATAATTTTCCTTAAAGAAACTTTTAGCAAGAGAAATTTGATTGGGAACTAAGAGATGTTATCTCTGGAGCTAGAGACAGACTTTTCCTTGATTTCTTTCAGAAGGGTATTATAATGTCAAAATGTCAGTGATAAATATGGAGATTTGAGTAGAAAACCTTTCAAAATGACAACTCTGTAGCAGAGCCGATGATGGGGCCCCAGAAGAGCTCAGGGTGGCCGCAGCAGCTCACCAACCACATTTGCACCTCTGTATTGACCACCATGTGATCAGTGAAGGGCAAACTGTGAATCCAAACACAAAGTTAGAGCTTAAGGGTGCTTTATATATATATATATATATATATATATATATATACACACACACACATATATATATATGTGTGTGTATATATATATATATGTGTGTGTATATATATATGTATATATGTGTGTGTATGTATATGTATATATATGTGTGTATGTATATGTGTATATATATATATATATATATATATATCTCCCAGTGTTGTTACTTATAGATGAATAAATAGGCCCAGAGAGATCCAGTGGCTTCTCAAGATCACTGTCCACTTAGGAGTGAAACCAATGGCTGCTCAGACTCTTGACACTTGGCCAGTGCTCCCTCCTGCCTCCTCATCCCCCATCACTACTATTGCTGCCACATGGTGTCCTGAGGGCTGGTAGAGTCCACCCTGAGCAAGCCCTACCCGCGCTTCATGGCTGGGTAACTGTTGGGGAGTGATCTGTAGCCTGCAGATGAAAAGGAGCTGAGGGAAGCAGCCAGATGGGGATTTCAGGAAATATCCTAAAATGGTTTTAGAGAGTTTGGGGGAGAAATCTACTTACTACCATGTTTCAGGGATATTAAAATGCAGTGCAAACCACCTTCCTGCATTTAGGCTTTCTGTGCCTTCTGGGGACTGATAGGTTTTCTTTCTAAAATACATTGATCCTCTGAGGGAAACAGCCCACAGTCCAAGTTCCAAATCCTTTCCCAACTGAGAGGCAAAGACTGGAAGCTCTAAAACACTGAATGCTGTTCCATTAGAAACGATGAGCGTGACAATAGTTATATAAATAACTTCTGCTCCAGCTCATCATCTTTCCCTGAGACCCAGGACCAGATGCAGCCCCGCACACGCCCAGCGGGCAGAGTGCTTTAGGGCTTAGTACAAAGCGACATTAGAGGGGAATGGAAGCACTTTGTCCAGGAGCTTAGTGGAGTGCTGAATAAAGAAGCGGGTGTGACCACTGGTGTTTTTATAGGAAAACCTGAAGGAAAGAAGCCAGACAAGGCCTAGGTTTTCTACATTCTTTTAAAAAGAAGTAAAAAAGAAAAAAGGGCAAGAGGTCAGAGTTGTCTGATTTTAAAGAATCTGTCCTGTGGCCAGACGTGTGTCCTGGTTTTTTGTTTGTTCCGTGTTTTGTAGACATACTATGGTAATATGGTCACCTAATGTGTGTGGGGGTAGGGGGATGGCTGGTTGATTGGCTAGCTCTGTATGAGTAGCTGAGAATCTTTTAATCACACTTATACAATTTTAGAGCTGGAATGGACCTTGATGATCTTTTAGTCCACGTTTTTTTTTTATAGATGAAGAAATTGTGTTTTTAGAAAGTTGAAGCTTCTTTTCCAAGTCACGTAACTTGCAATGCTGGTTTAAAATCATCTCCTCAAGTCCCAAACAATATATACCTTTTCTTCACCTTTTTCTCTGCTCACTCCAAGTTTCTGATCCTTTATAACTTTGGCTGACCTGTGGCCCATTATGGCCCCTCTGACCTTTCTCCCCTTCATGAAAGCCTTTACTGCCCTCAGGTAACTCTGTCATTCTCTTGCTATTTCCTAGTTCACATTTTTTGAAAGGTGGAATCTAATTGGCCCCACTCATTGTTTTGCCCCAGGCCATGTCATTTGTTACTGGTAACCTTTAGGCTAGCTTTCCATGGGCAGATGCCCACTCTGGTCCTGTTACCTGTGGACACAAGACAAAATGGAGCTATGTGATAGATGTTGCTGTCTAACGCCTGCCCTACCAGCAGCTATAAATAAGCAGGGCAACTCTTATAGAAGTAGTCATGGCCATGCCAGGCAATGTCCTTGATATAACACATGGTCAAATCATCACGGAGGTGGCTGAGAGTAATGGAAAGTCGAATTTAGCAACAAAGAGTTTGTGGTTCAATTCTCAACTCTGGAACTTAGTGAATTTGTGACTTTGAGCTTTCTCTCAGCTCAGCCTCCTATCTATGAAATGGAGAATTGTAAGGATTAAATAAAGTAATATGCATGAAAACATCCTGTCAGCTATGTAGCACCATACCCATATAAAGTATATTACCTCCTCTAGGCCCCTCCTAAGCATAAAATCTTCTTTTTGTGGGACTTCTGTATATCTCTTTCAAAGTTGACTATCTCATCCCAGAATGCAACTTGCATCTCTGGATTCAGGTGATGACTGCCTTGCTGTCTGAATCTGTAGAAATACCCCAGAGAGATCAAGATTGTTACATTTTACACATAGCAGAACCAAACTACATTATTCCTAGAGTGTTTTGTTCCCAGAACATAGAATATGAGAGCTGGCACTCCTTAGAGTCTTCTGACCCAAACCTCCCTTACTTACAGGTGAGGAACTAAGGCTTAGACAGGTTAATTGATTTCCTCAATGTCCATGATAGAAGCAGAACAGAAGTCACTCAATTATCTTTTGCTTCATAGCACATTAACTCAAAGCTTAGCAACTTAAAACAACAAACATTTATTATCTAGTAGTTTCTGTGGGTCGTTATCTAAGAGTGACTCGGCTGGGTGTTTCCGGCTCAGGGTTTCCCGTGAGGTTGCAGTCAAGATGTCATCCAGAGGTGCAGCCTCTGATGGTCTGACTGGGGCTGGAAGATCTGCTTCCTCACAAGGCTGTTGGCAGGAGGCCTCAGTTCCTCACCATGTGGGCCTCCCCCTTAAGTGTCCTCATGACATGGCAGCTGGCTTCCCCCAGAGCCAGTGATCCCATAGAGAACAAGGAGGAAACTGCAATGTTTTTTTCTCTCCTAGCTTCAGCAGTCGCACATCATCACTTCCACCATATTCTATTCATGAGAAGCAACCAAGTCCAGCCACCAAGTGGAGGAGAATTAAGCTGCACCAACCACTGTAGGGTGGGTGGAGTATCAGAGAACTTGTGGACATAATTTTAAAATATCACAGAAGGTTTCTTTTTATAAATTATTTTCTCTGCAAATGAATTTCCATAAAAGATCAGTTGGCTTTTTCCCCCCAGTTACTTGATGAAAGGTTATTCTCATTGAGAAGTAATTAGTGGAAGAAATTAATCTGTGAAGATACCTTCTCAGGAGAGCATTAAAAAAACTTCTGTTGCAAACAGAAAATTGAAAGATATAGCAAAGAATACATATAGAAGAGAAAGGTATGATATCAAAGAATACCAAGGGGAAAAAAAACAGAAGCAAGTGCGCATTAGATTCTGACTTCTGTGGGCAGATTTCTCCCTTAATTCAGGAAGCAGTATGTGAACAGATGCTGTGTAAAAGCATGTCTAGGGGCTGGAGTTTGAAGATAGAAAGCCTGTAGGGACACCAATTCTAATTGCAGAGCATGGCCCATGTATATAAGTAGCCCCTATACAAATACAAGGAAGCTTATATTAAATACTGTGCTAGAGATACCTATAATATGCATTGGGAACATGTAAGAAAGAAACATTTCTGAGGTAGTGATGTTTTAGAAATCCTTGCAGAAGATGTACAGACCATTAGATCTGCCCTCTCATCCATTACCACCACTCACACCAGATTTCCTGCACCCATTCCTTGCTTGATATTTCTCTTTAGCACTTAACTTATCTAACATTCTAATGATCTGCTTATTTTGTCTATTTATCTAGTTTACTGCCTGCTTCCCTACAAGAATGCAAACTCCATGAGAGTAGAAGTGTTTATTTGTTCAGGGCTGAACCCCAGCACCTAAAGAAGTACTTGGCACATAGCAAGCACTCAATAAATATTTGTTAAATCAATAAATTAGATAATTTATCAATACATAAGGAAATTGAGCTCAATCATAGAGACCTTGGCAGGTGGGGACGGGAGGGAAGGGTGTTCCGGGCAGACAGGACAGCTCACCAAAGACACTGGGATGTTCAGGGCCTGGCCATCTGCGTCTGGGACGGCAGATTGTAGGTTGCTGTGGCAGAAGGTAAGACTGGACTAGCAAGTGGTAAAGGATGATTGTGAAGTTAGGATTTTATGCACAAAAAGGATCCACTTTAGTTTTAAGGCCAGAGGTGACATCTGTGTTTTTTCTTGATGGTCTGGCTGTATTTAAGAATATTCAGCACTACAATTTCTATATTACCTAATGTTTGATTTGCTGCTCATTGGCCAATGATTCTGACTCTTTCACTGTAAGAAGCAGCATTTCATTTTTTATTTTCTCTTTCTATCATAGGAAGGATAAAATTTGCTAAATATTGGGGTCTTTTATATTCTCCCTTTTTTGCCAGTGAGCCTGAGGTCAACATTAGGCCCTGAGAAGTTCAGTGGCATTTGTGGCACATGTGATACTGTGCCTTTATGCCTAGGAAATGAATTGTGAATTTCTTGCTATAGTTTTTAGTTTCTCTGATGTGTAGGGTGCCTTTCTTTTCTCAAATCTCATGTGCTAAGATTTTAAAAAATTCACCTCACAGCTGTTAGCAGCAGCTGTGTTGAAGTGTGGGCAATTCACGCAAAGACCAGGGCTGTTCCTGGAAGCCCAGAAGGTGAGGAAACTCTGCTTCTTGCCCTTTGCCAAAGAGAAGCAGCCCCCAGGTTGAGTTCCCAGTGCCTTCTGTCCAGAGGCCAGGGCAGGAGGCTGGGCCCCACCTGCTGTGAGGAGACTGTTGCACCCTAGTCATGGATGTCATTTCATCTCTGTTCAGCTTTCACCATTAAGACAGGTGTGGGACCTGAGCTGAGATTCTATGCCATGCCCCACCCAGATGTAGCTTCTCTGAGGTCCCAGAGAGTCCAGACCTAAGGGAACATGGTTTTAGATAAGGATGGCAACTGCATCTTAACTCCGTAAATTCTCCTCTCAGCCCAAGTTCAGAACACAGTCCTGCCCATATCTGATTTTATGGTTGAGGCTGCGGAGACCAAACACTGGAGTTTTTGTCCTAAATTGTCTCCTTTGTCCCATTTTTCTTCCTGTCCATAGGAGAGGCAACCAGAAAGACCAGAGAGTGTGATTTATCATGGGAAAGGGAAGGCAGCCCCGCAGAGAGCTCTTGTCAACCACTTATTCCATTTTTTTAAAATGTCCTGAGATACTTAAGATTTAATGCCATTACCAAAGAAGAAAACATCACCCTAATTGTCCTTTTCATTGACAATCAGTGTCACCTACCATAGTGCTTAGTGGTTGCAAGGCATTGGTGATTTTAAGCAGTGACTTCACCTGGACCCCGATATAAAAGAGGGGTGTTGTGAGGGGCGAGTATTGAGGGCAAGTGCATCTCAAAATTGGAATGTCTCCCTCACAGTGGAAGCCTTGCACCCTCACGATTCCAGAGCATGATCCTAGAACCAAAAGCTGCCAGTCTGGATCCATCTTTGACCAGCTGAAAGGAGGTCATGAATGTTTTAGAAGGATCCCTCCAAGGTCTCAGAGCCTATCAAAGCCTTTCTTGGGAAGATAGGAAGCAGGTGGAGGAGAGGTGTAGAAATGCAGTTTAGGAAGGTCTTATCAGTATGATGGAGCTGTGAGAAAATGGAGTACATCCTTGCCCATATAGACTGTGGATGAATGTTTGTGGGATTGGGGCAGCATCTTAAGATCACACTCTATTTTGGCTGTGAATCCAAAGGCAGGGGTACTCAATACATATTTGTTGAGTGAATGAATGAATGAATGAATGAATGAGTAACGAGGTCAGGCTACCTTTAATAACTACCTTAGACTACCTAAGCAGTCTCTAACCTTCAGAAACCAAGTTGGTTTGAAATTGGCTTTCCAGCAGAGGTGGTGAAGATGCTGAGAGAGAAGTACCTCTTTGGACCTGGGGTGAGGGGTGACTGCCTCTCAGTTGGAACTCAGTGCATTGCCTTAGCTGAAGCCCAGGAAACTGAGGAGGAGGGCATGTGGGTGTTTATGCTGGGCTCTTCTGTTGTGATGTTGAGTGTGGATGTGCTTTGTATGCCAAAGTTTTCAGCTCAAGCAAGGGATTCCCCCTTTTTTTTTGTCTGATAAACACCAAATGTGTCCTGAGGTTGACACTACTAACCATCTCTATAGCTAAGGGTTCAGTCTTCTCCCTACGTGCTAAAATTTGGGGCCTACAAGCCCTCCCACGGGTGCATTCCCCAAGTTTTCTGTAACTTGCCCAAGCGCCACCTCAATTTCTGTCTCTTCCTAAGGATATAAAGAAATCTACTCTCCACCTAAGTGCTCCCACCAGGAAGTCTTAGCTCCAATGGTGGGTGCTCCTGGGGACCAACAGTGTCCTTCACTAAATCCTCTACTCATTTCCTTTGTTATTCTGTCCAGGACATATTTCAACTCAAGTTGGCCCTTTCTCGCCACTGAACTCTTAATCACAGTGAAATGGGCATGGGAAAGAAAGAATCATAAAGTTGTAAGGTATCTGAGTAGGTGTTTTTCCTGCCTTCTCTGAAACTACCGAATGGCTGCGCATGACCTGTAGTTGGCATAATTGATATATATTTAAAGGAGAATAAAATTCCCATCCCTCCTCAGTTCATGGAGAGTCTGTGATCTTGACTTTGCATTTTGCCATATCTGTTAAATTTGACTCTAGCCCAGATGTTCCAGCTGGACCTACAGTTTAGTACTCTTCCATAATATTTAGCCCTACCTCCTACAGTTAGCAGGAGGAAGCCAAAATTGTCCGGTTCTGATGAACCCTCACCGCTCAGAGCCACTCAGTGGACAGTGGGATGAGAGGGTATAGAAGGGAGTATTTCAGGCTCTAGAGATCTGCCATACGAACTGTGCCCGTAGTTACCAACACTTAAAACCTCGTCCAGAGGATAGATCTCATGCTAGGTGTTCTCAGTTTTAAAAAAATGCTGTGAAAAATAGGTTGCAGGGGAATAGTGCCTAGAAAGGAGTATGAGTGAGATTTGTGTTCCATGATCTGGGTGCTGATTACAGAGATGTGTTCAGTTTAAGAAGATTTGTTGGTAGGTGTACTTCTCGGTGTATTTAGGAAAAGTTTAAAAATAAAATAAATAATTTTTCTCTAAAGGAAAGGGACTAGTTTGTGTACACCCAGTGACTCAACCGATCACACCAAATAATAATGACAACAGTAATAATAACAACAACAATAGCCACCAAATGGATATCAAGTGCTTCATATGCATTACAATCTTTAAGCAAAATAACAACTCTCTTATTACTAGTACCTCAATATTTTTGATGAGCAACTAAAGCTTTGGCAGAGTTCGTGTTTTTAACATTTTCAAGAAAATATAACTAGTCAGGGGCAGAAATTGTATTCAAACTCAGGCCTGCTGAGTTCAAAATTGACTATAAACCACCATGCTGTCCTCCAGTGAACTCCCAGCCTTACTAATTCTTTGTCTCCCCTTGCCACTACCAACTGAAATACAGATTCTGGGCTAGAAATTGTGACATATTTTTGGTGGGGGAAAAAAAACCAAGAAACTAAAAATTTTAAAGAAAAATGCTATGATGTAGCACACACAATCATTTTGACTGGTTCCAAACACAGAGCTCTGGGGGGCACAATTGTTGAAAAAATGCTGTAGAATAGGAGAAAATTGATAAAACTAAGAGGGCACTCTGAAAGTGACTAGTCACAAAGCCAAATAGCCAAGAAACGTAAATCATATGATACACTCAGATGCAGAAGCCATCTAAAGTGAGGGATGTGTCCTGACTGCCTGAATGTCAGAACGCATAAGATAGAATTGGCCCTAGGAAGGGGAATGTGCCTTATGGAGACCACTGCCAGAGAATCTGTTTGATGTGGGGAATCGAGAGCTGTGCTTGACCTTCGATGGTGGGGAAGATGGGGTCTGGTAAGGAAAAGGGAAACTTTCAGTTGGAACGTCACCCATCAGCCGAAGGCCAGAGGCAGATAGATGACTGGGACATATTCAGGGCACCATTGAGAGACCAAGCAGAGAAAATCAGCAGGCAAGTAGTGGAAGCCGCGATTAAACAAGTGAATGGGGAGGATTATGAAAGATTTTGAAGGCTGGTAGACAAAGCAGGGTCGATGTAAATTCTGAAATAATCGTGTTATGATGAGGGCGAAGCATGGAAGAGAGTAGGCTCTGGAGTGGGTGATGATTGCCTGGATTGGCAAGGGAGCTGTCCAAAAGACAAGAGCAAGATTGTTAATAACCTAGCAGGGCTAAGTGACAAATTAGATACAAGGGATAGAGAAAAGAGTCTCAAATGACTACTGTTTGTCTAAAAATGTTTTGGTATTTGGTTGGGCAGATAGTTTATCTGGGTTGAACCACAGAGGAGGGAGCAGACAAGGAGGAGGTGGGAGGACAAGGAGGATGGGCTACGTGATGGAAAGGCTCCCTGGCCCGACAACCAGAAAGACTTGGCCTGACACCAACTAATTTTGTGATCACATCACTTAACTTGCCCTGGTCTCTGCTTTCTCATTTCTATAATAGGAATTTCATCGAGATAACATTCATTGAGCACCTGCTGTGCCAGGCACTATGTAATCGTCTATCTCTTGTTTCCTGTGTGGCTGTTGTTTCCCAGATGCCTCAACCAGGGTAGAGCTCAGCCTTCTGTTCAAGGGACCCCAGTATGGTGTTTCTTTTAGTAAATTCTAGTTTTTGCTTCCCTCTAGTGGCCACTTGGCACCACTAGAACTGTGCTTCTTGCCCTTTTGTTCCTGGATTGCTGATCTGAATTGAGAGTTAGGAAGTTAAAATGGAGCTGAATCATAGACTGTGCACATGGTCTAGGGAACCAGTAGTTAAGTGGCATACAGAGGGCATATCTTGGTATTTGGTAACCAGGCAGGAAGGTGGTGATAGGAAAGATACAGTGTCAAGAATCAGACATGAGACAGGAGGTGGCTGTCAATCTCAGAGCAAAACTATCAATGGCTGCAGATAGAAGCTGAACGTCTCATTAGGACTCACCCCAAAAGTGGGTAAACTCGGACAAGTAAGGAGTGTGGAATCACAGATAAAGGCCTTCTTCATGTTGAAGGGGCAAAGATTAGATCAGGGATAAGGGAAAATCTAATTCACTGAGAGCAAAAACTTGACAACTGTGAGGAAAGACACTATAAAACTCTGGGACCCCTTTCAGTTGCTGCTGCTCTTCTCATTGGGCACATATCCTGGATCATTCATCTAGAGAGCTGGCATCTCCTCCAGCTCCTAACACCAGGGCGGTTCCAGAACAGTTGGAGATGGCCTGGTTGTGATGGAGCTGAACAGGCTGGCACAAGAAAGAGGAAGATGCTCCAGGATCCCACTGGCTGTTGAGTAAGCCAGACTGAAGTTGTTTTCAACCGTCACAGCCAAGGGAAGTGCTGAAGCTAATAATATAAACAGGTCCGAGGAGATACAGCCATGGCAGTGTCCAGTGGAGCAGTCGGGTGAGGCAGTAATAGGAAGAGAAGAATACATTCCAAGGGACCTCATCCCTCATCTGTGGGCCGGCAGCCCACGCTTCCCCTGTCATCACACTCGGAATGCTTGTATGATGTCTGTTCCCCAATAGACAGTGAGCTCGGTGAGGGTTGGGTCATCATGGCTGTCTGCCTCACTGCTCTGTGCCCCATGCCTAGCACTGTGGCTGGCTGCTGAATAAGCAAGTAAGTGCGTGGATAACTAGATTCATGAGACATGGAATCCCACCTTTTCAGTTTGCTGTTGTGTGATCTGAGCAAGTTATGTCACCTCTCTGAGCCTCACTTTGCTCATCTATAAAATCAGATGATAATGCTAACATTATGCGATCCATGAGGATCAGACAATGTCTATGAAAATTCTGTAAACTGTAAAGGGCCATACAAATGTCAATAATTATCTTACTCTGCCTGAAAATGGGAAATTAACAAGATGTCCATTGGCATCTCTTTTGGCTCGTTTGCTTTTTGAGTCAAAGCATTTAGAGTATGCTTCTTCTGAACATGCATTTTAATTCAACCCCCAGCCTCCCAGTGGCTGGGTGGCCCCCGTACCTAGACAGGCCCCCTGTCAAGCACTCAGCAGCACACCCTAAACTCTACCAATGCCCTCTTCATAATTCCAGTCCTGGCACACTTGCTGCCTGCATTCAGATTTCCCAACAGTAATTGGGCTGATCAGTGTTCCCTGGCCAACCACAGGGAAGCATGGCCTCTTTCTACAGGTTATTTTGCCAAGTTTCTACACGTGAGTGGATACCTCAACCTCCACCCTATCACCGCAGTGTGAGTGTGTTATCCACCCAGATTTGGCAAATAGTTCCAAGAAATCCCTTCCCAGCCTGATGCCAGTCTGCTGTTCCTCTAGGAGGCTTGGAGTAGGAAGAGGAGGGAAGTTCATATCCATGGCACTACAAAGGGAAATTGTAGCCTAAATTGTATCCTAAACCTTTTAACCCTGGGTGTGGGAATATATGGCTATTTTTCATTTTTTTTCCCAATCTGCCAGTTTCTCTCAATGTGTCATTAGAAATGCTTTAGAAATGGATTCCTATTCCCTAGACATAGGTGTCAGTGTAGAAAATGTGCCAGGTTATGATTACTAAATCAACAATAGGTAACATTTACTGAGCATGTAATCTGTGTTGACTCATGTAACCCCTGCAATAACTCTATATGGTAGGAATTTATACTATTCCCTGTTTTATAGATAAGGAAAATGAGCCAGAGAGAGGCTAATTAACTTGCTCGAGGTTATACAGATAGTAATGATGGAGACAAATTCAAACCCTAGCAGTCTGACTCCAGACCAATAACCCACAAAATAGGAAGTGGTACCTCACATCTGAAAAACTGAAGTTTGGTAACATTTTACACTTTTACAGAATCCTCTCTGGTCTTTGGCCAGATTTCCCCTGAAGCTCACCTTTTCCGTGTTTCACAGATCACACAGTGGACAATTTGCAGGAATGCCTGGGGGCAGCCCACAACTTTTCTCTCTACCTAGAGAGTTGCTCTTTGTAATCAAGTTTCTCCCAGCCACATCTCCTCCCTCTGCTGCAGTTAACCTTGGCATTTTCAGAGCCCACATTATGGCATGTGTTTCAGGAAAGAGCTTTCCTCCTCAAGTAAATCAAAACAGCAGTGTACACTGTCTGGGGCAAGCTCAAAGGAGCCAGGAGATGCCTCCCTTTTGGCAGGACGGTTATCTCTAGACTGAGGCTCAGTGTTTCAGAGGTCCAAGTACACTGCCAAGCTGTAAGTCCTCCCAGCCCCATCTCTATTAATAGTTAATGCCTAGTGTAGATGGTCTCTGAAGCCTGGGTAGAGAGTACAGAGATATGGAGCAGATAGAATTCTGTATCAGTTTGCATTTCCCTCCCCTCTTTCTGGAGAGCTCTAACCAGCATTTGATAAATTCTTGTTGAATAAACAAATGACTAAATATTAAATTAAACCCAGTCTGAAACCCTATAACTTCCACCCCTGGTGTTAATTATGCCCAGGAGCAAGTCTAGTTTCTCCTCTAAGTAGATGTATCCATCTGTTAGGAGCCTACAGTGTAGCATCTCTGAGCGCTGTCCTCGTTCCTGCCATGTTCTCCATCTTTCTCTCTCATTTGGATAAACACATTGAAGCACAAATTTCAGGTTTGCAGATGACACAGAGCTAGAAGGAATCACGATTCTAATAAATGAGAGGATCAAGGACACTATGCCTGAGCTATAAAAATTAAGTTTAATGAAAAGTTAATAGAAAATTCTCTGAGTTAAAAGCCTCAGAACCCCAATTAGAGAAAGCGGAGGAGCTGGCTTGAGAACGAGTGAGACTGGGGTTTCTAGGAAGCTACATGCTCAATAGAAGCTAGCAGCATGGCTTAACTAAAAGACTCCCAGACCCCATTGTTGGAATTACAGTGTCTAGAATGGAAAGTGAGCGCGTAGCTTAATCTGTGCTGGGAAAACTACATCTAAAGGATTGGGTTTGATATTATGTGCACCCTGTTAGGAGGGACAGTTACGTAATGAAGTTCATCCAGAAGAAGATGATGACCATGCATTTGAGAGACATTAAGGAATTTTTGATCTAGTCTTCACATAATTACTTCTGTATTACCCTAGAGGGCAGACTAAGAACCCTGGATGGAAATTATTTTTAAAAAAGAAAAGAAAGAAAGAAAATATTAAAACCACAGCTCTGCACCAGGAGGGAACAGCTTCATTAAGCAGAGAGCTGGATGTCTTTAAAAGGGTCCTGCCTTGAGTAGGAGTGTAGAGTAGAAGCCCACTAAGGTCCCAGGTTCCCATGATCTGTGATCTTAGCTGCATCTCCCAGCTTTGGGTTCTTTGTCAAACATGGATCTGAAAGTCCTCTTCCTACTGTTACACCAGTCTGTGTAAGAATACTTTAAGTACAAGCTTAGACCTAGGACCTTGTGACATTCTTATAGACTGACTGATAATCATTAATCTAGCAAGACTGAGTGAAGAGAGTTCTGAGCCTAGATTGAAACCCTGAGTCTGGTCTTGTCTCTGCTACCAACTAGCTTGGGGCCCTCAGTTTTACCACTTATGAGTTAAGAGGGTTGGATAATCTCTGACTTTACTCATTTGCTTAGCAATAGACTCCTTCATTCAACAAATGTTTATTGACTATCTACGTCTTCTAGACACTGCCTTCCTTCAACAAGTCTCTTCCTCTTTCAGGGATTTATTTTCCTCATCTGTAAAATAAGGGGATTTGATTAGATGAGCCCAAAGCTGCTTCCCCATTGGATAGGCCATGAATCCACATAACAGTACTATCATCTCAGCCCCCATATCATTGTTTTGTGTAAAAGGCTGTCACATAAGGATTGGATGAATGCTTCGCTGAAATCAAAAACCACTTTAGGGTTCAGGCATTTCTCAAATCTGTCTACATATTAACTCATTTTTTAAAAAAGAGAATGAAGGGATTAATTTTAATTTGTATATATCAAAGGCATATCACATTAAGTGAAACCAGAAAAAATAAACAGAATAAAAGAGGGGAAATTGAGAGGACAACCAATGCTAATCATAATAGTTAATACTGAATGCTTATTGAGAAAACTTTTTGAGACTTTGAAAGTCTGAAAATGTCTTTAATGTATCCTCATTGTGACCGATGGCTTCTCTGGGCAAAGAATTCTAGGTGGGAAATAATTGTCACTCTGAATTTTGAAGGAATTGCTCCATTTTCTTTTACGTTCTAATGTTGTTGAAATCTGCTGTCATAACGGTTCTTGATTTCTTGGATTTTACCTGACTTTTTTTTCCTACCCTCTGAAAGCTTTTAGAATACTTTTTTTTTTT
>CM053507.1:110236389-110324779 GCA_028627145.1 Eidolon dupreanum
TTCTTCACACAGTTATGTATGCAGCATTACATCCTGTCCTTTTTCCTTTTTTATTTCATATGAGATGAACAATTTGTGAGCTATTATAAAACTTTATAAATATCCAATGGCTACATAATTAAACATTCACTTAGTGGGTGTATCATACTTACTTAGTCATTCCCTTCCTGTTAGATTTTTATATTTTACTTTTAGGGCTTTTTATGTTATGGTTTTCAAGTTTTTCTCATTTAAAAAATGCTGTTGTGAACATTTTCATGCTTAAAGTCATGTAAGTACAGCTGTGTGTCACCCATACACTTCTCATATTTTTCATTTGGAAGAGAATGATATACATACTTTGCTTTGAGACATTTCATGCTAAGGGACATTATCTAATGAAATGAAATTAATATCTGACCATGGGCTTCCAGGCACTGGTGGCAGCAGGTGCAGGGAGAGAGAAGGACAGTTTTAAACAGGAGGAGTTGGCAAGCCTTCTCAGAGCCCTTTAAACCGCACCAAATAGACACCCTCCAACTTCACATTATTCTAAGGCCAGCTCTGGACTCCCTTGTTGACATTCATACGTAGATGTTAATTCAGAGAACTCTGTGCCTCCAACTGGCTAAGCTAAGCTAAAGGCTAAGCGCTGTGGTGGAAATAGATCCAGAGAGTTAGAGTGCAGACAGGCAGAGGGGAGGAGGAAGTCTGATCTGCCCGATGGGCAGAGCAGTATCAGAAGCTGATGTTCACAGTTATCAGCAGGCTCAGGTGGCAAATATTGTGGGCAGTTATCAGACTTATGGGAAAGGAGGTGGGGTCCTTCTGATGGAAGGTGTATGGAAAGCAATGGAGGATAAACAGGCAGGAGTGAATCCCGTTTTCCATGAAGGGGTCCGGGGTCCCACAATCCTCTTGTTTTTAACAGGAAAATCATGTACTGATGTAGGAGACTCTTGAAGGTGTTCAAGTCACCTTCCCTAAATAGCCTTCCGCCAGTTCTTTTAGTTGTTTTAAGTTAGGGCAAGATTCTGTTAAGATTATAAAAAAATGAAAAAACTTGGATCATTTGCATAATAATTTACATGCCTATATACATCTGGTACAGTCTGTTCCCAGACAATGTGCTACCAAAATTGAATTACTTTTTTCCATTTTTTCTCTCTTCCAACTTTAAATAATAATAATATCTCTAGAATTTATTTTTAAACATTTAGAGAGCTAACTCTGCTCAAGGCACTGTCCTGAGTGCTTTAAAAGTATTATCTCATTTAATCTTCACAGCAGCCTATGAAGCAGGTACTGTTATTATCCTCATTCTACAGATCAGGAAACTGGGACAAAGGGGTTAAATAATCTGCCTCTGTTCAGCCAGCCAGTGTCCATGCCCTTAACCTCTAGGCTATGCTGTCTCTGGAGAATTGGGTGGAGGTACAGAGGCAAATGCTGAGGCCCTGCATTGACAATAGTGAACTGCCCCACCTCTCTAAATGTCCCTGGAAAACTCACAGGGAATTATCGTGTTCTTTTTCCATAACACGCACAAGCTCTTAGGGATAATGTAGCTCAAACTGTTTATACAAGAAGGAGGTTCAGTTAATCTCCAACTAGTAACCAAGCAAAAATCAACCTAAATGAAAGCAGTAGTTTCTGGCAAATATAAATAAGAACCGAGGGTGGTTATGAAGTCTCCTCTTCATAACATGCATATAGAAGCACATGCTGGAAAGAAAGCAACACGGCTACACTGAGGAGCAGGAGGAAAGTGAAGATATGAAGAGCAGCTTCTGATCCTCAGGACACATTGGGGAAGGCAGAGGACAAAGTTCACCCAGGGATTGGGCAGCAGGGGAACAAGCTCCCCAGGATCCAGAAGGGAGAGAGACTGAAGAAGTAAGGGAAAAGAATCAGATGATGACTCAGCAGCAGGACATCAGAGGAAATCTAAGTAGTACCCAGCATCAAAAAGGCTTAGCAGGCCTTAGGCAGGGTCCTAGGGAGCTAGGCAAAGAAAATATCTGAGAAGCTCCAAGGAAGGCGCCAAGTCAGAGGCTCAGCAGAAAGGCCAGACTTGCTGCTGGAGTGGACACAGTAAAGGGAGTGAGATGAAAAATGATTATAGAACCCAGGGAGCAAGGTCAGAGGAGACCCGGATATACCTGACTTCATGCTGAGAGTCTATGCTATACCCACTCCAGGCTCCCAGCATTTCCCTGGGAGGAATGCATTTGGTTTTAGAATCTGGAACAGGATCAAATTGATAGTTTGGAAGTTAAACATCCAGATAGTTTAAAAATATATAGTGAAAATAATGATGTGGTCTTGGAGTTTTGAACAGGAAATGATAGCCCCTCTGTGGTGGGGAGGGATGAAGCTGAAGATGCCCATCAAATGGGAACATTCAATGGGCTGATAGAAGAGACTCAAACCATGAAAAGACATAGAAGAAAGTCTACTGGGGGTTTTGGGGTGGTCATCTTAGAGAAATCAGGGACCCTACTAAAGGCGATAAAAGTAGAGTTTTTACATTTATGTCAGGGTCTCCTTGGCAGAGCCTGCTTTTCTCTTGAGAAATATTTAGAGGAAGAGAAGATTTGGTTACAGGTTTGTCTTTTTTGAGGACTAGCATAAAACTCAACTCAGTGCAGAGTAGGACATTTAAAGTGCCAAGAAAGTAAGCAAGCTGCCCGTATGGGATGACTTAAAAGTGAAACCTGCTGGTTAAAGATGGAGAGGCCGAGATTAAATGCAGTATTTACGGTCAGACCACGGGCAGCAGGAGGAAGAGTAGGTGGTTAAAACATGTGAAGATGGGGCCGGGGCACTGAGGAAATTATGAAAGTAATCAAAGTTTAGAGCCATGAAATGGGAGAATGGGGCAGGGGGAAGGAAGGATATATCAGAAGTTAAGAACTGAGAGTGGTTAGGGGAAAGGCTTGGCATACTCTGGAGGAAGCAGATGTTCAAGGAATTAACAATTAAAGCTAAGGTCAATTTAAAATAAGTCTGAATGTGGGAGATATAAATAGAGGAGGGGGAAGGGAAGGGAGATTGAGAGAGGTTGAGAGACTGAGAGACTGTTAGTTAAGACATAGGGACTTCTGTGCTTCCTCAGCTGTGAACGGCTCTACCCAGGGAGAGATCAAGTGGCCAAAAGATCTGCCCAACAGGGAAGCAAGGAGGATAAAAGGGCAGTGGTTTTCCAGCTTGACTGACAACGTTGTCTGTGTCTCAGTGATTAATAAGTCAATCAAGAAACAACTGAGAGACAAGTCGTATGTTGCACCGGCCCACGTAGGGAGACTTCTGGGAAGGAAAGCTCGGCCAGAAGAATTAGAAAACATAAAGGGGCCTCTCTGACAAGGAGGTGCTGAAAATGAAGCCAAATGTGAAGAATGAGCTGCAGGCCTAAAAATTAGAAAATTAGAAAACGAATATGCCAAGAAATATAAAATAAAAATCTAAAGATTCGCAAAGGATGACATTAAAGGTGTTCTTAAAAGGCTGTGAGGAAGAAAAGAATTGGGACAAAACAGAGGTGTGGTTTGCAACATTTCTACAAAAGTCTTTTGGGTAAAACCTGTTTAAATTCCTGGGACCAGAGATTCAGCTCAGGGAGAGAAGTGGGAGCTTCCTGGACATGCCACTGCAAAGGGTTGGAACACCACAGAGGGGAACACAGAGTGCGGCCACGTTTACTGAAAATAATGATCCTGGGCTCTGTAGCGAGGGTCCTCAATCCCTGGGGCACTAACCAGTACCGGTCAGTGACCTGTTAAGAACCGGGCCTCACAGCAGGAGACAAGCGGCAGGTGAGCCAGTGAAGCTTCATCTGTATTTGCACCCGCTCCCCAGAGCTGGCATCACTGCCTCAGCTCCACTTCAGATCATCAGGCATTAGATTCTCATAGGAGCACAGGTCCCTGGTGCCAAAAGTGTTGGTGACCGCCGCTCTACAGGACAGAAGACCAGCTGGCACACACCAGAACTGGTCAGAAAAAAAAAAGAAAAGCACATGTTCACTTCTAAGAAACGTGATAAGTTAGTATTCAGGAGGGAATTACTCTTAGGGGTTAATGCAGTGCACACTCTTTAATGTTCAGTAGGTGGTGTGACTCATCAGTTCAGGAGAAGGCTTAGGGCATGAAGCTTGGATGAATTACATCAAAGGATTGCAAGTAAAAGTCTTTTCAGTGTTTCAAGATTCCTCAGAGGTCTTTGGCCCCTCCGTCCTTGACCCCTACCCTACTGGCAGGAGCTCTTACAACTTTCCAGTTCTGACTCCAGTCATGTGTTCTCCGAAGTGTGAACCCCGAGTTGCCTGGGCACCCTGAGGCTTCCCTGTTGCTCTGGGGAGAGGCTGAGGAGGGGCTGTTTCAGGGGCAGCCCTGCCTGGCTACTGACTCACCCATGTCCCCTCGCCCCATCGGCTGCCACTCTTTGGGATTCCCTGTTGCCATGGGGTGGGGCCTGGTGTAGTAAACCTTTTTGACCAAGCCACTGAGGTGAGGCGAACAGACATTCATCCTGCATTTGAACCATAATGTTTTTTGACTGTGTCTAAAGCTTGAGCACCAGAGACATTGTCTGTTGATGAGCTTTCTGCCACTTCCTCCTCCATCTGTCTGGACTGGGAGCCTACAGGAGGCAAACACCACCATCTAGTGGTGTTTCCAGGCTTCTCTCCAGGAACTGGATCACTGAATTGTTGAAACACACAGCCTAGCTCTTTATCTTGCTCTACCTGCCACTCCAGCTCCCAACCAGCCAGTTGGTCTGGCTATAACTTGCCCTGCGGGTAGTGAGCCTTGTTTCTGGGTGACAACAGTTTGCAAAGGTCTGTAAGTTGCATCTGAGGTCATGTGCACACTTGACCACGGTAAAGAACCCTGAATACATGACATTGGCACCAAGGAGCAGCTCCACTGAGGTATACAAGCTCAGTGATATACGTTCTCAGACTTAGTAGGAACTTTCGTGGTTATCTGGGCCAGCATTCTACAAACCATAAGTGGAAAGTGGAATCAATTTTGTGGGCAATTGAAATCAAAAAACAAAATAGAATATCAGAGTGAAACTTGTATTTCAGTGATACAGCTATTCATATGTAGTGTAGACTGGTCAAGATATCAAATGTATTTCTTACAGAGAAATATAATCCAAAAAGTTTAAGAGATCCAATATAGGCCAAGCAAACCTTGAGAGGACCAGTAACTCAGGCCACTGATGTCTTCTTCTCTCCACGTGCCTCCCACCCGCTCTAACCACAAACATACCTAAAAAGTATGTATATAACTTGTTCTGGTGTGTGGTTTAAGGACCATGGGATTTGTAGACAAGATCTGGGTTCAAGTCCAGCTAGGTGACTATGAAAAACCATCTAGCCAGTGTTTTTTCAGATCATATCCCAGGAACCCCCTTCCCCTTTTCAGAATCATGAGTTGGGGTCCTTGTTAAAAATATGCATTGGGGGGACTAGGGCAAGAGAGGAATGAGAAAGGGCATCTGCATTTTTAATAAACTCCCTAGATGATCTTCATGCACACTCAATGTTCCAACCACTGATCTTGACCTTTTGGAGCTTAAATTTCTTGGTGTATGAGTCGGAGATGGTAATGCCACCCAGTTACAGTGAGGATCGAGTGGATAACTAATGTGAAGGTACTGTAGAAGCACTCTGAAGGTGTCACATATTACCATCCCACAACATCTCTCTATATATGATATTTTAGGGAAGCTAGCACAAAGAGAATGAGGCAGTGGGCACTATGCATTTATTGGACTGGGAAAGTTAAATGGGAAAAATGGGCCAATGAGCATGTTTTTCTTCTTCTTCTTCTTCTTCTTCTTCTTCTTCTTCTTCTTCTTCTTCTTCTTCTTCTTCTTCTCCTCCTCCTCCTCCTCCTCCTCCTCCTCCTCCTTCTTCTCCTTCTCCTCCTCCTCCTTCTCCTCTTTCTCCTTCTCTTTCTCCTCCTTCTTTCTTCTTCTTCTTCTTTCCATCTCCCACCTTCTAACCTATGGATTTCTCTTCCTGATCTAATTCCGATGTACCATGCCCACCCATGGGAATGTGTTCAGAGCACTGCTCTGTGGTTGGTGGTGATGCAAGTTACAACCACCAGTCTGATGCCTCGTGTTAACCTTTTAAGCCCACTGTGATATTTGAGTTCCTTTAGTAGAACTCTCTCACAGTCCTGAATGCTGAGCTCTTGGTCCTGGTGGGGCTGCTAATTCCCTCCTTACTGTGATGTTTGCTATTTATCATTCCGCAGAAGCTTCCCAGATATGTATGAGATAGCTACACAACATATTTGAGCTAGTGCATTAGTACGGGTGCTGGTGCAGAGAGTGCAGACCCCAAGGGCTTAAATCAGTGATGCGCAGATTGAAGGTAAGGTCCCCAAAGGTGGAACAGGGGCTTTACCCCTGAACCACTGTTAGGGCTGAACCTTAGAAAACAGTCTGCTAAGCTGGGGCCCTGAGCCTCCCATTTCTCCCCTTTCATCCTGCTCACTCTGCCCCTAAGTGCAATTGCTTTTCCAAGAGGGAGATTTTGTGCTTGGCTCTATGAGATAAATTAACAACTAATAGTTTCTCGTGGGTAAAGTTCAGCTAGTAGAGGTTGTTCCTATCTCCAGGTCTCTCTATCCACTTTTATTGGTTCTGCCCCAGGATCAGTGCAGTGGAGAGTGCCATGCCTAGAGGGATGGCAGGATGGGGCACTAAAGATGGCTCCTAAGTAAGATGCGACCCCTCTTCCCTTCCATTCTTTCCCCTGGTCCCCAGGGGCTGAGCTGATGTCAAATAATTCTAGTCCCCTTCTAGATAAACAGTGTTCTGCTTCTGTCATTGAGTTAAAGCCTTGTTCTTTTTTGAGTCACTGGCAACCTCTGTTTTAAGCTAATGGCTCCAGTGAGAGGTGGGGATGGGGAAGGTCGCAGGGGTTGGAAGGAAGGCAGTTGTCTCTTCTGTTATTCTCAAACACCAACGAGAATCTAGTGAGAGCTAGATTCTAAGTCTGCTGACTTAAAAATAGATGCTTAGTAAGAGTCTGAGGGATGGTTGTGGGGGCATACAGGGGGCACAGGTAGGGCCCTCGGAAGGAGTAAAGGGACATATTGGGGAAGGAGTTTAAAGGCACAGCTAGCTGGAAGCTTAGCAAAGGAATAATGAAAAGTCCTCGAATCAACAACAAGAAATTAGAATGGAAGCCCTGGCTCTGGGCAGACTCCAGACTGTGTGTGCAGCTAGAATGGTGGAGTGATTCAGTGGCACTGTTAATTACTTTTTTTTTTCTTTTCTTTCCTGTTCCCAACTCCCTTTTCCATCTTCTGCCTTCTTTCCACCCTGAATCCCATCATTTCTCTTCTTTCTTCCCTCTTCCTCCTCTCCTCTCACATCCTTCCTCCCCTTCCCGTCTCATCCACCCATCTCCTTCCTCCATACCCTCTTGGTTTGCTCCCATCCCCCCATCACCTCCAAGCTGTCTGGTGGATGTGAGTTGACCGTGGTCCTCCAGGACTTCAACGCTGGCCACAGCAGTGAGCTGACCATCCAGGTGGGACAGACGGTGGAGCTGCTGGAGCGGCCGAGTGAGCGGCCGGGCTGGTGTCTGGTGCGCACCACGGAGCGGAGTCCCCCCCAGGAGGGCCTGGTCCCCAGCAGCGCCCTGTGCATCTCCCATTCCCGAAGCAGCGTGGAGATGGACTGCTTCTTCCCCTTGGTGAAAGGTCAGGAGGACAGAAGGGGAGGGGGATGTGGATTGGAAGGCCGCTGGGAGCTGGCCCCCTCTAAGTGAACATCATGGAACTAACCTGTTCATGAAACTCTTTTGACTTTGTGATATTTGTCTGGGATCTGCTTATGAAGAGAATGGATTACGTGTAACTTTGGAAAAGTAATTTAAGCTGAGTCAGTTTCATCTTTAAAATGAAGGTTGAATTAGATGACCTCTAAGATCTCTTCCAGCTCTCCTATTGCATCTCTTATACCTGTGGCCAAAAGCCTAGACTTTTCCTTTCTCGCTGACCCACTCCTCCCCCTCCGCAGCTCCCTCGGGCTCGCTGAACCCCCCGACCCCACTCATATGCTCATGCTGACACTGAGGCACCAAGGAAACCCAGGGAACTGGTCAGGTAGACCCTCCCCTCAGCCCTGCCGGGGTCTGAGGCACTCACTCAGGTGCCTTGGATAGACAGATAAATTATTGGAACCTTATCTTCTATCTTACATAGCTCTGTGTTCCTTCCACATGCTAGGTTATTCACTTTTTCTCACACCAGGGAGACTGAACTAGAACAGTGATTCTGCAAGTTGGGAGTATCTCTGGATTAGCAGCCACAGCATCCCCCGGGAACTTGTTAGACATGCAAATTCTCAGACTCCACTCCAGGCCTACTGGGTCAAACACACTGGGGTGGGGCCCAGCAGTCTGTGTTTTAACAAGCCCTCCAGGGACTCCGATGCACACTCAAGTATGAGAACCACTGACTTCAAGAGTCAGGCTGGCAGGGGCTTGAAGTCACTCCTTTTACACGGAGGGAACTGAGGCCCAGAGAGCAACTTAGTTCTGAGCTTTTTTGTAACTGGTTAGATATTCTGCATCAGGAGGACTTTCTGTACAGATCTGTGCTAAGTATTTATGGGATAGGAAGAGGGAAGGGATAATGGTCACCATGGAGACCTACTGCAGCCTTCCTGGTAGATACTATGGCCTAATGTTTAAACGTTCTCGTTTCTGAAATTCCATCTGGTCCCTCTCCAAAGCCTGATTTCATCCTTTCCTCCAGCAGATGGCGATAGCAGGTAGCATTATTATGCTGACCCACCTTTCACCTGGCCTCCCTAGGTTTTTTCCATCAGGAGAAAAATGTGAAAACCTGATTCTTCACACAGAGGGATGGACAGACGATGGACGGACGGAAGGATGGACAGACACACATGCACACACATACCCCACCACCTATGTTTCCCTCCCCAGTTGTGCCCCCACAGCTTCTCCCTTTTTCTCTGAGGACTAAGGAGGGATTGTGTCAGGAAATTGTGTGGAATTTGTAATTGCCAGTGCAGCTCCTCAGTCCTTTGAAGGAGCCACTAGAGAAACTCATGATACCAAAGAAGAGAAAATCAGTGAAACAGGAATATGGTTCTGTTTGAAATCTAAACAAGAGGGAAACAGGTGCAAATTGGTTAGAATCGTGAGGGTGAAATGAGATCATATAGACAAAACACTTAGAATAGTGCCTAGCACTCAATATATTTAGTTGTCATGATAAGTTGTAGTTATTTATATCATTTGTCTTAGATTATTCAGCAAAATAACCACAAAACTCCACAAGTACAGTCTAGAGACCCCATCTCCAGGGACAAAACCAAGGACAGCAGTTAATTTGCTGGGAATGCCTAATTTTTCATTGATGTCCAAGTATGAGTTGGTCCATCAGGAAGAACTTAGCTTCAAGAGAAGACCCGATAATTACAGACCTAGGTCTGGCCTCCCTGGCCTGCAGCCAGGTAAAATGTGCATCCCTTTCCTGCCCCCAGCCCAGCTGGGCCCCTCTGAGTGCAGCTTGGCTGAAGCAAACCTAAGGGGGAGAAGCGGAGGGCTATCGGAGTAGGTCTGTGATGCAGAGGCAGGAGGTGGAGATGTTAGGAATAAGAGCTCTAGAGGAAAGGGGGTTAGCAGAGAATTAACTGAAAAAATGGAGCTAAGGAGGAATGGAAAATAGAAGCTTGAGGGAAAGCAAGGAAGGAAGCTGTCACAGAACTTTCCAGCTAACTCTGCCAGGCAGTGTGGCTTCTTAAAGGCAGCGCCCTGCCCTTACCCCTTGCAGTGCCTGTCACCCCATTACCTTTGCCATTTTTTGTTTGTGAGTTGGTTCTTCTCTCTGCAAGCGTAGGCCAGTTAGTAACCTGTGAGCTCTTATTGCCCTCTCACCTGTGTGGACTCAGAACACACAGGTACCTGACTCCCAGCAGTCAGAACTTAAGTCACCATTCTCCATGGAGCATCCCCAATGACCCTAACAGGGACTCATCTGAAAGTATGTGCACTCATGGACATGCCCCCCGCCCACCTTAGAAAACCCCCTTCCCTCTCTCTCCAAGGCCTGAATGTTGGCCTCTTGGAGGAAATTCATTAAACTGTTTCTTCACCCATTCCAGCTGGCTGCCTGCTGGCTACCTGGCCTTTTCTTCTCTCAGCAGTGATTTGTCTCCAGCGGGCATTCTACTTTAAAAGTTATACGCAACTGGATTGAGAACGAAACATTCTTCTGGGAGTTGTGGAATAGGACAGGGTGGCCTCAAACGGTATCACTGGAGGTCAGACTCTTTCTCTTTTCAATTCTTGGAAGGGAACTAGTCCTCCTAATCTTTGTAGAGAGCACTGCAGAGTCAGTCTCCTGCGAGCAGTGCTTGGTACCACTTAAGTGCTCAGACCATGACTGTCAGCACCAGAAGTGGAGGCAAAACCGTGAAACATTAGCACCAAGGAGAGAACTTGGAGAACTACTAGACCTGGGTTCTCAACCCTGGCTGTGTGGAATCACCTGGAAGCTTTACCAAATGACAGTTCCCCTGCCCCACCTAGAACTTACTAGAATCAGAATCTCCGGGGTGGGGGGGGAGGGGGGATGGGGGGGTGAGTGTCAGTGATTTTTAAATGCTCCTTAGGTGAATCTAAGGTCAGTCAAAGTTGAGAACCACTGCACCAGCCCGGCTTCCTATCTTCCGGGGGCACTTTCGAGCACAGGAAAGCAAAGTGGCTCCCTGAATCCACAGGGAGAGTTGGTGGCAGAGCTAGAGTAGAATCAGGCCTCCCACCTCCTTGCCCCATTATCTATACCACACATTCTGCCCGTTGGGACAGGCTTCAGTCTTGCCCTCTTGTGCCTTCTCAGGACACACCGGTTGGTTGTTTCCTCCTGATATATCCATGGCAGGGCTAATGACAAGGCTGTGTCACAAAGTGGGGGGCCTGCCTGTTACTTTACTGACATTGAAGGGCTTCTCACTGGGGTTGGGCCCTCTGGGACATGTCCCCTAGTCTTCTTCATCCCCTCTCACTTTCCCAGCACTAAGTGGTGGAGAGCAGTGCCTCCCAAGGGACAAAGACTTTGTAGAGGTGGTTTTCAACCTTGGATGCATGTTAGAACCACCTGGAGGAGGCTTTGAAAATACTAATGCCTCACAACCCACCCCAGACCAATTAATTCCGGGCTGCCCAGCCCAGGCATCAGTATATATTTAGTTTCTTGGTAATTTTCATGTTCCATGAGGGTCAAAAGTCACTGCTTTGGTTTGACACTCCCAGAGTGGCAGGTTTAGGAGATATTTAAAGATGCATCGGAAGATGTTAGTGTGCAGGTTATGTAAAGATCTGCAACTCAACAACAAAAAGGACAAACGATTCAATTAAAAATGAACGAAGGACTTGAATAGGCATTTCTCCAAAGAAGTAAACAAATGGCCAATAAACACACGAAAAGCTGCATAATATCACTATTCATTAGAGAAGTGCAAATCAAAACCACAATGAGACACCACTTTATACCCATTAGTATGGCTATTAGCAAACACACACACACATACACAGAGGGGGAGAAAGATAACAGTTGTTGGTAAGGATATGGAGACATTAGAACCCTTGTGCACTTATCATATGATCCAGCAATTTGACTTCTAAGTACATACCCAAAAGAATTGAAAAAGAATTGAAAGCAGGGACTCAAAGGGGTATTTGTACACCAATGTTCATAGAGCATTATTCACAGTACTCAAAAGGTGGAAACAACTCAAGTGTCCATCAGTGAATGCATGGATAAACAAAATGTGGTAATCACACACAGTGGAATATTATTCAGTCTTAAAGGACTGTCTGACACATGCTATAACATGGATAAACTTTGAAGACGTTATGTTAAGTGAAAGTAGCCAGATACACAAGGACAAATACTGTACGATTTCACTTATATAAGGTAACTACAGCAAATTCATAGACAGAAAGTAGAATAATGGTTGCCAGGGGTTGGGGGGAGGGGATGAATACGGAGTTAGTGCTTAATGAGTATAGAGTTTCAGTTTTGCAAAATGAGAAAAGTTCTGGAGGTGGATGGTGGTGATGGTTGCACAGCAATGTGAATGTACTTAATGCCCCTGAACTGTATACTTAAAAATGATAAAAATGGTAAGTCCTGGGTATTTCTTCCCAGGCTCCAAAAACCAATCTAGGTTCTTCTCCACCCAGTTATATAGGACATTTGTATTCTTTTATTGTTCCTATATCGCCTCTTTCCTGGCTCCAGCTGAGCACCTGTTGAAGCTATGGGGAAATGCCCATTTGCTTAGCCAAACCTAAGCCTGGGCCAGGTGGAGCTCCAGAGGCAGATGTCCTGGAGGAGAGGAGTGGTGGCCCATGGTGGCCCTGGCTTGTTCACGGGGAGTCCTCTCCTATAGGGTCTCCTGGTGATTCTGCTGTTGTCACCTGGCTGGCCTTAGGAACAGCTTATCCAGGGCGTGCAAGGTGCAGAACAGTGGAGAAAACTTGGGCTCTGGAGGCACAGACCACCAACAGCCCAAAGATGAGCAACTCTGTGATGCTGTTGACTTATATTAAGTCTGTAGTTGATTCATAAAAATACCTAACATTTATTGAGCCATACTATGGGCCAGCTTCTGGATTAACGCTCTAATGCTAATAACAATAATATTTTCCTCATTTTACAGACAAGGAAACTGGGTCTTAGAAAGATTAGGTAATTTGCCTGACCAAAGTCACAAAGCTTATAAGTAGTAGACCTAGATTTGAACTCAGGTTTGTTCATTCCTCAAGGCTGCACTCTTTACCACCATGCTCTAGGATCTCTCAGGACTGAAGCCAATTGAGACAAGTACTTGAGTTTATTATCTTTCTATCTGATTAGGCTTCCCTGTATTTACTCAGGCTATCTGGTTGAGGATTCAGAGAGTGTGAGCCCATTACATACTACCCTCTCACTCTCCCTCCTACCTCTGGCCACATGCGCGCCCTTCCAAAGGGGTAGTAACTGCAATCTGACAGATTCTCATGTGGCTGCTTTGCCCACTGGTAAGATCCTGTTGTCCTGGCTGGAGCAGAACAACTCTGAGCAGCACTCTGGACAGCAGGCTAAACTGGATCCAGCTTTGATAGGGCCAGCCAGCCCCTGGAGCTGGTCCAGCCTGTCCAATAGATTTTCTGCAGAATGGGAACTCCCTGCACTCTCTGGTGCCAGGAGCCAAAATGCGCCTTTCCAATCCCCTCTGCTGTCAAATCCAGAAACTTAAAAGGCTCCTCCTCTCTGCCAACTCTAAAGGGTCCACCAAGTGTCTGTCTGTCTGTCTGTCTGTCTGTCTCTCTCTCTCTCTCACGTTTCAGTATAATTCTGCACTAGGAACAATTGCTCTCAGGTTTTTAGTTTATTCCATAATGCCTAACACAAGGCTTTACCATGGGAAGCTGAAAAATAATTGGAGGGTGAACATTCCCCAAACATTTCCTTTTGGATATGAAATGACACATTACAAACTACAGCTTACTGACCCATACTCCTACCCCATTTATACAGCCCCACATCTGTAGCTGACCAGCTGTGAGGTAGCCACTTTGAAATTCAACACTCACTTCCTCAGAGATCAAAATTATATGTGGGAGTGTGATGACTGAGGGTAGAAATAGGTTTCTGCGCTGGCCCATAACATCGCCGAATACAGTATGTTTGCAAAGAAAATAGCGGTAAGGTTATTTTTAAAAATCACAATAGTGTTGGGTAAGAATAATTGAAACCAGGAAATACTGCATTTGAATAACAAGTGTAATTGAGTAACTTGTGTGCTGAGACTCCTTGAAGATAGGTATGCTTAACGGTAGCTAAAATGAGCTCCTAGTCATCTTTCTGAATTTTAAAAAGTTAGAGTTAATCTTTCTCTTTCTATGATTGAATCAAAGTGGTCTTTGATTAGATTTCATTTCACTTCAGAACCTTGGCTTTTGGGGGCTCTTGGAATCTTAGAACTGAAAAGTACCTTAAAGGTCTTCTGGTTCATTCTCTCCTCTTCTGAAATATCTCTCACAGTTGATCATCCAAGCATTACTTAAACATTTCCTGAGGAAGCGTGCTACAGTTCTAATGGTTAGAAATTCCTTTTACTTAAGGCTGAAATCCAGATACTTGCTGCTGCCCATCACTCCTCCTATTCTTCCCTCCCCAGTCCCCCAGTTGAAACCCACCAGTCCTAATTCTCTTTCTCTTCCTGATATTTATCTAGAACAAAGGAATTTTATTTGCATATAAAATGTCAGATACTTCCTTCCTAAAGTACTACTTAGTAAGAGCCTAGCAATTTTTCTTCATCGATTCTTTTATTAAATCCTTAGAGCAGAACAAAACATTTTGGATTAAATTTGATAATTTTACCTTGTTTAAAGTGATCATTTGTGTGTGTGGTTTTACAGTCTTCTTAACCATGCTTTCCCCTGCACATCTTGAGTCTCCCTCATAGACCTCTGTCCTTGTCCCCTACTCTCTGGGCATAGGGCTCAGAGGCCACTGCCTTCCACTCTGGGCTGTCTGCGGTCTAGTCTTTTTTATGGGTCATTCCCTACTGTAATTTGTCTTGGGATTTGTTCTGAAATCCCTTCCAGTCCAAAAAGGTCTGCTGCTTTCTCCCCACTTCAGGTAAGTGCCCTCGGAAACCTAGAGTGATTAACCTAAGTGGCCTATGTTTAACCCATCCAAGACTAGCATAAATATCTTCATTTTGAAGTTTAATTTGTTAGGTCGAACCACATGAAATTACCATTTTTGTCATAAAAAAGTGGTTGAATATCATCAGTTTCTAAATGTTTCAACCTAGTTTGTTACAATTAACCTAGCTTTTTCTTTGAAGGGCACCTGCAAACCTTTGAAAAAATAGGGGAGGGTTTGGTTCTCAGGAAGTCAGATGGGCCAGGAAGAGGTCAGGGTGTGAAATGAATGGAGTCACGTCATCTTAGTTTCCACATCTAAGCAATGGGAAGCTGATAAAAAGACTTATCTCACAGAGTTGCTGGGAGGCTCAAAGGTGGCAATGTTAAGTAAAACCGCTTTTAAACTGTGAAATGGGTCTTATTGTTTTACACACAGGCTAATTGTTTGGAATAAAACAAAAGTGACCTAGCTACCAGTAGGCTGGTATGTAGTAAGCCATAAAATGAGATGATGAGAGGAATGGAGAACTAAGAGTCTTGGGTAAAGACTTGAGTCTGAATCCTGGCTCAGCCACTTACCAGATGATGGCCTTGGGCATCATAGTTAAAATCCATGAAATGGGGCAGTGGTGCTTTTCTTGAGCTAGACTTTTCAGCCTAGGTATACCACACCAGAAGCAGTCCATTAATGTTTATTTCCCTGCCTGCCCTTTGTCCCAGTTCTGGTACCTCTGTAGGGCTGATTCTAGGGTGTTTGCAGCCTGAATCTCCTCCAGGGCTATTCAAAGGGTCAAGGTCCTGTTTCTAGTTTTATCCACAGGTTTTGCAAAGGCCTTGACATTGTGTCTAGTCTGTGCCCTCCCCCTTCCCTCAGTTTCTTTCTTGCCCTATTCTGGGCCCTGTCCCCAGCCTACCAACAGCAGGTCTATCTGACTCTACGGTTTCCCAAGAAATAATGATTTGTTCTTCTGTTCTAACTTTTTTTTTTGCCTTCCACACAGAGGGTCAACATCAAATTTGATATGTGTGAGCTGAAAATTCAAGTTATTCCTTCGCTTGCACCTCTGACATCTCTCAATGACCTGTTCTCTTTCAGTGATTAACTCTGGTCATTGAAGGTAACATTTGGATTGAACCAGAGAGATGAGCTGACTATGTGATGGAACGCTGTGCAAAACTTTGAGTGTTGGGGTGGCTATGAGCATGTCATTCTTCAACTCAGATAAAACAAGGACAAAGGGAGTTTAGTGAAAACTGCCTTTCTTATTTCATTTTTAACTGTATTACTTCCACTTACCTGTCTATGTTAGGATGAACCAGAAAGAGTTATTGACCAACAATCTGGGAGCCCTCCCAGGGTGCAGTTTCAGGAAGAAGGAGGCATAGTTGCCATCTAGTCCACGCTCTTTCTCCTCCCCCCTCCCTTTTTTTTTAAGACTAAGGGATCAGCAAAAACAGTTAGAAGGTGTGCCCCAGGCCTGCTTTGTTCTGAGTGAGGTGTCCTGCCTGCTGTTAGCTACCATCCATCTGATATTATTTAGGGCATTAAAGGGCTTGGAACTGAAGCCTCAAATAGGAAGATGTCAGGCCAGGCCACCTCCTCCTCTAAATACACCCCAGTGTGGTACTGCCTCCAAGGAGAGCTGAAGCAGTGGAGGACGTGTGCTGTCAAGAGAAAGAACTGATATCTCTAGAACCCTTCTGCCTTTTTCCTTTTTGTAGCCAGTCTGCTGTGACTTAGCTTATGCCAAATGCCCATTTCAATAGCGTATTATCATGCCTCTTGGTGTGCACTGTAAATCTATGCTATAAATGCCTCTTATCATCCAGAGGGGAGGAAGTGTGAGTCTTGACTAGTGTCCTTGTTCTTTGGAGCCAGCTAATGGAGCTCAGAGCTAGGATGAGAGTCTCAGATTCAATCCCAGAGAGGAAAGGCTGCCACCGATTATGCTTTTGAGGAAAGACTGGAGATGATGGAGAGGAAGTAACCCCAGCAAACAAAATGTTCCCCCAAGAGAAGATGACGTGGTTTTCTCTTCCTTAGAGTTAGCTAAGCTGAAACCACTTCCCCCTCAAAAGAACAAAGGGACCAGAAGTGACATGCAATGGATGTGGCTTGGAAAGCAGAGAAGGAGCAGTGGTGGTCTGACTGCTGGGGATGTGCCCATCCTGTCTGCTCAGGGAAGGTCAGAAGTGAGTGGATGCTAAAGGCCACAGCTCAAGAGGCTTCCAGCAGAGGCGTTCTCATACTGCTTGGCAGGACAGAGTGGTCAGGATCCTCTTCTCGACACCTCAATGCCTTCCCCTGTGTCACTTGAACCTTGAAAACAGCTCCCCCTCATCCAGGACCTGTGTAAGATTGAAACTGCAGCTTGAACTGAAGCCCAGCTTGAACCCATGTATGAGAGATCTATCAGTTTACAATTTTTGCCATGCTTAATACCAGCTCCCTGTCCTCTAGGAGCAGAGAGGCTGTCCACTGAATAGCCTGCCCCCTTCTTTGCCCTGACCATCGGGATATGTGCGGGCTATCTAGTTTCCCCACTGTCATCAACCAGCCCCAGCCAAGGATGCTGATTCTGATATCATCCCCACTTGCCTCACTTTCCACAAGGCCCTGTGGGCCACACGAGGTATGGTTTCCTACCTTTGTACTCAGGTGGGCAAATAGACAATTATGCTTGCTGGTACCCAGCTGCAGGGAGGAAGCCTGAGCTGAAGACCCTCCTTAGCTTAAAACATTCTCATGGCTCCTGTCTGACTTTGAGTAAAAATCAAGTCCTTTCTCTGTTTGCAAGGAAGCTCTTAAAGAACCCGCCCAAAAACCTGTTCTCTGACTTTTTCTTTTATGTCTTAGTTTCCTTTTGCTACTGTAACAAACTACCACCCACTTAGTGGCTTCAATAAAGTGGCTACACTTTATTCTCTGTAGAATAGGGTGTCATCAGGCTAAACTCAAGGTTTGGGCAGGGCTGCATTCCTGCTGCAGGCTCTAGGGCAGAAGCTGTTTCCTCACCTCTTCCATCTTCTTTGTAGAGGCTGCATATATTCCTTGGCTTGTGGTCCCTTCCTCCATCTTCAAACCTTTATGTTGCATCTCTCTGATTCTTCTTCCATAGTCATGTCTCCCTCTGACCACAGCAGGAAAGGTACTCTGCTTTTGAGTTATGTGATTACGTTTTGCTCACCTGGATAATGCAGGATTACCTCCCCATCTCAAATTCTTTAATGTAATCACATCTGCAAAGCCCCTTTTGCCATGTAAGGTTCACATTTATAGGTTCTGGGAACCAGGATGTGGACATCTTGGGTGGGAGGAGCATATTCTTTCTACTACATCCTGCCACTCTCCTGACCAGCCTACCTGCCTGAGCTCTTCCCCAGTGGAGCCATGTACACTCCCACCCAGGACCTGCACCTTTTGTTCCCTCTGCCTGGGACATTCCAGATATTCCAGATCCTCAAATACCTGGATAGCTTGCTGCCATACTCCTGCACATTTCTGGTGGAATGTCACTTGTTTAGAGAGCTCTTCCCTCACTCCTACTCTCTCCCACAGCACTGTATACTCCTTTCCCTGTTTACTTTTCCTCATTGCATTGGTCACTACCTGACATATTTGTTAATGTTTATTGTCTACTCCTCCTGCCTCACCCCCCCCTCAAGGTCTCACTATAAGTGCAGGAATTTTGTCTGTTTTGTTCTATCCCCAGCATCTAGAACAGCAGCTGGCATATAAGAAGTTCTCAGCAAACACTTAGAGGAAAGGAGGGAGGGAGGGAAGGAGGGAGGAAAGAAGGAAAGAAGGAAGGCCATGCATCAGGGACCCCAGAGGAATTCGCATGTGAAGGACCTAGCTCAGTGCATTCTCCATCCCCTAATAACCGGCTTAAGATTCAACGGGAGCCTGAATGGGAAATAATGTTCTGATGCTAGGAGTTCTGACTGAAGAAGTTTTTGAAATCCTGTTTCCTGGGAAGTCTTCTCTGGGGACACATTGGCTCAGTACCTCTCATTTATTTGGAATTGTTGAAAACTCAGAACTATAAGGACAAGCTGTATCTGCCACATTCCTCCAATTATTGAAATTCTCAATAAACTGACCTGAGTTACATCAAGGCAAAATCCACTTTGCATTAAATGTATCAGAAACCTCTCCATCGCACCCCATGAATCCACATGTTGTTGCAATTGGTCCTTATCCCTGTGAGAGGGAAGCATTGACAGTCGAAATTAAAATGCCACCCCTTGTTGTGGACACTTAGCAATGGTAAGCCTTCCTAAATTGAAACTCAGTCAAAGTGATAGACTGGCACTTCCTACTGCCCTACTTTGGGAACACTTTGACCTACTTAGAAGTAAATGTTTTTGGAAGTAAATAAAACCTGGAACGGTTTGTTTTTAGCAGCTCTAGCGCAGTCATCTTTCACTTTGATAAATAGCTTGTCTCCTGAGCCCAGTGGCTGCTCAGCACAGATATCTAGGAACCTGTCCTGGCTGCCTGCCACCCCACCTCTCTGTCCCCACAGAACACGAACATCAGCTGTTCTGGGGAAACACAAGGGTCCTCTGAAATCCCGCAGTCTTCATCAGTATTGTCTGAACCACCCCCCTACCTGAGGCCTGATTCAGACCAGAAGGTGATCAGTGATACTTCCTTCCTAAAAACAAAGAGGGTGATTGACAGCATGAGCAAGGGCCTAACTTCCTTGAGGATAAGACAGCCAGAAAGAGGCAGACTGGTGTCTGATGGGCAAGTACAAAAGAATCCATTTACACATATAGGATGAGCTAAGTGATGGTTTAGTCATTGGCGTTTGGGAGATGTCAGCAAGTAGATAGTGGTACCCACAGGGCCAGCAATGGTGCCATGTTTAGAACACACTAAATGGAGGTAATTAGAAGAGATTACTGTGCATAATGCTGGCGATCATGCTTTTTTGCTTTTTCTGTAGACATTATTATTAAAATAGCACGTATTACCTGGGAATAGTTACCTATATGGATATTATACAATTTTAAAAGATATATTTGGAGTTCAAATTAAATATAGAAGCAATGTACACATTGCACCTCCCTTCTCTAATCTTGAATGTTTCTGGTCACTTGATAATTATTGTCTCAGTTCCTCTTTTTCACATAAAGATAAAACTTCTACCTATGTCCAATCCTGGTCTGTCTCCACTTTCCTTTTTCTGCCACAAAAAAATTGAACCAACTGCTTTTCCTAGAACTCACCCTGTCCTTTGTCTTTTTGTTCAGGTGACATATCTTATTCAATTTATATTTCTTATATAAAATTCCCATATAAATTTCCACATATGGGTTAATTTAGTGACTTGCAGGTAGTAGATGTTAAAAAACCAACCATATATTCAATAAGTGATCAGTCTTTCGCAAGAATAGCATTTTAAGCCACATAAATGGAAGCCAGGTCAGGGTAGATTGGGGAAAATTATGACTCATCAGTAATCGGGTAGTTCACAGGTCAGAAATTTATATAGGGAAGATGAAGGTTGTTGGACGTACAGTTAGCAGATGAAGAGCATAACAGGCAGTGGAAGAATGAATCAAGGGACCAGTTGTCAGAATTTGAGAAAGTGAAAACCTTTGAGTCCAGGTGCTTCCTAAACTCTATATCAACAATGCAGGAAGTAATCCCAGAGTGTAGGTGGCCTTGAGCCTCTAGGTCAGTGGTTCTTAGCCCTGACTTCACCTTGAAATCATCTGCAGAGCTTTTTAAACTGTAGGTATGAATCTGAATCAGAATCTGGGACTGGGTGCTAGAAGTGAGATCCACTGCAGGAGGAAAAGGCAGGTAAATGATGGGCTGGGGTAGAATGAGGAAAGCAAGGCCTTTCCTCCCTATTCACCAAGAAACATGCCCACAGCCCTCTCTGAGCCTTTCAAGCATGTTCTGTAAAAGGCATGTACTGTACTCGTCACCACAGAAGGTTCTCACAGGAATGTCTGCGCACAGACATTCCAATTCTGTCTCTGGGCTGATCTCTCACTAAGAAATGTGGGGAAGTGTGATTTTGAAAAACCCGATTCCTATAAATCTGAAGAGAACAATCCTAAAGGAATTTCCTAAAGGAAAACTTTTCACCAACACATGTCTGTTGGAGAGGGCAGATACCTAAGGTTATGGTCCAGCAATACTGAAACCTACAGCTAACTAGTGGGGAGAGGGTAGTGCCACTAGTCCCCATTATCAGGGCCAGCATTGTGGTGTACCTGGCCCAGCATGTCTGCAGGCTGAGACCAAAAGGAATTCTTTGGAGTTCACTATTGTGGGGAATAGAGATGAGATATGACATGGCACATAAGTAGGTAGAACACCTAATTCATGTAAAATGGACTTTGACTGGAGGCATCACTAAAGACAAATTCTGCCAAAAATAAGAATGAGGCTGAGCCATCCGTTTGGAAATTAAGAACACTAAAGATATTGCTATAGCTCAGGGGTTCTTAGCCTGAACTTTAGGAGTGGGCCAGTAGGTGTTTGAAACTCCTGAAATTGTAAACATTGAACTGTCTTATGCAAAAAAAAAAAAAAGGAGTTTATTGTAGGGAGGGGGGCTCAAATAAAGTCCAGGGATCAATAAGGTTTTGGGAAAAAGTGTATGTAGTTATTCAGCTGATATCAAACCTCTCCTCTCTCTTCTCTTCTCTTCCTCCCTCCTTCTTTCTATCCCTCTCTGTTTCTCTTAATCCCTCTGTCTCTCTATGTCTGTTTCATCTCTTTCCTCCATGTTTTTCTCAGGTTTCTCATTTATTCTCAGGTAACTTCTTCGTATGTGGTGATGGCAAGATGGCCTCCAGCTTTAGGCTAACATTCTATTAACCTAGAAATTTTGTGTGAAGAGTTTGCTGCTTTTCTGGTAGTTCCTGCTAAGGTCTCATGGTGTATGCTCATTGGCTAAAATCGGGTCATGTGCTAAGTCTGAACCAATCCCTGTGACTGACTGACCAAGTAAAAATCATGGCCCATCCTTAGAATGGACAGAGGGAGGTTATCTGCCACACCCAAAACCATGGTCTGAGAATGAAGGAGTGCTGGTTTTTCAGAGGAAAATCAAGTGCTGTTATAAAAAGAAGTGAGCATAGATCACAAACAGATGGGGAGAAATCCTCCATGCTGGTGGTTCCTGTACCAACATCATCAAAACTTGTAGAAATGCAAATCCTCAAGCCCCACCCAGACCTACTGAACTAGAAACTCTGGGAGTGGGGTCCAGTAATCTGTGTTTTAACTCACCCTCCAAGTGATTCTGATGCACGCTCAAATCTGAGATCCACCACATTACACCAAACTAGGTTTGGTACTCAAACTAGGCTACATGGTACAAGTACCTGGGGAACTTTTAAAAATATTGATGCCCACCTGCACCCAAAGTGAATTAATCTGAATCTTGAGGCAGTGCTGGGGAGGGGTGGGAGAGAGACCCCGGGCATCAGTGGTTCTTAGGCTTGGTTCCACCTTGGAATCACCTGGAGAGCCTTAAAAAAATACTAATGCCTAAAATATTTTAAAGTTTCCCTGATGATTTTAATAAGCACCAGTGTTTAAAAATCATTGCCCTAACATCTCCAAATTTCCCTGAGAGCATTACTTCAAAACATCTAGATGCAGGTCACAGGATTCAGGTACCTATTTTCTTAAATTCCTTAATTCAAAATTTGGTCAAATATATGATATCTTCTTTTCTTTCACATTCATGGTGAGTCTGTCCTCAGAGCTAGTTCTACAAGGGCTGGGATCACTTTGTTCACTAGTGTGTACTCTGTGCCTAGAATAGAGCCTGGCACATAATAGACACTCAGTAAGTGTTTGGTGAATTAATTAGTAGGACTGTAATCACTCTGTCCCAGTGGTGTTCAAGGCTTCCTCGTCATGTTGTAGAAATTGCGATCTCAACCTGGAGGGCACATTAGGGTGGCAGTAGGACTCTTGGGTTATTTTGGTACCCAACCCCAGAGTGAATCTCCAAGATGGACAAAAATGTGTTGATCATATCAACTTAAGATGAGTATTTGTTCCTAATGGTTTTATGCCTTTAAGTTGAGAATAGAATGGATTTCCTGGTTATAAGGACATGCTTGATGGATCCTTTTCATGGATACTAGGACTACTTTAAGGTCTACTGGTTTCTCGTTGCATTTCTACTGGTCTACTCTGGTTTCTGAAGTAAGGGCTGGATCTTCCTCAGACATCTAAAATCAATTTCTGCAAGATGATGTCATCAGCCTCTTATGGAGGATTACTGTAGAAAAATGTTCAGTGTCACCTGAACACAAAGGCCAGGGGAAAGATTTAAGTAAAAATGTAACCAGTAACTCACCAAGCAATTTTTAAACATCTCTGAATTCCTATCAGAATGAACCCCAAAGTATACAAAAGGTAGATTAGGTAGATAGACCAAATATATATCAACTCTGTATCATAGCCCCCAGGCAGTGGATCACAAGCAAATAAAGTTCACTTTTAGAAGGGCTAAAGGTGCTGGACATTTAATGGGTTTGCAAAGAAGAACAAAATGGGTGTTGTCTTTGGTGCTATAAAAAATGATGAAAGTACTGACTGCCACAGGTCAAAACTGAAACTCAGGATAACTATAATCCTGTTGTAATTCAAGCTGGCAAGATGAGACTGACCAATAGTCAGAACAATCAGTGAATCAGGGATCTGGGGTGCGGGCTGCATGAGCAATTTGAACTTTCATTTCTCTGTTTTGTATGTGGAGCACCAGATGCACATTTCCTGCTCAACAATGAGATCGTTATGTAATTCTTACCAGGAGAGGCATCAGGGAGATGGCAGTGGTAGAACTAGAAGTTATAGTTTGACTAGGTTCTGCTGTTTCTATAGGGTGGAGCTTTTTAGAATTTCTCTGTAGAGTTAAGTCATCAAGGCCTCACCATAGTTTCTTTATTCAGTTTTCTCAGATGTAAGGTTGTGTGTGTGTGTGTGTGTGTGTGTGTGTGTGTGTATAAATGAGTTAATGTATAGAAAGCATTAGGAATCTGCTTGGCACAAATAAATGCTCAATACATGTTAGCAATTGTTACCCATTAAGTCATGCTATCATTTACTGAGCATCTACTATGTTCCAACCATGTGGCAGATGCTGCAACATATAAGTAAATAAGGCACAAATCTAAACAAGGTTCAAACTGAGAAAGTAAGACCCAAATCCTGGCAACTCCTAAAGGTCTTGACCCTTGTCTCTCTTCCGGTGATAATAAGTTACCTGAGTGATTAAGCTTCCTTTTTTTATCCCTCTCACAAACTTCCCTTTTTTTCCTTCATGAATGAGCTCTCTGTATTTTATGAGTGTTGTATGTTTTTAGCAATCCCTTTGTCCTAAATGTGGACACACACAGCAAAAGAAAGAAAGAAAGAAAGAAAGAAAGAAAGAAAGAAAGAAAGAAAGAAAGAAAGAAAGAGAGAAAGAAAGAGAGAAAGAAAGAGAGAAAGAAAGAAAGAAAGAAAGAAAGGAAGGAAGGAAGGAAGGAAGGAAGGAAGGAAGGAAGGAAGAAAGAAAGAAAGAAAGAAAGAAAGAAAGAAAGAAAGAAAGAAAGAAAGAAAGAAAGAAAGAGAAAGAAGAAAAAGAGAGAGAGAGAGAGATGCCCTGTGAGTGATAAATGCAGTGTGGTTCATGGGAAGGTCCAGGTAATGTGGTCCAGGTGGGCTTTATGGAGTGAGGGGAGATATGAACTTTGCCTTGAAATACAAAAGATTTTAAAAAGAAAAGGATAGGGATAAAGTAAAGGAATGACTGATGATTCACTGGGTTTGGTGCGGGGCGGGGGGAGGAGTGTAAATGGAAGTCTTCCACCATAAGTATATTTGGAGTTTCTCTCAGGTATTCACCGAACTGGAGCTATTAAACATCTAACAGGTACTTCCATGGATATGTCTTTTAAAATTCTACTAGCAACCCTGTAACATAGGAATTCTTTTCCCTTCTTTTATGTTTTAAATAATGAAATCAAAGATCAAAAAAGTGAAGCAACTTCCTAAAGTCAGCTAGTAAGTAGGTGGCAAAACGGCTTTGAATTCTGGTTTTATGATTCGAAATCTAAAGTACTTTTGTACAACATCATTACAGTCCAGGAGCCGATAAAAAAAAAGTGAGGCACAATTATCATTATTAACATTAAATATTAAAAGAAGAGAAAGAAAAGGCTGTGCCCACAGCCGCAGGCGGCGTTCCACAAGGGTCCAGGCCAAGCTGCTGGCCGGGACACCAGCAAACAGCTGGGCTTTGGAACTCCGCCCCCCTTAGACCCTCCCTCCCCGCCGGGCCCCTCCCCTCCTCCCCAAGGTGGCTCTGGCTCCCAGAAAGTCAGACGGCGGCCGCGGTACGGGGAGAGGACGACTGGGAGGGAGGGAGGGAGCGAGGAAGGAAGCTGGCAACCGGGCCGCGGCGCTGAAGTTCCCTGCGGGCTGCGCTGGCGCTGGCGCCCCAGGCCATGCGGGAGCCCTGGGGCCGCGCGACAGCATGAAGGGCGGCGACCGGGCTTACACGCGAAGTCCCTTTTTGGGGTGGCTTTTTGCTAAGTGCTGCTGTTGCTTACCGTGCAAAGGTGAGTGGCTGTCGGAATTTACGCCTTCATTTAGCCAAAGAGGGGCAGCTGAATGCACGCTAGGGGTGGGGTGACCACTGAGGTGGAGGATTTAGGGGTGGGGGCGGGCGTGAGGCAGAAGAAGAGTTTGCTCTGAACCGCGTTCATTTCAGTTTCCCTGACAAAGTACGCGCTCTCTCTCTCTCTCTCTCTCTCTCTCTCTCTCTCTCTCTCTGTCCCTGTCTCTCTGGTCTCTGTCTCTCTCTCTCTCTCTCTCTCTCTCTCTCTCTCTCTCTCTCTCTCTCTCTCTCTCTCTCTCTCGTTCTAACTTGGATGCAGAGCTGCAGTTTGGAAACTCAGTTACTTATCAGTTACTTATCAGCGGCTTTGGATGTCAGGGCGCCAGCCTGCAGGGGGTGGGTGCGGATGCGGGAGATGGGGCAGGGCACTTAGAGCTGCGTGTGAGTCTCTGCAGTGGCAGAGTCGCACTTCCCTGCTTTCCTTTACATATGGATCTCAGCGGCCGGATTAACTGATGACTCCTAGCTATAGGAATGTATTTGACACTTGTCTCTACACCAGGAACTATTTTTGCCAAGTGACAGTTTTATTTGGAGACTGCAGTGGGGCTTTTCTCTGCTTGGGCTTTCACAGGCCTATGTAGGTTTGCAGCTCTGGGCCAGTTTGGCTCATTAATTAACCAAGAACTCTCTATGTACCCAATTAGGACTGTGTTTAATTATTCTGCTAATTTTAATGTTGTTGAGGAGACTGGCAGGAAGCAACCAATTTCCCCCAAATCAGCCTGCAAAACAAGATGGTGAGAAGGATCACAGAGGGAAGGTTATCAATTGTGTAGCCTCTCCTGAAGGAGAAATCCTATTTTCCTAGACAGAGTTGGCAGATGTTCCTAAAGCTGTCATGTCACTTTAACACTTCAGCTTGGAGCTTGAGGGAAAAGAGATTCTGTCTCTGCGTGGTTAGAAATGAGAATATAGCCTCTCACTTGACATTTGCCCTTTTTAGGTATCATCTATTGGACCTGTTGCCTCCACTCGCATTTACAATGCCCCAGTCTCTGTCTTCTTTCTTGTTTAACAAAGTCTGAGTGGGGCTTTCTCTCTGGGTTACTGATGAATAAACTTCATCCAAGTGACCCTTCACCATCATCTATGCCACACACAGCATTGCCCTGACAAATTCTCCATCCTGTGCAGATAAAAGGCTTCGAAAACCAATTACATCTGAAGGACATTTCCCCAAATCATAAATGTTCATAATCTCAGCATTATTGTCTCTCAGCCTCTGCATTAGAACAGCCCGGAACTGTGTGGTAGCCAGCTCTAAAAGCCAGAATTCAGATGGAGAAGGACTCGTAGGGGTCCAGGGACCCTCACCGAAATCCAACCCTAGTTTCAAAAGATTTCATATCAAGGCTGGGAATTTAAGGAAGGGGGTATTAAAAGTTAGAGGAGGCAGGAAATGGCCTAAGAGAATCTGAGTGGGTGGGTTTGCTCTACTTTCATCGTGAAGGGTTTCCAAGCCGGATTTCTTGGGAATCCATTTCCTGTCCAAAAGTCAGAATGCGGGGGCTTGGGCAGCGTGCTTATCCAGATGTGTGGCAACCCAGCTTCCCTACAGAGTAATTCTCCCGGGGTCTCTCCAGCCTTTGCTTTGTTTGTGAATTGCCCTGGCTGTCCCTCTGTGCTGTGGCCCAGGAGGGGGTGGGGAGCCCACTTGGGGCGCCTGCTGGGCTACTTCCAGCCTCCAGAGCTGGGAGAGCAGTGACTGCAGGCTTTGTGGCTTGGAGATGGGACATGGGAAGAAAGGTGGTGTTGAAGGAGCCAGAGCTGGAGGGGACCATGGACCTTCAGCTGACAACTGAGGGACCCACAAGGCCTGAGCAATGGAAGCAGCTTTAAAAGGAAAAGGAGGGTAACAAAGGTGGTTGTCTTGTCACTTTCTGGGCTTTATTCCTTACTCTTTCCTAGATCTGAAACATGTGAAGATGGAAAATTGGGGCTCAAATATGAGGAAGATGGGGGAGAGGGGTGAGTTGGCCATCCTTGGCTGTGGCTGGGCAGGGGGATAGTGTGTTTGGAGCACTCCCTTGGGGATCCTTTTCTTCTGCTCTAACAGAAAAGAGAGGTCTGCGTCCCCACCCAGCCTGTAGGCATATATTCACAAGCAGATTGAAATGATAAGGTCTTGTACTGAGCTTGAGTACATTGCTCAGAGCCCCAAAACTCTATAGGAAATAACTTGCCGAATTGTAACACAGGGAAAGGCTCAGGGCAGAGCCCCAGAGGCTGACTAGAATAGAGGGTATCACAGCCAGGGAGGTCTGCTTCCCTTTTCAGTTAAACCAGTTCCTCTGGTTGTTCAGACTTAATACAATTGAAAGGCAACTTCTCTTTTTAAATAAAAGCAGCTGGTTATTTGGTCTCAAGCTCTTCTCCTGAGAGAACTTTGGCTCTTTTCTACTTCTCGAAGGAGCTGCACTCTGAAGCTAATGGGTCAGAACCCACTACAATGGTTCCCAACTCAAGGGGCATGCACTAATAGGCTTCCAGTCACTGGGGTTCAAAGGACACCTTCTAAAGTCTGAGGAAAAGGAACCAAGAGGAAATGGAATATTCTGGTTATTTTTGACACAAAGCTAAATGAGGCATCCCAGACTTTCTCGTGAATCTTAGGTGGTTGAAATTGTTATCATCAGTGGAAGGCAAGGATTTAGTGATGTACCTGTGTGGCCTTTAAGCATCATATTTGAGAAAAATATGGAATAAAGTTAGCCAAGTTTTCTTTTGATTCAGAAAAGTGGAGGAAAGCAACTATTTTTCTTTTCCAGTATTTGGATCTATTGAGTATAATAAAAGGCTTTGACAAAAGGTCATCTTCCCTACCTTGAAATTTGTGTTGAAGGGCTGGAAATGGAAAAACCAAGTGTAGGATGGAAATAGAGTTCAGGTAAGAAGAAAGAAAGATAACAAATACATTTATAACTGCCTTTTTGGAAGTGAAGAATAGCCAAACTTGAGCTAATGGCATGTGTGTGTCTGAAGGGTGATTAATCACACTATGGGAAGTCTCAGGATTGCTTTGGCTACTTATACTTTCCTTTAAGCCTGAAGAAGTGGGTCAGTTCTGGATTATCTTTTAATTATTTTAAACATTTTTTTTTAAAAAAACAATTTGTTTCATAGTGACAAAGGGGATCTCAAATCACCTAGAGTTTGCTAAATTGTGTGTTGCAGACTGGGATTTGTGACTTCTTAGATCACGAACCCTAGAGATTTTTCTGACCTTACTAGGTGGAAGCCCGTTTCAGAGCCTTCAATTTTCTAGTCAACTTGTAATTATCTTTGGGTATGTGGATAAACGTTCCTTCTGGGAAACCTTTCCTCATTATTCTCATCCTCTGCTTCTCCAAATGTTTATGGGATTTGTTTATGCTTATTTATTGCTGAATCATTGTCCTTGCATCTCAGGCTCACCATGTATCCCCATTTACACTGTGAGACAGTGCCCAGCTCAGGAGTCCTCTCAAAAGGAAAGAGATGAAGGGGTGGTGACTTACCCAGGCTGAATCAGCTCATGGTGGAGGTGCTGGGATCACATTCCCATGACTCTGTTAACACAGGGGCAGTTGGGTTTCAGCTTGACTTTGACGTCACAGAGTGTGGGTAAGGGTTATGGAGATTCATGGGGCATCCCAAGTCATTCTCGTCTATAATTTCTTTTTTTTTTTTTCTTACCTTTTCCCAGCATCACTAAGCAGGAAACAATGACTTGATGTGAATGTCTCTTCTTTGGCCCATAAATTATTACAGATCATTTTATAAATTCAGTGTGTGAAACCATGACACCAAGTTTCTTTAGAAAGGTGTTGGTAACCTCAAAGAGGAGCCCTTGTGACATTCACTATTGTTTACTATAATTTACCACCCAAGGGACAAATTCCTTAGGACCTTAATGCATACCCTTTGTTTCTTCATTTTCTTTTATTTCTTCATTTTCCAGGAAATACCTTTACCATGGTGAAAATTGAATTAACCGTTTAGCATGTATGTTTTACCAGTATATCCCTTGGTTTACTCTGCCTCCCAGGGATATACCCTAATCTTGGGAGAATCACCACCATACATACTGTCCCCAACCCAAATCCTATGCTTCTCTTCCCGTACCTGATTCTCTGACTGGGAAGTAGTAATAGGGGTATCAGTTATTACTTGGATAACAATACTGACTGCCAATCACAATGTAGCCCAGTAGAAATGGGAGTGTATGGGTTTGATGGGGTGAGGTGGAGGTTGGAAACTGAATCCCAACATCCCTCCTCTGGTACAGCTGTGGGTCCAGCGATTAATGATAATGCTGTAGGCATATCACCTCTGCAGTTTCATGAGCTACAGGGTAGCAAGACCTAACATGGAATAAAAAGATAAAAATTTAGACTGTATTTGTGTTTATGCAAAATAATTTAAAAGTTATAAAACAAAAAATGAGCACTGGGGATTCACTTCTGAGCCCAATTTTGCAGGCATACATTGCTCTGGAGTGGTGTTATTGGGATTCTGTTTCCTGATGTTCCTCTTGAGAACCTTGATGCTGTCCTCTTCTGCCCTAAAAATATTCCCCAGGCTTTTGAAGTGCTACTTCTCTTTCAGTGAATGAGAGAATGCATGGCCTGCCCTCTCCTTCAGACCAAACCCCAGGCTTTTCCTGAAGGAAAAAGCATGGGTCTCAAACCTGAGGGAGGCTTCTCAAGCAGGAGAGGCTAAATTATAGAAAGTTAGTACTGGAAGGAGCTTTAGAGATCACTTAATAGGTCTTCTCCTTCTATACTGGAGGGAACTGAGATGCAGCCACTTGGTAGCAGCGGGCTCAGGACTAGAACCATGTTCCTGTCTTTCCTCAACTCCTTTGTCTTCTTGGGCATGTGGTTTTTCTTAACTCTGGGCAGAGGCTAGGCTGATGCATCTGAGAAGGGTAGAGGCAGTCCCCAAGCTGGAACTTGGGTATTGACTGTGGAGTGATTTGTAGCTGCATCGGAGGATGTGACTTATTGCCCAGAGCCATTTGGAACTGGACCTGCCTGGTCTGCTTTGAGGGGCTATTCTGTCCCAAGACCACAGAAGGCAGATATCTGTCTCTCCCAGAGCAGCATGTACACGTGTTCTTAAAAAATATCTTTATGTTTTTCCCTCTGGTTCAGTTTAATTCAGAAGTTCCCTGTTTTGCTCTAGTCCCTTTTCTAGAAGAGTACCCTTTCAGGTGGAAACGAATCAATGAAATGCATTTCTATCATTCCATCTATGAAGGGCACTGGTTTTTATGTAACACACAGCATTTTAATTCATTTGAGAAGTGTTTATATGCTGACTGACTGCCGGTTTTTCGCTAGGTACTGGGCAGGGGGATCACAATGGCACTGACCCCATTGTGCTGTTGTATTACTTGAAATAATGTAAGTAAGGGACTTAGCATAGAAAGTGCTTTAAAAAGGTTAACTGCTGATGGCAACAGTAATGGTAATACTATACATAGAGCCTGTCCTCAGGAGATTCCCAGTAGCTAACTTTGTGTGAATTCTCTAGATGGTAATACTGTAAATCTAAGTTCCTAAGCAATTTAATGGTCTTGGTTCAAACCATTGTCAACTGTGCCTCACTGCTGTGGAGTTGTCACTGTGTGGGAAGAAAGCTTGTGATCTAGAAGTATGATAGGGATTTTCTTCCCTTTTTTTTTTTTTTTTTTGATTAAACCCTTTTGGGAAAAGACAGAGAACACTCTTAGTATTGTAATCATTGTGTGTTACATAAAAGAACATTCGAAAGAAGATACTGGCAAGAAACCTAAGTATCCCCAGGTTATTCTCTGAGGGGAAACACAGGTGTCAGAATTGGAAAATAGCTACACCAGTTTCGAAGTTCAGATCCTGAGAACCTACATTATATAGACATCACTTATTCTTTGCCTACTCCTTGGCTTTGGCTAACAATCTAATGAGAGCCATTTTTCTGTTCACTTCAGCTAAGATTTATTGCACATCCCTTTTGTGCAGAGCTTTGCTAGTTCTTCTTCAGGCTGTTTCTGTCTAGATTAAAATCATACTTGCTGCCCATAACAGCCTCAGAGGTTCTGGACATTTCCCTGAGGTGTGGCTGGCATCTTCTGTAGTCCATGTAGGTGGTGGGGGGGGCAGGGTCCATGGGTAGTTTGGCTCCCCACTTAGTCTATTCAGTGAATAATGGAGCATATCTTTTGAGGTTGAGGGAACCTTCAGTGTTAGACTTCCTGGAAAGAGGGTAGCCCTGGTTACACCTGAGAGGCAACGAGAAGGCTGCCAAGTTGCTTTTAATCAGGTAAGAGAGCAAAAATCAGAGTGACAGAACAGGTTGTTCCACATTCTTCTTGCTTTCCTGGTGACTACAGTGAGGAAACTGTCAAACTGAAAGGAAGGGAAACCTTCTGCCCCTTTGGTTGAAACAGTACCTCGTAAAACACTTGTTTCCAGGTTTATCTGCTTTTCCTTGGTGCAGGATTAGCTGTAGGCCTGTGTTTGTTTTCTTAGAGTACCTAATATGTAAAAGGCTCTCAGGCTATTCTCAATTTCTGCCCTCGCCTTTAGAATCTCCATAATGCTCCCTTAGAGAAAGGGATGTTATCTTTCCCCATCCGAAGGGAACCAAGCCTCACTGTTAAAAAAAAATGCAAATACTCTGCTTCTGCACAGATTTCAGGTATCAGATTTTTACCTGTCCAGTGCCTCCTCTTCTCTCTCTACTTGGAGCAGTTCTCAAACTGTGGTCACAGGAAAACGTGTTAAAAATGCATTTTCTCTGCCCCATTGATACGGAAACGCCGGGGTGGGACCCAGCAGTCTGTGTTTTTAACAAGTCCTCCAGCTGGCTTCTTTTCTTTGGTTCATTCTATTTTCTTTCTTTCCTTTCTCCACACTCCCCCCTACCTTCTTCCCCGCTTCCCCCAGCTCCAGCAAAAGAATTCTATAATGGAAGGCTTCCTGCTCCCCCAGGGTCTCTTGCTTTGAGAAGTGGTAGAGAGAGGCCCCTTTGCTGTTCGCTTTCACTGGTCAGGTGGGTGGGGGTGAGGGTGGTGAAGGAATTAGGAATCGCCTACACACTCCGTGAGCTCTATGGCCCCCAAGGGTCCAGTAAGGGAAGTTATTGCATCTTTCTTCCCATTTAAGACTCCTTTGCTTTTATTTTGTTTTGTTTTGGTTTTTTTCCTCATTATTCTTAAAGCTAAGTCTGCTTACTATAAAAAAAATTAAAAGTTAAGCAAACAAAAAGATCATAAAAGCATAACTTTTATAGATGATCCTAAACCACCTAGAAACCACTACTGCTTAATCACTTAGTATATCTTTTTCTATATGTTTACCCCCTTTGAAAATAAATGGGTTCATATTTTATATCCTGCTTTATAACTTGCTTTCACTTAATCTTCTGCACATCTTTACATGTAGATGCATTTTCAGGATGTTTTCAATGGCTGCCAAGTGTTTCACTGCAGACTGGACTTGAACTTGATAATTAGTATTTATTCAATATAATGGAGAAAAGTTTGGGAAGGGATTAGGAATGACCCTGGATTAAGAAATAGATCTTTACAGAATCAGACTATCTAGACAGACTGATTCTTCTCTTGGGGCTTACATAGCTCCACTCCCAACTTCTCACCTTTCCTTTCTGCAGGTTGTATGATTTATTTCCCAAAAGAGGACATCTTCCTCTGGAAATCAACAGGCACCATGGCTAGAGCCGCAGGTTTTATCTCGCTCATCCTTGTCTTACTCATGTAATATTAGACATTGTCTTACTCCTGAGCCTTTCTAATTGTGCCGTTTTGCTTTCACTGAACAGGTCCAGGGATTTTTTTTTTTCTTTTTTTGAACTATACCTCCGGGGTAGGTTGTTTTAAAATTTTTTCGACTGGGAAAGAGAGCTTTCATTAATTTTTCTTCTGCCTAGCAAAATCATACATAAACATGGGGAAAACATTTGGAAGTTCAGATAAATGAAGATAAAATTCCATTACCTGGAGATGACCATGTTAACACTCTGAATAAATCGTTTTAGTCTTTTTTTATATGTGTGTGTTTTTTTTTTTCAGCAATATGATATAGTAGTCATATAAACTTTTTTCTCATGACATATTGAACAACTTCTTTGATGTTTTATGGGTGCATTCAGTGATATATTGGAGCCAGTTCAGCTCAGGCCGGGATTATTAAATATTCAGGGTTTCAGTAGCAGACTGTTAAGCCATTGGCAGCTTGAGATGGGCTCCTGGTATGAGCATTTATACTGGGAAATCACCAGACACCACAAATCAAAGTTTTTGTTTTATTCAGAGAGCCAATTTATCAGCATACCACTAGATGCACATTTTATCATGTGTAAATATGGTTTGTTTTTCTTTTCAGTCTCCCTGTTTTGAGTTGTTTCTAATTTTTGGTATTATAAACAATACTGTAACAACCATTCTTCTGGTTAATTCTTGTCATACACACATAAATACTTCCTTAGGATAAATCCCTAGACGTGCGGTTCCTGAAATCAAAGGACATCCAGAAATTCAAGACTTATTTGTTTCTGGATATGCCCCAGTTTCATACCCTTTGAAAGTAAGAGTGTACTGTTTTTAGTTTTAAGAAGATTTATGAGCAACATCCTCTGGGACCAGGAATTTCATGTCTCCCCTATTGTTTACTTCTGTTTACATTTCCTAAATTAACTTAATTCTTTTTATATAAGGAAATACCCTGGCTGAGAGTATAATAAACTAATGCTTTTGATTCTTAGTCTACATACTGATATGCAGGGTATAAAAAATGTTTTGTGGTGGTTCTGGATCGAGAGGCAGTATGTCATGATGATTAAGAGCTTGGATTCTGGAGCCAGAATGAGTTTGAATCTCAGCTCTGCTACTTATGTGTAGGACCTTGTCAAGTTACGTAAACTCTTTGCCTCAGTTTCCTCATCTGGAGATGATTATGGAATCTAGTCATGGAGTTTTTTACAAGGCTTAGATTGGATGACATAGGTCAATCATTTAGTACTGGCACATGGTAAGTGCTAGGTAAGTGTTAGGTTATTATTAGCAATGAGAATTTAGAAGTCTCTGTGGAACTGTGCCAACTGTCACATTCAAATGACACTTAATCATATGGGAAATTGAGCTGAGCATTTTTGTATCAATCCCCAAATGTCTGACTGCCGTGTGGCAGGTATTGGACTAGTGACCAAAGAGAATTTAAGGTATTTCCATGACCCTGATGATCTTGCAGTCCAACTTGATTGCTGCTCCTTAAGTGTGAAACAATAAATAATAAGGCAGGGGGAAAAGGAAAATAGTTGCTGAAGGCAATAAGAAGAAAGATGCTCCCAGTTCCTGATTGCTGACTGAAATAATTATGCGGAAGCTTATGGGAACACGGTGGCCTGGGGTGATCCGGGAGGACTTCTCAGGAGATACAGGGATCTCTCTGGGCATAAAGGGCAGGAAGGGTTTTTTAAAGGACTGAGGAGATAATGTCTACAAAGCAGCAGGGAAGTGCAGGGGACCACAGAAGAAAGCAAGTTAGACTTGCCTTCTTGAGCTGCACTGTCCATTTCAATAGCCATTAGCTGAGAACTTAAGATGAGGCTAATCCAAATTGAGATATGCTGTAAGTATAAATTACATACTAGATTTTCAGGACTTAGTACCAAAAAAAATTCATATTGATCACATGTTGGAACGATAATATTTTAGAGATAGTGAGTTAAATGCAATATATTAAAATTAATTGCCCCTGTTTGTTTTTACTTTTTAAAGTAACTACTAGAAATTTTAAAATTATGTACGTATGTGGCTCACATTTGTGACTTGCATCATTTCTATTAGATGAAGCTATCCTAGAGCTTATAGTCCAAGATACATTGATGTGCCAGAGTAGAAAGTTTCCAACTTTGTATCCTTCTATTCCATTCCAGGGCCAACCCAAGGCCATCCTCCTAGCCCTCTCCATGATTTCAGGAGAATGGTAGTCTTCCCAATGCTTAAAGATACCCACAGGCATTCTCAACTGAAATTTTCAAGAAAAGCAGTTATAAGTTTTCCTTTCTCAGCAAAAATAGTTTGTGTTGGAACAAATGGTACTTTAATTGTAAGTTGTCCTCACAGAGCTCAGATGAGCCAGCTTTTATAAACATAATGAAGGAAAATCCTGAAAAGAATGGTGAACGGAAAGAGAATGACAATGTGCTACCATTTTCCAACTCTCTAACCTCTCAACTGACTGACTTCACTCTAGTTCTGCTTCCTTATGTGACATAAGCATTGCTGGCCTTCAGGCCTCAGGGTCTGAATGAAAAGATGGGGCTGTGTGGCGGGGTAGGGTGAGCCCACTACTCTGACTCCTGATTGAACCTGGACGAGATTCCTTTTGTCATTTTTCGGAATGATGGTTTGAGTGTTTGATTCTATCATTCGGAGGCAGTATTTTTTCATCCTCGTTTTTGTCCTCATGAAGCATCACTGAACACCTGGCAGAGCACAATGCTATACAGGTTATTGGAACCATCTTCCTATTTGTTTAAGGAAGGCTGCATGTACAGCATGCCTTGATTATATGAGATTGTAGGACACCAGAATTTTACTGAATCTCAGATCAGATCGTAAAGATCTCCATTTCATCCATGAGAAGACACTTTATAAAAAAGAAATGACCTGCCTGAGGTCTCAAATGAGAATTAGTAAAATGATGTCATTCTGTCTGTAGCATATTGCTTGTATTTTTATAGAGAAGACAATGAAGTATACAATAGTCCTGCCCTTTTGTTTGGGGGCATGAGGAGGGTAGAGGCACTGGATCAAGTCTGCAGAGAGACTCAGCTCTCTGGAAGGAATCTAGGGGACCTCAGTGAATCAGAAATCACTCTCAAGTTCCTGGAACTATGTCCCAGCCACCTGCTCTAGATTAGCTCCCATAGAAATCTGTCCCGCAATGGCCACTTGCATCTGGTGTTTCTAAATGTCTGAAGGGATTCTGGAGGAACTTTACCACTGAAATCGTAGCCAGATTGCCAGAACCTAGAGCTGAAGGCTAGGTTCCACTGGTCCTGATGAAATCAGGGTGTGCCCCACTGGCCTGGCATCCGCAAGCAAGGCCAGCCAACACAAAAGACCTTCTTGAGACATCTCAAGGGACCTTCCTGTGACTTTCCAGGCCAGGTGGAAGGTCAAAGTTGATCTGAAGCCAGGCTTGGATAGCCAGTGTTCTCTAATCAAATCAGGGTCCCATGAAGCCTTCCAGTAGAACCAAGACAGGTCTGTGGCTGCCACTGTACTCTGGGGGCCTTACCCAAGGTCTGCTGGACTAGTCATCTCTGACTCTTCCAGGACTGGGGGATAATCAGAGATCACAGCCAGTGAACAAAATGGACATGGTACTGCTTTTATAAATTTACAGTTTAGAGAGGGCAGCAGATCTCTCTCTCTCTCTCTCTCTCTCTCTCTCTCTCTCTCACACACACACACACACACACACACACACACTTTTCTAAGTGTTCTCAAAGGACGCTATGGGAATATGTGTTGGTAGGAGGTAGGCAGGAAGTAGAATTTAAATTGGGGCCATAGGGACCCTGTTTGAGGAACTGACATAAGTACCTAAAGTCTTGTTACTACCATTCTTCTGGTCCCAAATGGGTATTTTTTGCATTCTGGACCAAGTTTAAAGAGTCTTTCCAAAAGCTTTTATTAAATATCATGTGAGAACACAAGGGAAGTAGAATAAAAGAAGCATAAAGCCAGACAACTTTATGGAGTTCACTTTTTTGATAGTTGGCTTAAAGCTGAGTTGCTTCGAGAGCTCACGTGCTAGTCTTCCGTTCATAAGTGCCTGAGGAGCATGTGCTCTGCACACAAAGGATCATTGCTGAAGCCCTCGCTTCCTAATTCATGACCTCAGTCACAGTCCAGCTGGTTATTTCTACATATTTTGACACTGGGATTTAGATTAAAAGGGCCAGATTCCCACTTACCATTCCTCACCTGGGGCTTTCCCACCTGGCTCTAGTTTTTGCTTTGAGGCAGCGACATTCACAGCTGCTGCCTCCTGCAATGATATACCACTAATCACACATGATGACAGGTTTCAGCTGAATCTGAGTGACCTTCTCATGGCAATATCGTAAACTTGACTCTGCAATGTGCAGGCCATTGTACTCAATGGCCTCTGAGATCTTTTCCAGTTCTCATTCCACAAAGGGACTTAAGAAACAGGGAATAATACTATGGGTTTACTTGGATTCTACATGAAAGCGGAAGACCTCAATAACCTTTTGAAGGTTTTATTCAGTTTTTTAAATTTCGAAGACCCTGTTTCCTTGTGTTTTGGTTTGCAAGTTAGACTCCCTTCCTAATTTAACTTACGACCTAACCATCAAAGAGTGTCTTCATATAGAGTGTAAGGAGCCAACTCTACCAAGTGTCTACAGATCTCCTCAAACAGCCACTTTCCCAGCTCCCTTCCACTGAGGTGGTCAGATCTAAATTTAACTGTGACCTTCTGTCAGCATGCGCAAGCCAGGGCTGCAAGAGCAAAATCCAAGCTGGACTGTTCTAGGTGTGTGTGTGTGTGTGTGTGTGTGTGTGTGTGTGTGTACGCACGTGTGCGCACACGTGCATGCAGAAGTTAGAAGAGAAGGTGGGCAAGGCTCCCCAAAAGGCCAGATCAGCCCCTGTGGGAAGAAGAGGAGAGGTTCAGGGTGAGGAAAAGTATAATCATCTCAAGTGACTACTGGAGTTTATCCTAGCTTGGCTGGGTCCCTTGGAGAAAACCAGCCACATTCTCCAGCCTCTCAATTTCCTCCCACTGTAAAGTATCCATGACGTAACTCACCTGGATTTGTAATTACCATGGCTTCCTGCCAAGCATTATACCGAAATTATTTGCTCACTTTTGTGCCTTATTCCGAAGTCACCAATCCCAGATTGATGAGTTACAATCTGCACGTCGTGTTGTATGGATTCCAACCCTTGTTTGGTTGTTTGGCTTGCATCTTTATTTGGTTTGCAATGTTTTCTGTATTAACGGGTACATATCTCAGAGACAGGATGGCGACAGTAATTCTCTTGTGGAATAGCTTTGCACATTTTAAATGTGCAAGCTATTGAAACTAGTTTGATTTGTAAAATTTAGCTCATTATAATTTAGTCACACCTCCAATTTGTATTTATAGTTATGATTAGCATCCTACACCATAAAATTCATACATGTATGATATATATATATATATGAATGATATTTTTAGAATGGCATCAGATTATGACTCAAAGAGGACAATCTTTATTTTTCTGTTTGATCTCCAACAAACAGTGAAGCAGGTTTGGAGAGACTATTTTGAGTATATGTATCTTTCAGAAATGCCCTAGCTTACATTTGAGAGGAGAACCAGATCACAAAGCTTCCTGAGCTGGGATTCTAACACTCTGAAAATGCCCAGGTTAGTATCACAAACTGGGACTTGACTAAGAAGGGAACATGGGCCGGTTGGTGCTCTTGTGCTCATCTGTCATTTTCTGTAAATAAAATTTTGCAGGCAGTTCTCTCTTTAGCTCAGTCTCTGAGGAAAAAGTATGAAATCAGGAAGGGTCAGACAGTTCCCATCCTGGCATCAGCACTTACTAAATTGCATTAGCTTAGTTGCTTCTTCATCTGTACACATGGGAAAATACGGGTATTTATTTATCCCTGGAGTATTCTTGAAGATTCAAAAAAAAAAGGTATGGACTGTGTGTGTAATATCTAACATAGTTCCTAGCTTCCTGCCACAGAGAATGTACTCTATAAATACCAGCTTGTGAACAATAATATTCTTTCTCATTATCAGATATTTCTCTAACATATAGGGCAGTAGTTTTAGATGAACTATTAATTGGCATGGGGGATTAGTGGATATCTTTCAAAGCTGTCCAGGAAAACAGACTTGTACTGAGGCCTCTACTTATTGGCCTTTTGCTCAATTTTTGATCCCTGGGAGTGTCCCTGTTCAAAGCAAGTTGCTGATCTGGTGGGTCTGGGAATTGATTCAGGGTGACAGATTAATTAAGAAAGAGATATAAGGTCTCCTCCCTATACCTGGAGGCCAGTGTGTTGGGTTTTTAAGCAATTGTTAAGTAGGCCACTACTAAAGACCTTTATATTTATTTACTCTAGTCTCTGCTATTTAGGGTATAAAAGCACACAAGCACACACTCACACTAAGGAATGCTTATGCTAAGAGCTCTGGCAGCAGAGGATTTATCCTGTGCAGCTATCCTGTATTCATGTCCAAAGTTGATCATCTTGGAAATGTTCCTTTAATTACTACAGTTGTCTGCTGTGTTCCGGTAAATGTCAGATCTGCCATTTATGGCTCAAAAACTTCTATTCTGTCATCAGCAACCAATCACAGCTTCTTGTATTCAGTAACTGCTTTTATCACTTTTAGACAAAAACAAAGAAACTTGGCATTTTGGGTAAATGTATTATTGGTTAGATTTAGATTACTTTGTCCAGTAGTGAAACTCACTTATAGACTGTTGTATTCAGTGGAAGGGAGGAAGTCAAAAGTCTCCAAAATTGACTCTTTGAGCCTGTCTGTGCTGAGTCAGGTCATGTGATCATCCTTGAATTAATCCCCATGGCCCAGGGAATAAAATATTCCATTTATTTTAGGACCCACCCCAGGGGGTATGGGCGGGAGTGGGGATTGAGCAGGATAGGGTTTCAACTCGAAAATCTGGGAAGCCTTGATGCTCTTATGAAGTGGAAAGAGAGAAATGAGTGCTGGGGAAGCAACCAGCAGGCAATCCTCTCTGTCAACCTGTGAGTCCCTTAGTCTAATGAGAAACTGCAGTGAGTTTAAGGATGACCGAAGTCCCTCTGCTAATTCTGTTGTGTGTGCTCAGAGAATAGCATGACCACCTCTTCTGGAGGAGTGAAGATGTGTGCAGAGGAGGCCTCGTGAGGTGGCAACAAAGAGACTGGGTCTCGAAGGGTCATTAGGGATGTGCTTCATCGAAAAAGTCAGGCAAAGGAAATATCCTGAGGAAAGACATGGAGTCCTGGATAAGAATGGAGTGTCTGGAAATGGCCAATAGATAGCGGTTTACCACATGGTACTACAGTATCTCCTTCGGTCTTCAGCTTTGGCTAGTCGGCCCACACATTTCACAGATGGGAAGACAGGCTCAGAAAGATTAAATTATTTTCCCAAGAACATGCGGTTTATAAGTTGAGTCCTGGTTTCCTCTAAATATTCTACTTTCTCTGCCACTTACCTTGCTGCCCAGCTAGATTCTCATTGTATCAAGTTCTTTTTTCTTTCTTTTTTTTTTTTTATTACCATAATGGAATCTGATACAATTCCATATTGTATCCTCAGAACTATGGGATGGGTTAGCAGTTCCAGAAGCAGCTTTTCCTTGTGGGCTGTTACTTTTATTTACATATATAAACGCTGTGCCGCCAAAACCCTTAACGTAAGCATTGCCTGGCATGCACACACGCGCTTTTATACCCTAAATAGCAGAGACCTAGAAATGTTTGTCTGCTTTTGCCAACATCTGACTGTGATTATCTTTAACCACAGTCACACTTGTTTGTCTCTTAAAATAGTATTGACTCTCCCAAGCAGGCTGCTTCCAGTCATCACAGCCCTCCCAGAGTCCCATCTTTGCCACCTGCCCACTCCTGGTAGCCTCGGCAGCCCGTGCTTTACTGTGATTGATTTTCCTTCCCCCTCGTGTTGACACTCCTGAATCCTTCCTTAGGATTTGGAGACCTCTCTTAGTGAGAGTCTCAGATTTCATTAACTCAGGTAGCTGAAAGTATAGCTGTCCGTGAGATGTCCTTCAGCCATTCCTCCTTGCCATTTCTGGCTCTGTCCACAATATGCAGAGGAGAGCAGCCTAAGAGCCAAGCTGTGTCTGACCTGTGCAATGGACCCAGACAATTTTTGAAATGGAATATCCCTTCCCCCTACCCCCCAGCATGAACACAAAAATTTTATGTCCTTGCTTTGGGGTTCTGTCTCAGAAGAAGTCAGTATTCCCCGATGCCAGTCTATTGGGTTCCTTTGCTTTGAAGTAAAAGTTGCTGCATTTTACTTTGAACTTGTTGGGAATGAAAGGAGGGGAATGAAGAAGGTGTTTTCACCTTATAGTTTCTATCTATGTATCATCTCCCCCCCCCCCCATCTCATCCCTTAGGCTAATACATCTTACCAAGCTAGGAAAAGCTGCTCCCAGATGGAGCCCGGTGGCCTTATTTGAAAAGGTCTTTTTCAGAGCCATCACTAGGATAAAGGAAATGAACAGCTTCCACTCAAAGTCTGTGTTGTATGCTCTGGACTTGGATCCTTATACTAAGAGATTGCTTTTCTGAAACAACTGGATTTGACATGTGGGTGGCAAACACAAAAACCCACAAAGTAAGGACTCTGAAAAAAATATCCTGTCAAGATTGCTTTCCCGGTTTTCAAGCTTACCCTATGATTTGAACAATATGTTCTCCAGAGTGGGGGCGTGGAGGTCACCCAGTGGGCTCTGACAAGAGCCACTCTTGGTGCCAGTGTTGGACTATATTGCTCTTCCCAAACCACAAAGGCTGTTTCCGCATAACCTTGAGAAAGGAGAATTGAAAGTTAAGGTGCTTAATGGTGGAAAATAGGTTTTAGAGATGAGGGCTGCAGATGAGCTATGAAAGCCCTATAAATATTTTTATGATCCTTAAAATTATCCCCCTAAATAAAGAGAATGAGTACTGTGCAATTTCCATCCTATTGGATTAGAAATATTTCAGATTTTCCTAACTAGAAATTTGAACTAGATATTTTTAAGTTCATATTTGTGCGTGTGGATGATAGGTGCATTAAGATGCTTTCGTCCCCACTTCCACTGTGGTCCTTCATCCAAATGAGGCTCAAAACTGTGTAAGAGTGTAGATTTCAGAGTCCAGGGGTCCTGCCCTGAATACTGGCTCTATCATCTACCAGCTCTGTAACCTGCCATAAGGGACTTAACCTCTTTGTGCCACGTTCTCCTCATCTGTAAAATGAGCATAATAACAGCACCCATGCTCATGGAGTCTTGTGAATGTTAAACCAGAATGACATATCTGTTAACGTTAGAAGTTGTCAGTAAAGAATAGCATGAATGTAGATTATGGTAATGGTGGCACAATATCGTTGTACACTTAAAAGTAGTTAAAATGGTAAATTTTATTTTATATGTATTTTATCACAATAAAAAGAATTTTTGAATTATACCAAAAAAAAAAAGTATGTGTGAAAGAGAGTAATTTATTCATTTATAAAAGACTGAAAGGAAGTTTACCAAAGCATGCTATATGGAAGGATTCTCGGTTTTATTCTCTTCTTTAAACTTTTTTTGATTTTTCAAAATTCGTACAATAACATTATTTATTTCTACAACTACAACGTATTAAATTACAACAAAAGACCAAATGCGCAAAAGCATAGCTAAGTAAAATAGTATCAGACCACCCACACTTTCAAGCAGTTTCCAGGACTCTTTGTTCTCCACCTGTCCCAGCAGTTCTTGGGGTTGATGGGTTTAGGGTCACAAGTACAGTCCCTCCTGGCCCCACACTGACCTCTTCCCTAGTTAGCTGTTCAAATCCATGGCCACAGGGAATCAGGTGAGACAGTGCAGACATCTCCTTGTGGTCCATCCCTCTGAGCTGCAGTGTCTACAGGTACCATGTCAGTTTTTGACTCCCAATTTAAGAGTTTCAGTACCTTAGGGTATGTATGTATGTATGTATGTATGTATGTATGTATGTATTTATGCCTACAGCACGTGGTCTTTCTAGGTGGTCTCCCATCCTAGGCCCATCCTGCTTAGCTTTCAAGATCAGACATCAGGCTTATTCAGGGTGGCATGGCCATGGACCATGGACCATGGCTTCACTGGGGTGCGAACCCAGGTCCTTCTGCGTGTAAAGCAGGCGTGCTGTTACACTATGGAACCACGTCCCTTAGGGTTTTTAATAAAGACACATGTGTATCCTTAGGTATTTTTCAGCCCCTATGCTTCACCCAAGGCAGTGTGACATGTCAGAATGCCCAAGAGTGGAGCAGCAGTTGGCCCTGCCTCCATCACCCCACACCCTTCCACTGCACAGACTGAAGTTCTCCCTCCCCCAGACGTACCCACCAGAATGGTAGTCTTACCATAGATATTAGCATTTCTCCAGAGGCTTTAATGGGAAATCTACTTCTTACCAACTTTACCTGCCCTTTATTATCTCAGTACCCAGCCAACTCCTTCTGATTGGTCCCACCTCAAATGGTTTAAAGATTTGACTTACCACATTCATACATTCATTCAGCAAATATTTATTGAATTTCAATATAGTGAAACTTAAAGCACACAGAAAAATAATATCACCTTTGTTGGAGTTTTCGCATGAAGGGAATTACGCTTTAAGAGTGTAATTACTGTATTGTTTTCATATGGACGTTCCTAGGTCCTTGAACTTTGGCCTTAAGTGATATTTAGACTGGCATATATCCTCTCTTAGATGGGGGCACTCATTGGTGATGCTGTGACCCAGAGGAGCACCAGAATTGCCCCCAAAACCAGAGCCTGAGATCTGTTTCTCACATGCCTGGCAAGCTCGGTGCCCACACAGCACGGTGCATTCACTGAGCTATGAAAATACCTAGGCTATGAGAGGTGTCTGACAAGGCTTCTTCTTAATCCTTTCCCATTGTCCTATCTCCTAAAAAAATTGTATAATTTTGATTTATAAAATCAAATGGAAAGCATATCAGATAGATATATAACAAAGGTTCTTTGAAGTTTCCACTTTAAAATCTTTTTCCTGACAATAAATTGAGGTAAATTATGTCCCCAAATAACATCATACATAAAAATAATTTTTAGATGAGTGTCAGGCAAATGTAAAAGACACTATAAAGGAAGTTAAGACAAGTGATAGACTGAGAGGAAAGACTTGCAACCTACATAATTGACAAAAGATTACTATCTGGAATATATAAAGAGTTCTTATAAATCAATAAGAAAAAGCCAACAAACCAACAGGAAAATGGTCAAAAGTTACAAAGAAGCAGGACTTTAAAAAAAAAGCAATAAACTTTTGAAAAGATAATATCAGTAGTAATCAGAGAAATGTAAATAAAAATAAGATAATTTTTACCCTTTATATTAGCAGAATTTTTGGTAAGGGGATGGAGAAATAGACAACCATACACTGGTGGAAATATTAATTGATATATTCTTTCTAGAGGGCCCTTTAGTAGAATCTATAAAAATTAAAAATATATATATTTTGACCTGCTTCTAGGAGCATGCCCTAAAGGAGTTTTCCATTTGTCCCAGGATGTTCAAGTGGCAGTTTTTGTAATAACTAACAAGAAGATGGGCACCAGCATTATTTCCAATAGGGCAATAGTTATAATATAGTTTTATGGTGGAATACTATGCGACCATAAAAAGAAAATACAGACATGGGTAGATTTTGTGTTTGTTAAATGAAAAAGTGTATAGACACATTCAGCTATATACCATGAACTGCTTTGTGTAAGAACAGACTGTGTGTGTGTGTGTGTGTGTGTGTACGTGGAAAATGATCTGAGAGTTACACATCAAACAGCTGTGGTTACCTCTAGATAGGAGAGTGGGATTGAGTTATGGGGGAATAGCTGGAAAGGAATTGGAAAGATGGCAGACATTTTACCCTAAAATTGTTTAAGGTATTGTTTGAAATTTCATGAGTGTGTACTTATGCATGTACATTTTAAAGTAATATATATTTATAGCAGAAAAAAATTTAAGGAAAATATGCCACCTATAATCCTAAATATCTTATGTTTATTTATTGCTCAGTCTTTTTTTCTGTACGTATATGTGTATATTTACATATATGTATGTATGTATTTAGCACACCTGTTTCAGTATTATACTCAAAATTGTATCCTGCTTCTTCACTTCATGTTGTTTCTAAGCAGTTCCCTACAGTTTTACAAATTCATAGTCTCTTATTCTACCTTTAAATGTTTATTATGCATTCTCACACTTTTAAGACTCAGATTCTCAAGAGCCGTGAGGGGCTGTTACCTGCAGGCTGAGCCATCGCCCTCTCTACCCAGTAGCAGTGGTAAGTGCAGGGCAGTTGAGTCAGGCCCAAGGACTGGTCTCTGAAAGTCTGTGGAAACCATGCAGCATCCCCTCTCCCCTCCTGCCTTCTCTTTTGGAAGTCAATGGACCTTGTGTTTTTACTTCTTCCCAGCTCAGGTTCTAACTCTGATTTCTAGGAGTTGTCTTCTCTGCTGCAGGCCTACCTGAGAATTGGAGCCAAAGGGCAGGATTTGAAATGTTCACCCTCCCTTGGAATAATGGCATCTAAAAGTCAGCTTAGAATACAAATTATACTTTTCTAAATCTCTGAGTTTTAATGGTGAAAGATGATATAGAGTTGTTCTTCCATTTGACAGATTGGTAAATTGAAACCCAGCAGGACCAGGATTTGCCTAAAACCAAGCTGCAGATTAACAGTAAAACTAGAATCCTCACCTGGGGTTCACGGTGTGGCCCAGTGCACTCTTTATTGTGTCGTGAAAGGTACCCAAGCAGCATTCAGGCTGCCTGGAACCCTGAGACGTGGCCAAAGGGACAGTGGCTGAAGAAAGGCCATCTGGGCTTAAGTTTTAGTTCATTCATTCAACCAATATGCTCCTTTCTGCACACTTGGATGAGGAAAGTATTCTGATATGTTATAGGTATAAGTATCACATGGCAGTCGGATTACAGAAACTTTTCATTTTCTTCTCTTTTTTTCCTATAATTGACTATGTATTGTGTTTGAAAGCTTGACTCTTTCTTAAGTGCTCCTGTTCATCTACGTATTTTTAGTTGTCAAAGTCATGAAATACTTTAACTTTGGAGTAAGAAATGGGTGGGAGAGTTTGTGAACCAGATAAATCCTCTTTTACAATGTGAGTCTGATAGTTCTGGGGTCTGGGACTTGAGTTCATGGAAGTTCTAACTGTGTCATGCTACTTACTGACTGTTCACTCATATTTTGCATGTCTGTGAGTGCATATAGTATTTTTACTTGCTGGAATCAGCTTCTGTGTCTGTGACTGACAAAGAGCCGCAGGCTATAGAAGGGAGTACTGGGTGGTGCTCAGAGGAAGGTAGTACCTTCTCCCTTTGCTCCTGTTCTGTGCAGGAAAATGTGAGAGAGTTCACTTGGTAGATGACTCAAAGCACAGCTGTCTGATGCCTCTGCATAGGAGCTGGCTGACTCCCAGATCTTTAGGCCCCGTGGGATACCGTATTACAACATAAGACTGGTTGTTGTTATTCAATAGTCGCTATTGTCATTGCTGTATATTGTCATATAATAACCTTTCACTATTACTTTAAGTATTATCATTATCTCAGAGGCTGGTTATCCCCATTTTATAGATGAGGAAACCAAGGTTCTGAAAAATGAAGAGATAGAGCTGGAATTCAAATCCCAAGGTCTATTTCAGTCTACAACTTGGCTCTGTATTTATCCATGCACAAACAGGCACCTTGGCTTCCTTTTAATTCATTTAATATTTAGAACATCTTTATTTAGAGCATTTTTTAATGAAATCTTTTTCCAACAAATGTTTTTTGAGCATTTTATTTCTCTCTGTCATGCAGTCTTCTAAGTGCTAGAAACACATCGGTGAACAAAAGTAGACAAAAATTCTCTGTCCTCAAGGAGCTTAAATTCTAGTAATAGGAGCACGAGAGATAAATAATAAATCCCATAACAGGTATTTTTAAAGGTAGTATGTTAATAGAACAGTTTGAGGTTTAATAAAGCCAACAGATCAGGAGATGATTGTCACTGAAAAGATAATCCATTATTCACATTCCCAAGAGGAAGAAGCACGCCACACAGGGCCGCAGGAGAAAACACTGTGGCTGGTTGTATGCAGAGAAAGAGAAAGGGAACTAGTGAGTTACAGCCTTTTAAAAGCAAGTCAAGGCAATCAGGTGTAGGATTAGCTGGTTTGAATAATGTCAGCAGGCTCTGGAGTGGAGGGGCTGTCCCTAGCTGTTTGGGACCTGGCCCCGGAGTGATTAGGGCAGGTGGAGAGTGGCCCCAAATGCAGAGCCCAATCAAGATGGTTGGCAGTCTGGGCTCTGAATTCGTGGGTTTGCACATGAAAGGCATAATTGCAGTTGAGTTGTTTGCTATTTCTAAGAACTCCCTAGCTCTAAGAGGGGCTGTCCCTCCAGAGTTAGCAAGGCCCCATATATCAAAACATCAGAATACATAAAGTAAAAGGACAAGATTAATACAGGTGGCTAAATGGTGATAAATGTTATAGGAGAAATAAAAAGAGAAGGGAATAAGGAGTGTCAGTGTGGACGATGGGATGTTGTAGTTTTAAACAGAGTAGTCCTAGAAGACTGTACTGGGAAGGCAGGGAGGAAATGAGCCATGTGGGACCTGGGGGAAAAATTTTCTAGGCAGAGAAATTAGCAATATCAGAGGTAGGAGCATATCTCATTGATAATGCCACCTAAAACTGTATCAGTATGTCTTAGAACATAGCAAGATGAACATAGTTGAGAGGTGAGGTGACACATAGGTGTTGGAAACACAAGCTGATAGTAGGAAGGAATGTGATAGCCTTATATGTGTGAGCTGAATATGGAGTATTTTGTTAAGAGACCAGATTTGGCGTGATGTTTCCCATTTATCCACATTTATAAGATGCTTCTTCCCAAATCCTTTAGAAGAAAAGATAGTTCTTGGTAGAAATATGATTCTACTTCAGGAGAAATTTATCTGGATATAGAACATGGACCAATCAGAAATTAGATAGTCAATTAAAGCAAAATCATATCCCATCACCTATCCCTCACCCCAACCTCTTTGAAAACCTTCTAGTGGTCTCCCATGTTCTTAGGATGAAGGTCCAGCTCCCTGCCATGGTCGCAAGGCTCTGAGTCTGACCACTGTTTACCTTTTCAATTTCACTTTATGTCCCTCCACCCACCAGCTGTGGTACAACCACAAAAACTCCCTTTTGTTAACTTGAACATCCCAAACTCATTTCTGCCTTAGGATTTCCACACAGGCTGTGCCCTTGGCAGAAGGCCTTATCCTCATCTTTACATGGCTGGTCCCTTCTTATCATTTAGTTCTCAGCTTCTCAGAGAGACTGTCACCAACTGCTCACTGAAGAAATTATCCAGGCCCTCTCCAGCCCATGAACTAGTTTAATTCTTTAATTACTGTTTGACAGTATTGGAAATTTTTCTAACTTATTTATTAGTTTATTATCTGACCCCACCCACACCCCAACTAGAATGTCAAATTCCTAATGTCAGGGATTTTTCTCCTTCACTTCTCCAGCCCAGCACTAGGAATATCACCTGGCACATAGATAGCACTCAGTAGGCATTTGTTGAATGGATGAATAATAACACAGTATCTTCAAATATAAATGTTATCTAAATTGAGCCTATAGGATTCAGCAATTAAAAAATAAAGAGCCATCCTAATGGAGCAGGGTCTAGGCAGTCTTCTAAGAGCTACTCTTATGAAAATAGTCTTGTGTAACTTTCCTGCAAAGGATATCTCCAGACATATCTGTGATGCTGGATACATCCCATCCTAATCATTGCTGATCTTGAAGCTGGGGATTTCAGCTCTAGTGAAGAGGAGATGGCCTTGTCACCATTGAGCAAGCATGGAAAAGTAGCAGCCCTTGAGCTTTTGGTTCCAGATTTGTAGTATTTGGCAGCAGAGCATTTGAGTCCATTTTTAAAATATGAATATGGGTGTCTTTAGCCAACCTACGCTTTCTGTTTTGCCACTCCATGCCTTTCTTGATTGTTCTATATTGAAAGTCTTCTCATGTTTACCTTATCTATTGGTCCCCTCAAAGACTTCTGACCTTTGACCCTTCCCTAGGTGAATAAGAACCCTTTATCCTAGCAGCCCAGTGGACATTTTGAATATTTCTCTTGATTGAAAGAAAGTTGAAATAGTGCTGTCATAAAAATCAGCTCATGGCCAGAGGACAAAGTGTCCACTTGTCTTACCTGCGTCAAAGGCAGAGGATGCTTGCTAAAGAGAGTTTCTCGTCCCAATTATGCAGATAACATGCAGGGTATAATTAGGAAGTGGCCTTTCTAGAGTCCGGAGGTATCATCCCAACCCAGCCTCTCTGCCCAGCTCTTCATGTACTCAAGGCTTATTATTTGCTAGAACAGTTAAGGAATCTCATTCAGTGTTTTCTAGACTAAAGGCCAGCATTTGAGCTTCTGAGTTTCTCACTAATCTATTCTCTCATCACCTGCTCACCATTTCTCCCACCTTTATCTCTTAAACTTGATGACTTGTGAGACAGGGAAGATATCTCAAAATTATGTTTCCATTCTTCAACTTCCAGCCTTTTCATCTGGTCAGCTCCCCTACTGAAGTCTCTGTAGCAATCAGCATTCTTTATCATGATGCTCTTTCTGTATCTATTAGTAAAATATTATGTTATTAACAGAGCGAGCCAAAATTTTATACCCCTGCCCAAAACTTCCAACACCATTTTTAGTGACAATTTCAAGATCTGTAGAATGGACTCATGGATTAGATACAAACCTGACCCCAGACTAGAATCCCCCTTTAGGAATATGAGTTTCATGTGGAAACTTCAACTTAACTGGTTTTGTATGTCCACAAGGCTACAATCAACTTTAAATGGCATGTCAAAGCACAACTTGTAAAATTTTAACAAAATTTAGTTCTAGCTTTAGCATAATCACCATTTTCATTACACATTGTTCAGTCTATTTCCAGTGGAGTGGGAAATTATTCTCCTTTCATATCTGTGATCAGGAAATTATTTTATGAATGGAATTGGATATTTTACAAGGAAATGTGTTCACACATCATTTACAGCTGATTTGTACCAGAATCTTAAAACATTAGGACTAAGGGTATATGCAGTTTAACTTGATGGATTAGAAAAATGTGCCAGTGACAGACACCATCTTAACCAGAAAATCAAAGTTAACATCACTAGAATTAGATCACATGGATAGTATACATCTCCTCACATGACATATCGTTTTCAGGGTTATTCCTGCCAAAAATGCACATTCTAAACCTAATCATAAGGAGACATTCAGCAAACCCAAATTGAGGGCTATTCTACAGAATAACTACCATGAACTTATAAAGATGTCCAAGTCATGAAAGACATGACCTTTTGCTCTAAAGAGCATTATTTGAACAATTGGTAACATTTAAATGGAGTATCAATGTTAAATTCCTGATTTTGCTGATTGTACTGTGCTTATATAAGAGAATACCCTTGTTTTTAGGAAACACATTGAAATCTTTAGGGATAAGGGACAATCTTCTCTGTCACTTATTCTCATATAGTTCAAAAAGAGTGAGAGCAAGTAAGTGAAATAGAGAAAAGAAAAAAACAAATGATAAAACATTAACATTTGAGAGATCTGGGTGAAGGGCGTATAGGAATTATTTGTACTAGTCTTGCAGCTTTTCTCTAAATCTGAGATTATGTTAAAATAAAAAATTATCAAGACATGATCACACTTGTGAATCTCATCGCCAAGCTGACCAGGCAGTGGGTTTTCCTAGCCACATGTACCCTTAGTGTGACTCTGTGCTCTGAGTTTGAGGAGGCAGGGAGGAGGACCATGAGGGCTGTGCCGTCTGAAGAACACAGAGTAGAGGAATGCAGAATGGGAGATTGCACTTGACCAGGAGGCCCAGACTGAATTTAGCTTGTTTGCCACTGGTTTGTTCCAAGCCAGGTAGCAAGGACTTAGAGGAAAATTCACTTGGCATGATACTTGGGAGAAACAGAGCTAGGTAAGACTGCAGAGTATCAAACTACCTTAAGTCCAGGAGACACTAAGCCTCAACATTTTCTTTCTCACCCCCCACCCCCCACACACAAAAATGTAGTTTGTCAAAAAAAAAAAAAGGATGCTAAAAACAGTCATTGATCACCAGCCACCTGTTTTTGCCTCCAGACACGCAGTTTCCTCCTCCTCCTCCTTCTCTCAGATTCCCTAGGAGAATTTCCATTGCAAAGTTTTCAGTTAAGTAGTGCTTAATTACAGTCCTAAACTTTCCACCATTGCCCTGCTTAATTCCTTCCCCCTGCCTCTGTAATTAAGCCTGGCATGGTCACCTTTGGTTAAGGTTACTACTGAAGGGCACATTGTAAGTGGAATCCAGGTCAGGCTTCCTGCTGGCTTCTGGGTAGACTCTGATGTGATAGTGCCTACATCAAAAATAACTGGACTGCACTGTAACTTATCTCCCACTTTGGTGTTCATAAGAGGTTTTGAGTTTGGCAACATGACTATCAGATTACCATCCTCAGGAATCAGATCACCTTTTGTATTCCAGACAGAGGTAGAATAATAGTCAAGATCAGTGCTAACCACACTGTTTTCTACAACATATAAATGGAATTGGGTAAATGCTATATGTTCTTCTTGGAGAGTCATCAACTACATGATTATGTTAATTAGCATAAAAAGTTTCCTAGAACAGGAGTCCTCAACCCCTGGACCACAGACCAGTTCTGGTTCATGGCCTGCTGGTTCGTGGCCTGTTAGGACCCAGGCCATACAACAGGAGAGGAGCGGCGGGCAAGTGAGCAAAGCTTCATCTGCATTTGTAGCTGCTCCCCAGCGCTAGCATCACCACCTCAGCTCCCCCTCAGATCATCAGGCAGTAGATTCTCATAGGAGCACCGGTCCCTGGAGCCGAAAAAGTTGGCAACCACTGTTAGAAGTCCTGCAGTAAGGAGACAGGTAACTTCATTAAATCCATCTTAATCGACTGACTGGGTGACACTGAGAACGTTTTAAGGAACAGGAAGCACCAGCCTATATTGATAATTATGTTGCTAAGTTCAAGAAATGAGTGCCTCACCAAGATTCACTTTTCTTAGGGGTCTGTGGACCTAAAAATAGTCAGACTCCAATGATTTCTCTGTCTTTGGCCTTCGCTATTTATCACCAGCCATTTAATGAGCTCTTCTGTGACCAAAGAGTTTATGCTGGGGATATAAAGATAGAGGCCATCTCTGTCCTTAAGCACTTAGAGTTAGGGAGATTAAGTACATAAACAAATATTTATCAGTGCCAAATGAATGGTACAAGAGGTGCTCTTAGAGAAAGAGGAAAATATGCTGAGCTTAGTCATCTAAGAAGTCTTAGATAGGCTTTAGTAGGTGCTATGAGCAATGAAGAATGCTACATGGGTGGTGTAGTGAACTAAAAAATTAGACTAAAACCAAGGGTTCATGTAGAATGGCCATTTTCAAACTTTAGCATACATCGAAATTACTTGGAGAACAGATTGAAACACAGAGTGCTGGGCCACCCCCATATTTTCTCATCCAGAACTTCTGGAGTGGGACCCAAGAATTTTCATTTTTAACAAGGTCACAGATGGTGCTTACATTGCTGGCCTGGGGACCACTGTCTCAGATCCTTGGATTATCAAAGAATGGAAACTCATAGAGCTGGAAAGGTGAACTCAGGTCTGATCATGGAGTACCTTAAATGGCAGGCTGACAAGTTAGATTTTACTGATCAAATTTTGAACAATGACTTGCATGAAGCAATGTAATTGTTCTGGTAGCAAAGATAGGTTGAATAGATAAGAGAAAAAGACTGGGTACAGAGAGACCAACTCAGAGGTTGTTACATAGTTAAAGCAATTCAGATCTAAAAGATCTGAATTAGGGTAGTAACAATGAGAATGAGAAGAAAAAGTATCAGTGCAGAAATCTTTGTGAATGAAGAATCTGCTTGTAGGAGAGAAAAGCTAACAGGTAGCCTTGGTTGTTCTCTGGGAGAGTATTCAGTTCTATACAATAAATTGTATAATGTTATTTTGAGGCTTGGTAAATATTACTAGGGTCGAACTTGTTTACACTCACACGATCTAAAAATAAAAATAGAAAATGTTACTATGTAAGTTAATAGGGTAAACTGTTTGAGGGAGCTTGTTTAATCTACCTGAGTGCTTATTTGAAGGCCTAGGAAAAAAACTCAGGTATAGATATATCCTGGACTCAGGAGTGGCCCTATTTTACCAGGGAAATCTGGCTTATCTGCCAGGTATGGAGCATGAGAGGGCTGCATGTGAAGATATGAAGCCAGAAGATGCCTGCCCGCAGCCTTGGAACTTGGCAGGTACCATGTGTCATGATTGGATGACCTCCATGTGCTCATGCTCCCTTAACAGATGAAAGCAGATCTTGGGGGACTGCAGGTCCTGCTTATCCACTAATTCTTGTTGCCCTGTCACAAGTAGAAACTATTTCTTAAATAAAAACAAGTATTTAGGGTTTAAACTAATATGGCATGTCCTTTTAACAATTTAAACTTGTGAAGTTTTACCATGTTCTTTTGATAGTTATGTTTTGAATGGTTTAGAAGCCTTTGAGGAGAGTTCTCTATTCCACAGCTTGTAAGAAACGTGCATTCCTTCTCCAGAGGCTGTGAACTGGTCTTGGAGAATGAAGTGAGCATATAGATGGAAATAATATTTAGAATATTTACTCATGGGAAAGCAGTAGAGCAGCTGTCACTGACTTTTGATCTGATATGTCAAGCTTCAGAATCCACCCCTGGAATATAGAGAGAGTGGTGGTAAGAGAGAGAGAGACAGACAGACAGACAGACAGACAGAGACAGAGAGACAGAGAGAGACAGAGAGACAGAGAGAGAGAGAGAATGTTTTAGCCTTTGATTTCCAAAGGCAGCTATAGAGGGATAGTGAAACAAGTGGGTCATCATGATGATATGTCACGGCAATGGCCTTTAGTGTTGAGGATGTGCTTACCTGTGTGGGGAGACTTGGTGCCCTTTGAAGGCTCTCCTCTCTCTGTCTCTGGCTGATAGAGAAGATTACACAGGAAACTGAGGCCAAGGAGCCCCTAACGACAAGTAGTTGGAAACTTTATCATTTTCCCCTCTGCATCCAGTGACATCGTGACAGAAGTCAGGGGTCAAGGGAAGAAGTGGGGGAGGCATTGAAGGAGCCTGCAGTAGTCGAAGGAGATCTGGATTAAATTAGAACAGAATTACCAAGAGTTCATCTAGATTGAAGCCAGGGGCATTTTTTACCTCTGTAGTGATGGTTTGGTCTGTTGAAGAAGATCTTATATTAAAAGCTAATGTCCCAATGGGCTTTAAAAATGAAAAGGATTCCTTTCCTATATGCCACTGGGTTTGGAATCATCTTTGCATATTCTACTAGAATAGGAGCAGCAGTATAAGGAAGAAAAGGGGACCAATACATAGAAATGAACTAAGATATAGCCCAATACAATGTGTTTTTATGGCTCATAGTGGTCCTTCATTTTGTACTCTTAGTTTTATGGGAAAAATCAGACATAGATGTTCCAAATCCATAGGGATTTAGATGTTTAAAAATGTGTGTGTGTGTGTGTGTGTGTGTGTGTGTGTGTGTGTGTGTGTGAGAAAAGTGGTGAGGTAAAGAATGATGTGTTGGCAAAGGACTCATTGAAGAAGAGATTCCTAAACTAAGCATGTAAAAGCTATGGCATAGTAAGCAGTAACTTTCCTAGTGTTAAGAAACAGTGTTTCTGGCCAAGTTGATTTCTCCCCTTCTCCGTGTTCTATTGCTGTCACCATACCAGCTTTCTTCATCCTCTGGCGCCAAGTGGCCCAGATTCCAAGATGACCAACCAAATGGTTGCTGGGAAGCCAGCCATGCCAGAATCTGGTGGTACATAGCCTTGGGACCTCAGCTGAATATGCAACCAGGAGATCGACTTTCACAAGCATTTCACTAAAAGATCTGCCAGAGCCATTATCTTATGCCACGAAGGATATATTAATACTTACTGTAGATTTTGTGCTGTCTATGTTTACAAGCCATTAGATTTATATATTTATTGCCCAGAGAATTTTCACCCTCTACCTTCCCATTATATGCCCTTCTCTAGATTTGCAATTTCCAGTATGAAAATAAAATGTATAAATACATCAATAATTTTTATGTGAAGTCAATTACTTATAGAAAGCCAAAGAAAACAGCAATATTTAGGTATACAATATTCACAGACAGATGTATTGAAATGCATTTGCCTTATACAGGTAGCTATGGAAAACAATAAGGATGAGCTTACAATTACTTCTGTATCACTGGAGCTAAAGCAAGACAAAAGAACAGGAGATTGAAGGACTGTTCTGTAAATATCTAGTTAATATGTAGTGATTTATTCTGATTTTGGCCATTAGACTCAAAGCTTCCAATACAGTGATATGATAAATACAAGGGGTACATTTATAGACTCACTAACCATCTAGATAAGACAGGTATTTTTCATACAGAACAAGAAGACCCCATATCTTTTAGCAGGTACACAATACAATACATGAAAGATGTGTCTTTGGGGTATGATTGAATACCATCACTGAACTCCAAAAGGATGGATGGAAAATGAGTTTTTCAGTCTTGAGTCATGCATTTCAAACCAGTGTAGAAAATGGTGGGCCAGCTCAGTGAGTTACGTTTCCAGGGTGCTCATGATCCACTTAAGCCATGGATGTCACCTATACATATGCATGCTTTCTGGGGTCCCAGCCCATTTCTTTCCAGGACACTGTTCCTGGCCTTTAGGGATACTAAATCCACAAAACTAATAGAACTCTCTTCTCTTTTTGTCTAGGAGCTATAGTCTTTCTTTACTTTCAGCTTACCTTAAGGTCAGTGGAAAGAAATCTGAATCAATATTTTGTGATTAGAAAAATAGTGGATGATGATCCTGGGGATGCAGCCATAAGCCATTTGCCATATTATAAATTTGTATTCTCTGATGACTTGTACACAATGTATTTTATTTTCAAAATAGTTTTGCAGATTTTACACTAGATCAAAATGCATTGAAGCTTTTTTTAAAGTAAAATGCAAGTGAAGTAAATATGAGTTTGAAGCTTTGTTCAAAGGAAATTAAGTTTATAAAAGAGCTGTATTTAGAAATAACAAATTTCTAATATATTCAGTTACTACCCAAAAATCTTATTTGTACACAGAAGTCTTCTATTTTGGTTGATAATGAAGGGCTACCCAAGTAAAAGATGGACAGTATTCGACACAGACAATGGACTTGTTAGGATGTGTTTAATGGACAGACTCTCATGGACTTTATTCCACTTTTCATCTTCATGTCAAGCAGATGACAGTTCTCATCTCCTGCACTGCTTGGAAGCATGCCGCTATGATTAAATAACAAAACAAAGGAGAAAAAAAAAAAACCTGAAATCCTGGAGCTCTTGCCCTAAAGCTTAGGTTGATAACATTGACCTATTTGTTCTAACCCCAGGATAGTATCTGAGATGTTAATCTCATCAGTTGTTTAATTGCCCTGTCATAAAACCCAGCCGGAATTCCCATTCTATAGATACCCTTATCTACAGAATACACTGTAGATGTCAATTGCAGGGAAAAACTTGGGCTGCTTACATTTCCAAATGGTGGAGGAGGACAACAATGACCTCTTGTCCAAGGATGTGACATCATTCACCAGAGGAGATTTCAGGCATTGGTCATAGGAGTGGTCACCTGAAGTGGAGAGAGAGAATGATACGGCATTGTTTTCTTTGCTTTCATGATGCATAAAACTTTGAAGCTAAAAATGGCCTTAAATTAGCTAATCTAGCATTTAGAGGAACATACAGATGGAATGAAGGGACATACAGAATAAAATCACAGTCATGGAAGGAGGGGAGACTTTCATAGTTTTATTGATTTTTATTTAGCTTAGGTGATGCTTCAGATGGGTCTAAGGTGTTCTTAGCACTTTACAAATATTAATGCCTTAATCCTAATAACAACCCTATGGGTCAATACTAATATTATCTTTACTGATGAGGAAACCAAAATGTAGAAAGGCTAAGTAACTGGCATAGAGTTACACAGCTCATCAGTGGTGGAGCCAGGTTTTTAATGCATCTTGTCTAATCTGTCCATTTTGTTGAGGAAGAAACAGAGGCCTCGGTCTCTGTCCAGTGCTGCCTAGCAAGTTAGTGACAGAGCAGGTCCAGAACCCAGGTCATCTCTGTGTTGCAATCTGCTCAGTAGGCACCAGTAGGTTGTTCTTGGATTATATAAGCATGACAGGAAAATCGTACTACCAGAGCCTCTGTTTTAATCCATTTCAATAAAATATTGTTAAGAGGTGAGTGTTGGTGTCAAGAATTTTCTAGTCTTTGGTTAAGCTTTGGAACGTGCTCTGTGGCCATATAGCATGTCTTCTTTACTTAGGTATTAAGGAAGAAACTGGGTAGTTTCAAGGGGTGGCTTGGGAATTGAAGGAAGTAGGAATGAAAAAATAGTATGAAAGTCTGCTGATGGATAAGAGTTTGTTGTTTGTTGGCTTATTTAGATTTTCTTGATTTTGTGAGTATCATTATATTCCCATGACCAAGCAGATAAGTTTATGCCAGTCAGTCTATGAAGTTGGACATTCAGCCTCATGGATTACCCTGCCAACTTTCCTATTTTTCCTGTTGTGCTGGATACCAACTATAGGATGTACATCCTATTGATCTAGAGGCACTGGTTTATACCTTTTCATTTCTTATTAAAGTATTCTATATTCATCTCAGTTTACTTCCTTGAAGTATGTGTTTTTGGTTAAAGAGAACACATTTCATTCTTCCAGAGGAAAATTATGTACTAATGTGCATCATTAAGCATTGAAGAGAACACAGAAAGATGAGAACTTTTGCACAGGGTTGGTGGGAGTAAATCAGAGAGCAATGTGACGACACCTAGTTAAGCTGATGACGTGCATTCCCTGAACCCAGCAACTCCACCTTGCGTGTATGCTTTAGATGCTATAGAGTTGAGAGTGGTGCTATTCAGTGTGGGATTTGCAGATAGTGAAGGTTTGTGAACTATTTGTTACCAATCCACAGTGAGATAAGAAAATGGGAGTAAGCATTTAGAAGTTTTTATAGCAATTTGACATTTCTATGACATCCAAGAGTGTGACTTTGTATTTTATAAAAGTATTGGTCCAAAACAGATTAGAAATAAGAAAAATGGGTCCCTTACCACAAGTAGTTTGGGAAGAACTGTTCTAGAAGAATTCTCACACATATGCAAAGAGACCTGTACAGAATTGCTTAAAATTACTCTGCCTCTGTGTGTGTGTGTGTGTGTGTGTGTGTGTGTGTGTGTGTGTGTGTGACAACCTAAATATCTGTTGTTAGGAAAATGTATTACATACATCATGGTATGTCCTAAAAAAGAATATTATTCAACAATTCAAATGAATGAACTAGATCTATATGTATGGACATGGATAAATCTGAAATAATTTTGAATAAATGAGCAAGTTGCAAAATGATACCTACATTATGATAATTATATAAGATATAAAACATAATAATATATTTGCATACACAGTAAGTGGCTAACAACATGGATGGGAAAGATGCATACCAACTTCAGAAGATAATTTAACTCTGAGAAGGGAAAGTGGGGAACAGGAATGCAAATGAGCAAAAAAAAGGCTTCAACTATATCTATGATCTTTTCTTGTATAAAAATGTGAAGCAAATATGGAAAAATATTTACATGTATCATATCTAAGTTGTGGGTACATGGATGTTTAATTTTTTCTATAGTTTTTTTGTATTTTGAAAATATTTCATAATATTTTCAAATATTCTGCAAATTTCATAATATTTGCAGAATATGATTTTTTTTTTCTGATCTAAAAGGCAAGTGGTCCATACCAGAACATCTGGAGAACTTTATTACCTGCATTGTCAAGGGACACATTTGTCTTCCCAGTAGCTTGAAACCAGTTATCAGTCTAATGGGTGGTTTCTACACCTGGGAGCTGAAGAACAAACATTGGCTTAAAGTTCTGGAGCAAATATAGAGATGCCTGGATTCTGGTCCTAGCTTTGTGACCAACTCATTTGTGACAGTGGATTTCCCTTACAGAAACCCTCATTGCCTTCTCTGTAAAATTAGTGAGACTGAGACTATTTTCAGTATTGAAATTTTATAACTCATATAAATTACATATAAATGTATATTTGAAATATTGCATAGACTAGCGACTCCAGGCTCCTTTTTACAGTAATCGTAGAGAGTAAAGGAATGTATGGAGTAAACACAAGTGTAGGAATAAGATCAGTCTGCAGTGCAGACTCAGTTTAAGTCTTGTCTCTCTACCACTTAGTAACTATGAGCCTTGGTTTCCTGAAGTACTCTGATTTTCTGTTTCCTAAGACCAGAATAAAATAACACCTACCTCAGCTTAGAAAGATTTGATGAGATAACAGTATTATTATCAAAGTTGTTACAAATCAGTCACTTAACTGTTTTGTCAGGAAAGGTACTAGAATAAATTCTCACACAGCTAATTTCAGCCATCTTCCAAAGATGGGTGGAGCACAACCTGCCAGCCATTCTTTGAAGTAGTACTAGGCTAAGTACAAACTTTCTAAACTAAATAATGCCGCATTCTTCTATAACCATGCATTCAAAGTGGCTGAGTACAAGTTGTCATCGTAAGAAAAAAATGGCAACTATATAAGATAATTGATGCTAACTTATTGCGGTAATTATTTCATAATACGTATACATGCATTAAAGCATTATGTTGTACACTCTGTACTAATACAATGTTATTTGTAGATTACATCTTAAAACTTAAAAACAAAAACAAAAAACCAAGGGAACAAAGTGGTTTAGAAGTAGTTCTGTCTCAAGTCTAACTAGATGATGAATCATAGGTGGCTTCTAACTGTTGAATTCTCTTTTATGTGGACGTGGTTGATGACACTAATTGTTTATACAGAAACAACACAATTGAGACTACTCTTGACTTTTAATTTGGACTTTGTACTCTTGCTGTTAATTTATGCAGAATGCACCAAAGCAGAACCAGATTGACAATGAGAGAAGAATAGTCAGATTTTATGGTAGTGACTCTCAAAGCCAGGCTGTGATTTGCCACAGAACAGAAAACTTGGACAGTCATCTGTCTTGCTTAGTAACATTAGGCACAGTTAATGTGGCTGGGCCTCTAGTTCTGCTGACACAATATGTGCCGATAAATCTAAGTTTTGAAGGCTTGGATTTAATAGAGCCATGTGGTACCACAGGGGCCTGATGAATGAAAAGCTTCTGCAGCCTATCAGCAGAAAGATAACAGAAAGGCCCTGGTTACACTGCCAGTGCTGGGGAGATGTTTATCACCAGGCTTCTGAGAACAGGAGTTTGACCCATACCAAACACTTCAGAAATAATGTCAACATATTCAAGACCACAGCCAGCAAGAAATTCTCTAAGATAAGATGGTACATTGTTTTAAAAGGGACGCCAACCAAGTGAGTTGATCCCCGCAGAGTCTCTCAGCAGAGCAACCCTGTAGTTACCCTTCATACCAGGAGACATAGGAGCTCAATGCCTGTGCTTCTAGATGCAAATATTCTGTTATTGTCTAAAATATGCACTATCTAAGCAATATGTAAGAAACTCTAGCAATTGCTAAGAAAGTCCCTGCAGGATCAAGATTTGTGCCCTCATGATCAACCCGTCGTGGGAGCTGGGGACAGCACTGCCTTGACTAAAGCATTCATGCACCTTTCAGGATTTTGTTTCTTCTTTGTCCAGGCCAGAGGGCCTCCAGGTCTAGATTAGACCTCTAGTCTAGGTCTAGGATGAAGTCATTATCGGAAAAGGTAATTTGATCTTTGAGATGAGTAGGTGTAAAAAGCCACTGCTATAATTTGTTTAAATACCTAGTCATGAGTTAGGTTTAAATATCAATATGCACACTGGCACTGGGACGACAGGGTCAAGTATGATCCCAAGACTATGTTGGTAATGAGAAGAAGCAGTGTACAGAGAGACAACTCTCCTTTGGTTGTCATCCGGACACCAACGGTATCAAAGACATTGCTTTGAAATGTCTCACATTCATTCCTTTGCACTTCCTGTGCACAGACCTAATGTGGCCTTCTGTATTCTAATCCCTTCTTCTCATGGCTATGCTGTATTAACAAACAAACAAACAAACAAACAAACCCCCTTTATATCATGTCATCTCAGTAAAGTCTCACAATAAAGTTTATACTCCTCTACTTTATTATTAAATGTCCTCACTAAACTTCCTATCCAGTTTCTCCTTCTCTGTTCATCTTTATTTCATTCAAAGGGTCTACTCATGGGCTGTGTTACCTCTTTGATTTTCCTGCCTCTAGGCTTTTGTTCCCACTCTCTCTCTCTTTTGGAATTCCTTCTCCATTCTCTTCTAGTCAGACACATTTCTTCTATCAAACCTTTGCAGACCAATCCCGCCAACACTGACCTGACCCTCCTCTGAACTCTGCTTCCTTATCGTCTGAAGTGCATACCAGTCCTTTCACATTAATCACATACTGCTGTGTGAATTTATCTTTACTTTGCATCCTCTGTCTTGCGCTTTCACTCTTCTCCCCCTCTCTGCTGCTGCTGCTGCTGCTGCTGGGGTGTGTGTGTGGGTGTGTGTGTGTGTGGGGTGTGTGTGTGTGTGTGTGTGTGTGTGTGTGTAGCTAGGTAAAGGGCCTATGAAAATAAACTCTGTGACTTATAATCTTTAGAATACACTGAGATGTGCTCTGTGACATTCTTGTTGGTTGGAAATTCTTGCTTAGGATCTTGATTGTTTCCATGAAGACAGGAGTCTTGTCTTCTCGCCACTCCTGTATCCACAACACCTGGCAAGGTGCCTTGCACATTGAAAATTGAGTGTTGGCTATGACTGCTGTTCGAGAGTTTCCTTGACTGGGGTCTGCAGCAGGCCTTGACGTTCTTCTTTGTGTTCTAGCATCCTGAGGACAGAGCTATCTTCCTCCCAGGCTGGCAGGTGCTAAAACTGCCTCTGACACGGCTATATCTGTCTGTTCTTTTCTCTCAGATGGATACTCTCATTCATCAAGTGAAAATGGAGGCAAGTCCGAATCAGTGGCCAACCTGCAGGCTCAGCCCTCCCTGAATTCCATCCACAGCTCCCCCGGCCCCAAGCGCTCCACCAACACGCTCAAGAAGTGGCTGACGAGTCCTGTGCGCCGTCTGAACAGTGGGAAGGCAGATGGGAACCTCAAGAAGCAAAAGAAAGTTCGCGATGGTCGGAAGAGCTTCGACCTAGGAACACCCAAGCCTGGGGACGAGACGACCCCTCAAGGAGACAGTGCTGATGAGGTACTTGCATGTGGCCTGGAGCCTTCCATCAGGAAGGACTTCTGATACACATCCTTCCAGGAACCCTGTGAGGCATCTTTCCATAGGTGTAGTAAACTGAACAGTCTCTAGTCCCCGGTATTATATCTTCTTAAGCCTTGAGTTCTTTATATTCTCAAGACCTTGCCAGTTTTATTTGTGACCAATTCAGAGACTGACTAGCACCTAGAATATCCAGCAGACAGAAACCATTTTGCCAGATTGGGCTCCAAAGGAAGCCAGTTGGTCACTTGGTCCCCTGCCTCTGCTAACTAAAGACTGTGTCAAAACCTGCTAGGTCTTTTCAGAATAAGCATAAAAGAATGGAGACAATTTCACTTGGAAAACAGCATACTGTGTGGGGAGATTATAATAGCTGGTCACAGATATCTTGAGCAGTACCACATATAAACAAGTGTAGGTTGCTCCAGGGGGAAGAATTATGCTTAACAGGTAGGAGTTACAGCAGGCAAGGTTTCAGTTCAAAGAGAGAGTTTAATGGGGGAATCAACCGGAGATGAAATAAGCCTTCATGAAAACCCATATTGGAAGGATTTGGGAGACTGTATGACCTCGCACAAGATCCCTGTGTTAGCCAAGAGGTCAGACTGGACAACCTCTAAAATCCCTTCCGAAGCTAAGGGATTTGGATCATTTTCTGTGATCAAAACATAGTGGGTATGTGTTGGTTGGGGGGAACGAGATAGCTGTTTTATCTCACAAACTAACCTAACTCTAGTCACTGATGTGGCTAAGAAATACTTCCTGGTATGTAACCATACTCTTTTTGTAATTTTATACTGTCTACTGTTTCTTCCTCTGGAAATATCAGTAAAGCCTTGTGATGCTCAGATTGTGGTTTAATAGTCCTTCAGAAAGTTAAGAAGTTAGTCTCTCTCTGACCATGCTCAGCTTTCTCTTTTCCTAGCTAATCCATAAGGTAGATGTTGTGTGTGTGTGTGTGTGTGTGTGTGTGTGTGTGTGTGTGTGTTCCCCCATTTGGTCCTCACTGTTCTTTGAGATAAGCAGGTATACCCATTCTACAGAGGGGGACACTGAAACTGAAAAAATAAAAAATAGGAATGTGTTAAGAGAGGCAGCATCGTATATGTTGCTTTTTAAAAAATTTCAAGTCCATTGGCATCTTTAACTCTATGAAGCAGTGACTAATGCTGCTCTTTTGTTCTAGAAGAGCAAGAAAGGCTGGGGTGAAGACGAGCCGGATGAAGAGTCACACACACCCCTCCCTCCACCTATGAAGATCTTTGACAATGAGCCCGCCCAGGATGAGATGGTAGGACGGCTTTATTTTCTCACTTGAAAGAGCAGCATGTAATGCTTGTGATCGCACTCTTTGTGTATGGTGGGGTAATAATACTCTCTCCCTTGTTACCTCTTACACCCTGTGAATCAATGGTGATGTAGCTTCTGTCTGTGTTTGGTCAGGGGCCTCCCTCCCTTAGCCCAGTGGTCTGACATCATTCTGGGCAGTGTAGCTGTGTGTGCAGAATGGGAACCTGCCTGGTATCTTGTCCTACTGATGTAGGGTAATGGCTCTGTCTTTGGAAGCAGCAGATCCCAAAAGGCACTATTTGTCTCAAAAAAGAATTCGAGGTGGTTTCAGGTCATAATCATTTTGTCATACCTGACTGTATGACTGATGTTTCAGATGATTGTTTCTCCTATACTCAACTCTAAAACCCAAATAATCGTAACTTCCATTCGAGCCCAATGCTGTTAAAAGTCTGCAGACATAGCATGAGGATGGAAATGCTTGCTGTCAAAGGTTAGGGCACACCTAACATACCAGGTTGCTCAAGTTCTCGTTTGTGCAAAGTGCTCTGACTCACTGGCAGAGGCTCTTGGGTGTCTGAAGTGTGATGCCCGCCTGGCCTCTAATCACAGGGTGGTCATCCGGTTTTTCTGGCACAGAGCCTGAGGTTGGATGTGCTTTCAGGTTCTGACCCGGGGCTCGGGGCTGCTCTAATTATGTGCTGTGTCACTCACTTTCCTTACAGACCACGCTTTCACTGCATTGTGTTTTTTCTGCCTTCTCTTAGTGCCATTGTCCTTTGGACTCTGGAGGTTGAAGTGGTGGTTTGAGTTTTTGATTATACTTTGCATTTCCTTTTTCAGAGTGTCATTTATGGTGGCGGTGGCTGTGGTGGTGGTTTATCCTCCATCCAGGGTCTCCCTGTGCCCTCTAGTGCTCTGCCTTGCAATGGGGCAGCGTCCTCTGATATGGTGGGCCCGACATACAATACCACCCAGGATACTATTCAAAAAGTACTACTTACAGATGCTTCAGCATTTCTGATAATATCCCCCATTTCTGGTTTGAATTACCTCTGCTCTACACTTGGATCATTATCCCACAGACATTAATTGAGGGTTTCCTCTGTGCCAGAAGGACAGATTCTAGGGACAGGATGATAACTAGGATATGCTCGCTACCCCCTCTGTGACTCACCCATGAGAAACACACAGTTATGGCCCCTCCTAAGGTGATGTTGGTGGCCCTGGTCTCCATGGCCAGCTCTGACTTTTGACTATTGGGAAAAAAGTAGTAGGAAGCATGGCATGGTGCCCATCCTGGATTCCCAGAGTCAGAAGTGCCTGTGCTTTACCTTGAGATGAGAACGAAAACCAACCTGCTGTGTTCCCAGAGGCCTGTCCTTGTAAAATGTTCCATAAACAGTGATTGTATATGTGGGGAGTAGGACGCTCATGTCACATTATCTGCCATCCCACACAGCCCTCCACAGGGAGGTGCCAGCTTGCATAAGATAAGTAAAGGTCGTGAACCCTCCCCGTGTAATACCCTCAAACACAGCGTGTTTGGGGAAAAAGGATGTTATGTTGTTTCTGGATAATTTTTAACCGAAAAAGAGGACTTACCCACAGGTGTTTGTATAGACATTTTCTTAGCCAGAAATAGGGCAGATAGAAACAGTCTCTTTCCAGACTTGTTAACCCTCCTCGGTCCTGCTTGTTTGATTTCTGTACCTTTGTTTTTCTGGAATATTTGGTGATCCTCAGAACTTCTGGCAAATGGAGTTGGATTTATTAAAATAATTTTTACAACAATGTAAATGGAATTTTTAAAAGTCCATCTATTGTAATGTTGTGCGATAACTATAATTCACGTTTCCTTCTGATATTTGTTCATATGCATGTATGGTTTATTTAGTATTTCCTAAAGCCTTATTAATTTTATTTCCACAGATTTAATTTTAATAGGGAGTATTTTGTTTATTTGATGTGCCATAATTTGCTTGACTAACATGTTTTGGAATATCTTAGATTGTTTCCATTTTTCGTTACTCCAGATAATACTGCTACAGATCACTTTGTACATATGCGCCTTTGTTCTTTTCACTTCTGTCCTTGGAATAAATTCCCAGAGGGGTAGGATTACCAGATCAAAAAGTTGATAACTTGGATTTCCAAATAGACTTAAGCTCTTTTCCTGCCTTCCCTATCAAGTAATTACATTTACTTAATTTTTTTTTTTCACTCTGTCTCAGAAGCAAAAAAACAAAAGTAACTCTTAGCTTAGACAAGAAACTTCCTTTTAAAATCTCTTCCCTCTAACTTAGGAGACAAACTTAAAGCAAGAGCATAGCCAGGACATTGAACTTCCGCAGTCTCTAGTGTGGAAGGCTGCGGGAGCATGCATCCTAGACCCTGGGGCACCGTTGCCCTCTGCTCTGATGTGACAGGAGCAACGTGCATGTAGAGTTAATCATTAATCATGTCTCCCCAGTTTCTTCTCAAGTAGGAGAAAGAATTAAAAAAAAACCACCATCCTTCAGTGAGCAGGAATCCCCAAAACATTGACCAAACTATTACATGGACCAATCCTTTTGCAAGTACAAGAGAAAGAGGAACAGGCCCTTGGCATAAGCCTCTTTTTGCTATGAACAGGATAATCCCTCGTTACTCCAAGTCCTATTAAAGCCCTTTATTGCTTCCTAGTGTTCCAGTTTGGGGGCCTTACTGAAAATAGCTGTGTTTGTGGAGGAATGTGTGTGCGTGTGCATGTGTGCGTGCGTGTGTGTATGGGGAGGGGGTTTCTAGCTTTCTGGTCTCTAAGAGCCCTGCCCCTAGCATTTTTGTTTGACACATAGTGAAGATCTGTATTTAAAATCTACATCTAAGTAAAGCAAGGACAATTTCTCTTCTTTAGACATACTTGAGTCTAGGTTTTTGACTCCTTTCATATCCTGGAACAGCAATGGGCAGCTCAGTGGCCAAAGTCTTGTCTGCCCCCTGCTCCCCAACCCCACCCCACCACCATAGGTACTACCCTTACCTATTGGCCTCCCTGGGAACACAGTGACCCTGCCCCTCAGCTTCTCTAGTGGCCTGCCTAAGGAGAACCTGGTTCCATCCCTGCTACACTGCTGGCCAGAATTCCTAACAAGAGGTCAGGCTGGTCTGTCCCACACCCACATTCCCCTGTCTCCCTCTGTTATCTCTTTCCCCCAAAGAGACCTTTGCTTGCCCTGCCCACCTGGAGCTTTGGACTTCTTTTGCTTCCTAATTGCTGTTCCTCATTCCTTGCTAATCTGCTTTTCTTTGCTGCTCAATGTCTTGCAGTCCTCCTCTTTGCTAGCAGCCCGACAGGCTTCCTCAGAAGTACCTACTGCTGCAGACCTTGTCAGTGCAATAGAACAGTTGGTCAAAAGCAAGCTGGTAAGTGGGGGTCCTAGAGGCAGTTCTACCTGTGTCTCACCTCCATGTGGCTCCTAGGGCCTGGCCTCTTTCTGCCATGTTCTCCTTTGCATCTATCCCCATTCCTCCTGTAGGATTGTTTCCAGCTAATGGTGATTTCTAAAAAGCTGTGCTCCGGCATCCTTTTTGGCTTTGGGTATGGCATGAGCAATTAACAGCTCTTTTGGCACTGTGACATGGGTGAAAATAACCTCCCTATAGGCCTGGTCCACTGGCCTCTGGGGAAGTGTGACATTTGATAGATGTGTGATAGATGTGTGTCTGGTTAGTCCTAAAACTAACTTTGCTATTGAGACATAGAACATGGGTTGGATCTTTGAAAGCACTGAGTAATTTTATTTGGGGACCTCAGATAGCCTTCTGGCTTGCAAAGTCTTACAAAAGTTGATTGCTGATTATGAAGAGAAATGGACAAAAGTACATGGATACCTCACCACAAGAAATTAAGGGAGCTGGTGCATATTCCATTGTGAGTCTGAGCCGGTTCAGGGTTTTGGCATTAATACTAGTGAAACAGCTCCTTTTTGGATATAGCTGTTCCTCTACTCCCATATGTTTACCTTTAAGTATATCACTACAGGATGATGATTTGAAGTATTTTCCTTTCCTTTGCTCTCATCATGTCACTTGTTTGGTTTTTCCTGCAACTCTCATTAGGACGAATGTCTGTGCTTCTGCCAGACTTCTGTTGGACAAATCCTGTTAATCAGCGCCATTTAAACCTTTCTCCATTTGGCCCAGGAAATAGAGGAAAATGATGGAAGCTCTCTAGGGAAAGCTGCCTGATAATAATTTTAATTACAATAACTCCCTTTTTCAAATATCCTAGCTTATAGAGTATCAATGAAATTTAACATATATGACTTTCTTCTCTTCCTTCTAATTTTCCTTCCTAATTAAAAAGTAACTTAGCTGGTGTTTTCAGTAACTAGTGTTAAACTCTTGAAGGTAGTCCATTTTCCTGCCATCTCTCCCTGTCTCCCTGGTGGGAGGTGAATACTCCCATAGGCATCGCATCGGCTTTTCATAGCAGGCCTGTCTGACCACTCCCGACTTGCTTTCCCCTCCTCTCCACACTGACTCACATAGCTTCTTCATTCTCCAAATACCAATCTAAATTTTTTTTCTTTAAAATCATTGCTTTTTGTTGTTGTTGTTGTTGCAGTTTCTCTTTTACCAACTGATCCTGGGCCCTGACCTTGTGCCTGGACTAGTACAGTATCAGTTGCTTGCTCTTTCCCCACCTTGGTCTGCCTGTTCATTGACTCCCTCCTTGCTGAAGGCTCATGACCTCCCTCCCACCTACATGAGATGTGATCTCCCTTGTAGGGATGCTTTCAGACATATAAGACAATTTATTGAGGGGCAGGAAGAAAATATTAGAATCCCTTTACCTCATCATTTTAAAATGGTTTTGTGTATGTTTTATTATGCACATACTGATAATACAGTAGCACAGGTATATATAATCTATAAATAAGTTACATGCTTTGGGGGTACCTGACCAAAATCGTGTTTACTGATAGAGGTATGTAATCAAAGTTTAGAAATCACTGGTCCATAGATAAAGTCAACATTTACCCCGAATGCTAATGTTTTGTAGCCTCTTCTCCAACCTGTCTTCAGCTTCTACTTATTATTCTGGTTGATGAACTCTACTTCAGCCAAACTGTTATCTTCACTATCCCTAAACACACATTTGGCTTTCCCTCTGCTAAGGTCCTCTTCATACCACCCCACTTCTCTGGAATATTCTCCCTCTTATTTTTGTTTATCTAAAGCATTATAGTCCTTCAAGGTCCCACTCAAATCTCATCTGTCGATAAGGGCTTCCCTGGGCTTCCCAGCCCCAGACAGATTTCTTCTACAGTCTCACGGCAATTACTGCTTAAGCCACCCACAGCCTGGCACAGCTCTTAGATGGTTCTGTTGTGTCACTTGTTAAAAAATCTTAATCTGTTCATTTGCAGCTTATCTCCACTACTAAATGATTTGTCGTTTAGAACATTATTTTCTCTCCCTCTTTAGTATACAAGAGTCTTTTACACTTACACATATATGAGTAAACACTTATTCCCAAAAGTTTATACATTTTCGTGTTTTGGATTACCTTTTTCCTACTACTTCTTCTCACCTTAGTACTGTTGGGAGTCTCTGTGGGAGTTTGTGTGATCAAAGGATCTAGTGTTAAACGTGTGAGTACAGATAATGAGAAGTCCTACAAGAGCAAATTTCCCAGAGGAGAGAGAGTGTGGGATGGTGGTGGAATTGACTGGCTCTATAACAGGCTCTCAACAACTGTCTTGGGATGAATGGCCTTTCTGTGATGAGTTCACCATAATAAGGGCTTTAACTTCATCCACCAATAAGCTGCTCCTTGAGGGCTTGCAGCGAGCCCAGAATTATAGAGATTTTTTTGGCTATACATATAAAGCCAAACCCGTATCATGGAATGAAACAAGGGAGCAGTGGTTTGGTTTCTCAGAATCTTCTCACCAAAATTCAATTCTTTGCTCTTACCTCTACTTTCTCTTTCTTTCCATCTCTGTACGTACTCACCATGGGTAGGGATGGAGCCAACAATAGGTGGTTGTTTCCTCAGCCACGTGAGTATTCTGAATTGCATTTTCACCTCCAAGATTTATATTCCTATTCCTCATCAGCTCTTTAGCTTAGAAGAGGGTAAGATTTAGAGCCCATAAAAGTTCTGGACTATAAATACAATAGCTTGACAGCTGCCAAAATAGCCAGAATGGTCATAGTCTGGGTTAATGAAAGTACACTGTACGGATCAAGGAGAGTGATAGCCCCATTGTACTCAAAGTGTTGCAGACCACACTTGTCATGATTCTTGTGTGTGAGTCATGTATCAAGTTCTGAACTCGGCTTTCCAAAATGTTCTTGAATTCAATAGAGGTCGCCCCAGAGGAGGTAACCAGAGCCATGTGGTCTATGTCATTTCAAGGAAAGCTGAAGAAACCGAGATTAAGTATGGGGAGAAGTTAAGAAAGAGAAGACACGTGAGAGCGGTCTTCTAATAATTGAGCTCTGCCATGGGAAAGAAGGGTTGGCCTCAGCTCTTTTTGCTCCAGAGGGTGGAACCTAGACCTGTGGTTGGAAGTTGTCTTAGCTCAGCATAAGACAACCTAGTTTGGTTCTTTCCAATTTACAGAGTCTACACATTTTATAGAAACATCTAGTACACTTGGACTTTTCTATCTAGGGCTTGAATTTTTTCTTTCTATTTTGATTGCTAAGACCATATTTTGCACTTAGAATTCATTTGGCCCCTAGCTCTACCTGAAAGCCATGAGATCCCTTGTGTCTCTGAGTTTCAGAGCTGCCTTTGGTCCTTTTTGGTCCTATGGTCTTAACTGCCAGAAGGCTTCCTCTCCAGGGAGTTACTATCTTTGCTGCTGGAGAGCTGCTTTTAGGGAGTGATGGCAGGTGTTTTCTACCCACCTGCTGTGCAGATAAAGCCCCTGAAGCCCACAGAACTTCCTTTGGTGAGTCCTTCTGGACATTAATGGACACTTCTGAGTTCTCACCTGCCAGCCTCGGTCTTTAACCAATGCTTTCATTTACCAAAAGAGATTGTCCACCCACCTCCTCCAAATAAAGCTAACATACTTCTTCTGAGTTTGTATTTAAGATATCGTCTCTAATTCCGAGCCAGGACTGAGGACTCTCACTGCTTTCTCTGTATGATTTTTAATAAAGATTTTCCTAAACATGTTAGCTGCTGCTGCTGCTGCTGCTGCTGCTGCTGCTGCTGCTGCTGCTGGCAAGTGTGTAAGCAATCAGAAAACCTAGGTTCCAGTCTTGCCTCTGCTACTTATCATGTACCCCTGAGCAACTTACTTAGTTTCCCTGGGCTTCTGTTTTATCTCATGTGTCAACAGTGCTGATTCTGTCCACCTGAATCTAATCTCAGTAAAGTTATGATGAAGACTGAGCAAGGTGTGAATGCCCTTTGTAAACTGGTTGGCAAGCAGCCTACAAACATTAGCTCTTAGCCACCTCATATGCACTGTGAAGGGCAGGGAAAGGGAACCTTGTCATACTTTATCTTCTGTAGCCACTCCCTGGGCACAGGGACACATTATTTGTTAGCCAGTAGATAGGTGGTTGGGTGAATGCTATAGGGTAATGGCTTAACTAGCTATATGGTTTGGTTTTATTCCTCCAATTTGAAGATCCAGAGCTTTCTGGCCATGTGAGAATCTAGTATGCCTCTAAATAGCCCCAGGATTCTACCACCTGCCTAAGATGAAGGACTGAGCCTCTAGAAAGAAAGCCTCCTCCCTGAGATTGGTGTGGTAGGTGGCGGGCTAGCACCTTTACCTGTTGTTGCATCAAATGAACTTTGACCTATCCCCAAGACTTATGTAGTACATTCAATAAAGTCTTGGAGTTCTACTGTGTGCCAGCTCTGAGATCAAGCATAGAACCTTTCTTTTTCTATATATTTTTTAAAATTTTATTTTATTATTAGTTTCAAGTACACAGTACATTAGTTAGACATTTATGTAGCACAGAACCTTTCTTAATGGAGCTCACAGTCTAGGGTTAATACTCAAAATCTTCTCCTGCCTGGACTGTTGCAGCCATTTCCTCCCAATTTCAGCCTGACATCTGTTTTTGTGACTGCCAGAGATATCTTTCTTTTCTTTTTTTTTCCTTATAAAAAAAACTTTTTAATAGTTGTGACTAATAAAAACAATATATGCTCATTCAAGAAAATTTGGAAAAATGACATGCATATAACAAATTATCACTCTTTTAATATCAACCTCTAGACACATTCAGTGTTGGTTCATAATTTAAACATAATGTAATTAATCATAGAGTATATAAAATTTAAGTCCTGTTTTCCTTTACTATCATATCAGAGACATTTTCTCAAACATGAAAAGTCCTTATGAACATTAAGATTCATCTTTCTAAAAGTTACATTCAATCATGTTACTTCTCTGCTTTAAATTCTCCTATCATTGGTATTAGAAGGTAAAGTTTCTACTTCTTAATGCTATACACAAGGCTCCTTATGATCCTATCCCTGCATACCTCTTCAGGGTTATCTATTTTATTCCTTACCTCTTCTTTCCCTAGTACCCGCTTGCCCCTCAGCTCAAATAACAGTTACTTGCCAAACCCCAACTTAACACCCTATACCTCACCTATACCAGGCAGGTATCAGCTTCCCATGTAGTTTCACAACTTGATCTTTTACTCACAGTGCTACTCCTGCCTAGAATGTCCTCCCATAGGTATATCCAATAAAATCTTTTTCATTTCTCAGTACTCAGCTCAAGTGTTGCCTCTTCCATGAAGCCTTTCCCTTAGCTCTGCAACCCACCATAAAGCTGTCTGCTCCTTTTTTCATCCTCCATGATACTTCCATGGTCTAGAAGAATACCCATTGTAGCTTAGATTATGGAGGTCAGGGAACCATATCTTATTCATCTTTGTATCTCCAGCACTTTGCAAATATTCAGCATGTGGTAGATGCTCCATACATATAGTACAAACAAATGATCATTTGCAACACTGTGCAATGAATGCTGTGCAGGGGGTGTGTAAAGGGTGGTTATAGAGGCCCAGAGGAAGGGCGTTTTATGGGTATGCGATCCAAGATCCAGAGGACAGGAAATGTGTTCATTTTTAACGTGGCACAGCCTTCCTCTACATATAATCTACTTTTTTGAATTCTATTTGCATTTCTATTCCCTGACCTTGGACCAACTATGCAAACACCCATTGTGCAACTCTTGTTAGTCCCTCCTTTGTACACCTTTCCCTTTGTTTACTGAGACTGTCATAGTCTGAGCCCTGGCAGGGGCTCCATTCATCAAGCAGCCACCACTGCTTCTTTTCCCCTTGGAGCACAGACAGTGGCAGGTCACTCCTAGTGGCCCTTGGCTAGGACTTATTATCCCGACTCTAGAATTAGCCAAGTACTCAGAAGAAATCACTACCGAACAATTAAATTTATAGCTAACACCATTATTTGAGGCAGATTACCCAGCATACAGCTTAGCCAAACCCTTTACTTCCCTCTTCTTCCTCTCTTACAGCTTCTACCCTTCTCAACTTGGGCACCTCCAAAGATAACTTGGGTTTCTTGGCTCATATAGCAGGTCAGACAGGAGGAGATGAAATGTATTTTCATGCATGACACTTTAGACTAATCAGATGTCCTTCATTTTGGAGAAGAGTTGAGAATGGACCTCACCAAGCTGGGTGTTTTACAGGAGAACCTTGTAGGCAGAGATATAAGCCTGTTTCCTACACCTTGCAGCCAGCATCCTGCTAGCCAACTGGCTACAGAACAAAGACTATAACAGGGGAGGGGACGGAAAGGCATGTAATCAGATCAGTCAGCAGCTCACCCATCCGTCTGGGGAGCCTGTCTCTGGTGATGGCACCAGGGGACATGTCACATGTCATTGGAAAGCCTGCCTGTCCAGTGGCTTGTCAAGCCTCAGCACCAGACACTCATTTCCTTAATAACTGGTTACAGATCCTGAACCTGTAAATTTAACTAAACTCTTCTTGACCTTTCTGTATTTTTAGCCTATGCTGCTTCTCTGGATAACAACTTCCATGGTTGATTACTTGTTTTCTGAAATACCTTCCTGTCAAGTTAAAAGAAATTCTCTTTCTCAAGCTTAAAGACCCTTTCCTCTTAATTCTAGTTTCTAGTTTTGGTAACAAATTCCTGTTTGGGCCTTGTCACATTCTGTTGATCTGGGGATATAGTGAGGGAAAAGAAAGTTGACATCTCTTCTCAGCTTTAAGTTTTTCAACTTCAAGTCTTAATATTCTCTACCTGTTCTCTCATAGTGGCCCATTGGGCACTTCTCCATTTTTTATTTCATTTCCCTGGACTTTTTCTACCTCTCTTTGGCCTATGTTGAAGTACAGCGGCAAAGAGAATTCATGACAGATGCTCCAAGTGCAGGTTGTTCAAGATGATGCTGAAGCCTTTTGTTCCTACTGCCTTTTTGAACACTTTTTGATCTCTGTGACTTTCACCTTAGGGCTAATGTTTTCAAAGACTACTTAAGTTAAGCCTTTCCTTTTAGCCAGCCACAGTGACTGTTGTAGACAAGTGTCTCCTATGGAGAGTTTGGATTCATCTCCAGTATTTGTTTTACCGTTGCCCACCTTGGCCTTGATCTCCAGTCTTACTGTTTACCCATATTGCTTCTGCCAATTTGCATAACGAAATGCTGAGTGTCACTGTGTGATCTTTCTTCTGGGGCACTTGTAAAAATGTTAACATTGACCCCATTTTAAGTATCCTTATTGTCAACAGTTCCATTCATGGAGGGGAACTCATCATTTGTAAAGCATTTTTAATTTGTCAAAGGGTTGTACAACTATTGTCTCTGTTTAGTCCTTAGAAATCTGTAGAAAGGAGAGTTCTGATTTGAAAATTGAGGAAAACCAAGGCCTAGGACAATTTCAGCTGCCTCACTTGAGATCATCCAGTCACTAGCAGATCTGGAATTAGAATCCTTTACACTTAGCTCTTGCTAGAGTGCCATGTTAATCCCTTTAATTTGTTTCTCAATCCTGCAGCAACTTAATTAAAAGTTATTAAAGGATTAATAAATGAAAGAAAGCCCTTGGTAAATAACCTTAGCAAAGATGTTTTTAGAAAAGGCTAAATCTGTTGAGCTCTTCAATAAAAAATTGTAGCTGATTAAACAAACATGATTTTACCAAACTAGTTTACCCATTACTACCCTCCCCTTATCATTTGCGTTTGATGCTCCTACAACTGATTTTCTTTTCTAACTGCTTGTTTAGTGTAGAGTTTCACTGATTAGCTTCACTTCTGGAGCTCCTACCCAGAGATAAGTCACTTTGACAATTTTCATTGTGTGTGGGAAGCTGGCAGCACATGATGCCAAGCACATCCTGGTGGCCTGAGAAGGTGGCAGCTCTGGTCTCTGGTCTCCTGGCACTTCACTGAGGTTCAGTTGACAACAGCCTTGGCTAGTAATCTACCAAGTTGCCTGTGGCTGGGCTAGGGGGACACAGGGCCTTCCAGATGACTTTTCAGTGTATACTTCTGTAAGGCGGTTTATTCTTCTCTTTCAGAGCTTAGAAGGAGGCTCATACCGGGGGAGCTTGAAAGACCCTGCAGGCTGCCTGAATGAGGGGATGACCCCACCCACACCTACTAGAAACCTGGAAGAAGAACAGAAAGCCAAGGCCCTGAGAGGCAGGATGTAAGTGGCTTCCCCAGCCTCCTCCCTGGTACATGTATGTGCAGTGGACATTGGGCAAGGGTCACAGGAAGTTTGGGGAGAACTAGAGAGGGATCAAGGAGCCCTTCAAGAAAAGAGATGCCAGATCTACTAGCAGCACATAGTCCAATCCCCTTCCCTAGAGGCTGAATAGCCCAAGACAACCTTCAATCTGTCAGCAGATAGGTTAGGATAAAAATATCACCTGGAGACAGAGAGCTGGACTTTATCTCTGGGGGGCCCTTCCAGCACCAAATTCCCACTCTAGCTTTCCTGTGGGTTTTCTTTTACCACTTTCTTCCAAGCAGTAACTTGGGCCATGCTAAAGATATATTTAAATGCTTTTATTTGGCCTTGCCAGTTCCTTCCTGTGGCCTACAACACATGATTGTGTGCATTAGAGAGAGGGAGCTGGTTGGCAGTGCTGGACATGCTGATAAAGAGGCATGTGTTCCTCTGGCTTCCTCCCCATGGCCCCGATGCCCCACACCCAGGGATTTGGTGGCTTCTCTGTGCTTTATAGATCAAGAATTTCAGATGAATTGCTTCCTGAGTTCAGAACGGTTACAACCCTTGTGCTGGGGCCCTTCTTTGACATCTCAGAACTTAGTCCCTTCTGCCACTTGGGCCAAAAATGCAGTTGTGTAGCTTCAGCTAAAACTCTTTCAAACTTAGATAATATGAGTCCGACTGCAGTAAGATGCACAGCACCTAGCCTGCCCCAATGCACAGCCGTGGGCATTTCTTGTCTAGCTCTTTACTGTCTGGACAGAAAGAGAAGTGGGTTCGACACCTCAGGGACTCCAGAGGGCCAGACTGAGTAGTTTCCCAGGCAGTGGGCAAGAGTGAAAGAGCAGACTCTTTGGACTCTTGTACAACTGGGCTCAAATCTCAGTTCTGCTACTCACTTTATCCTTTTGGGCAATACTGCCTGGATGTTTTCATTTATATACAATAGGGCTTACAATACCTACCTTGTAATAAGCATGAGAAAACCCAGATGAAGAAACTGGCACAAAGTAAATACTCTAAGAGGAGGAAATCATTAACAAGAAAGAAACCAAGAAAGCAATGTTCTTGAAATTGTTACATCCCACATCTGGTAGGGGGTGGGGAGGGTGCACATTCAAAGTTATGATTCTAGAATGTCTGCAATCAATCTTGCTGGCCTTGACTGGGGATTTTGCAAGCCAGTTACCATGGATACCTATCTGAATAATTACAGTTTCTGTATCTCCAAAGCTTCACTTGATGTCAGTGTCTCTGAGGCCTTAAAGGTTGGTTATCAAACAGATGTCTTTCTCCTCTTGTTAAGTGAAGAACGGAGCTGAAATGAAGGAAGAAAAGCTTCATGTTGATCCCTTGGCCTCAAAGCTTTCATAACTCAGTTTTGCCAAAGTGGTTGTCATTTTTCTGCCCTGTGCATATATAACTGTTCAGTTACAGGTGAGAGAGAAAGAAGAATAAAGAATAGAAAGAAGAATGCTATGCTGTAAGCGGCATTCTTCGTCTGACTGTTGTGTGCCATCTGGGAAAGCCCTCTTGGCCTCTGTGCCCTCAGCAGTTCAGTGGGGGCATCTTGTAGAGAGAGCACCAGTGAGCACCTTCCCAAGAGATGCCAAGTGTATGCTTTTGGTGGTCTTGTCATGGAGATGCCAGAGTAACTTACCCGTGAACTTAAACGTGAAGATTTCTTGCTTTGCAATGAAGATGAACCCTCCTTGTTCTTAATCTCCTGACCAGGTTTGTCTTGAATGAGCTGGTACAGACGGAGAAAGACTATGTCAAGGACCTGGGCGTGGTGGTGGAGGTGAGTACGGCTGGGGAGCGGGGGGCAGTCTGCGGTCACCAGCCAGGCGCTTATCGGACCCTATTTGAGCTGAGCTATTTTAACTTGAGAGTGCTTGTTTTACTTCCTCTGGGTATATGCAGAAATGAAACTAAAAATGGTACTATATCAAATAGAATATGTAGATAAGAAGTTTTTTTTTCTCTTTTCCCCTCGAAATATTATAAGAGATTTAGAGGGAGGTGGGGCCCCAAATATGGCAGCCTCTGGGTTAGAGCTGAGTCCACTTCATCTTGTTTTAGGTGACCAAGTTATTGTCTCAAGAGCTTTTCATTGGTGTTTAGTCATACAGACATATATTCTTCAGAGTTATGAACCACCATGGTACCAAGGAGATCAAGCAGGCTGCCCTTAGTGAAATCCTGGGGATTACATGTTTCTTTAGATTTTAAGGAGAGCATTATGGCTATCAAGAGGACAGACATAGAAAAAACTACCAAAAAGGCAAGATTGACAAGTCCACAGTTAAGAGTCAACTTGGAAGTAAATAAAATAGCTCTCTCTCCATAGAGGTTTCCTTTAGTGGTATTTAGACACTTGGATGAGAAAGTCTAAAAGTAAATGGATAATTTAGATGGTGTAGAGCCCTGTTGTTAAACATTTTGAACAAAAGAATATAAAGTCTAACAAATCACTTGCTTGTTCCTCACATTGGACCTCAAGGCCCCCACCCTGTGAAATCTGCTAGCTTAGGGTTTGTATTCGCTTATCCTGAACCTTGGATTAACAGACTAACCTGGCATATAGTCTAGAGGACTCGAATTCTAACTTATGGAAAGTTATTCTCTTCTCCAAGGAAGGATGAGGTGGGCAGTAGTCTCCATCTGTAACCCAGCCTAGCTGTAGAAGGCTTGGGAATCTGGAGGCTGAGAGCCAGGGAAGTCAGACATCAGTTGTGTGACCATAAGACAAATCATGTAATTCCCCAGTGCCAGGTCAGATGGGGATAAATGCTACCTCTGCCACCTCAAAACTTGACTGTAAAGCTGAAAATGAGATTATATGTAACAGCTTTTATAGAGTCTAAAGTATTAACCTGTTAAGACATTTCTAGGCCAGATGTATCTAGCTCTGAGTGTTTAAGATATATAACTTGGGAGAAGAGAAGAGGCAGGTGATTGCTTTCATCTTTCTTCTGCTTTCTTAAGGGGGCTGGAGACAAAGAAAGAGACCCAAAACTTCGTAAAAGTCTTCTCTGTCTTTCTGATCAAGGGTGAAATCCTGGTTGAATAGTGAGAAACCACAGAAGCACTTGTCCTCAAACTCATGCAGACAGTGGGCTATGGTGTGGGGCTGGGCCCAGAAATGCTCTACTCACCATTGCCTCTGCCCTACAGGGCTTCATGAAGAGAATAGAAGAAAAGGGTGTCCCTGAGGACATGCGAGGAAAGGATAAAATCGTGTTTGGAAATATTCACCAGATTTATGACTGGCATAAGGAGTAAGTGCTGCATTGTCCCGAGAGTCAGGGCGGCCTGGAAATCCAGGACTGTCCCTTCCTCCCCCTGCATCTGGCCTTGGGGGTAGGGTTTGAGGAGTGTCTTCTGTCATTTATCTCAGCCTTGAGAAATAATACAGTGCTGAAGAATATGGCTTCCTCCTCTTATCCCTTCTCTCCTTTTAGCTTTTTCCTGGCTGAACTGGAAAAATGTATCCAGGAGCAAGACAGATTGGCACAGCTCTTTATTAAACACGTGAGTGTTTCCCTGCACCCTTTCCCTTTCCCCTGCCACCAGACTTATTTACCTGCATTTTAAAATTCCTTTTCTCTTTTGTTCTTCCTTTTCATCCTTTTCTGAGTTGTTTTTTTAACTTTCTTGGCAGTTTGGACGATGAGCTCTTTCTACAACATTTACTCTTCTATCCTTGATATTTTATTGCCTCGCTGCATCCCCCCAGCATGGACCATATCTTTGTCCTTCTCTCTGTGTGTAGACCAGCATAGCATTCTTAGACTCTCGGACTGAGCGTGGGGCACAAGGTGCCTGAGTGCCTTTCCCTCTACCTTTGCAGGAGCGGAAGCTGCACATCTACGTGTGGTACTGCCAGAATAAGCCACGCTCAGAGTACATCGTTGCTGAGTATGATGCCTACTTTGAAGTAAGTTGCTCGGGTTTTGCTGAACTGGGGTAGGGAGAAGAAACTCGGATCCAGAGAGACACGTTCAGAAACACCAGCCTTGGGATGGCTCCATAGTGTAGTGGTTAGCACATCTGCTTTACATGCAGAAGGTCCTGGGTTCGAGCTCCAGGTGGAGCTACGGACCGTACCCCGGGTGTGCCAGCCCCCCCCACCCTACGAGTGCACTGGGGGTGCCAGGCCCCTGGGGCGCCAGGTCCCAGGTGCCACAAGCATGCAGGAGGAGACAACCCACTTTCAGAAATCCAGTTCTCAAGGGGAGACGGCAACATCCGTAGGTCAGGGGTGGAAGTGTGGGAGGGGGGGAGGAAAGGGGGGTTAGTGGGGGAGAGGAGTTGAGGGGGTGGGAATTAAAGAGGGGGGAAAAAGAAACATTGGCCGTCATCCATCCACAGGTGGCCCCTACACAGCAACGGTGACCCCTTTAGAACAGGGTTAGCTGCCTCAATGGAGCCCTTGCCTTCTTAGCTAAATTCTCATAAGCCCCTCTGCTTGAGAGGAGCTGAGGTGGCCCAGTGTGGGGACAGCTTTTAGGAGCCTCCACATGCAGAAGAATGACTCCATGGCAGATTGCTTCAGAAGCTCTGGTCCTTCCTACATGGCCCCAGAGCAGACTATGCCTGTACGCTTTCTCACCAGTCCCCGGAGACTGCTTGCTAAGAACCCTCTTTCTTGTCGAGGTGCTTGCAGTCATGTCATAGCCTCTGCTTCTATTCTGAGAGGTTCTGTGAAGCACCTCAGAGTGTTAGTTCTGCCCCAGCCAGAAAGCGTTTATTTTGTTGGACAAGAGGCAACAACATCCGTTGGAAAGAGCCCTCCATGAAGTGTTTGCAAACTGAGTTGTAGGCTCCCCAGACTTGCTGTGTCTGAAGAAGCCTTTCATTCTGACATGACCGAGAGGGGTAAAAAGAACAGAATACCAATTCTAACCTGTCCCTGAGGACTAGGGAGAGGACACAGGGTATGAAAGTGCTCGTTGTGCAGAAGACAATGATAATGTGTTATATGCTGTTAATAACATATCAGCAGTTGTGTAGGCAGTTCTACCTCACATGGTTGGAAGACTCTAAAACTTTATTGGCAAAAACTTTATTCCTTAAAATCCGATCCAGAGCACCCTGGTTCTTTGATTCCTTTTTTCTAACGTAGCTCCCTTGTGTTCCAGGAAGTAAAACAGGAGATAAATCAAAGACTGACGCTTAGTGATTTCCTTATCAAGCCCATTCAAAGAATAACAAAATATCAGTTGCTTCTCAAGGTAAGAGAGCTATAAGCTGGGTCAGGATCTAGAGGAGGGTCTTCACAGGCTCTGAGTTAGCACGTTAGCTTGAAGTTCTGTCTCTACCACACTTCTCCTGTGGGCTAGTGGGGGGTACGCATGGACTTTTATCTTGTCTGTCAGTTACTTGTGTCAGCTTTGCCCCCAAATAAATTGCATGTCTCTGTTCCTGCCTTGAAGGTTGGTTGTTCTTTTCTTTTCTTTTTTTTTCAACTCACTGCCTTACTTTGTCATCATCACTGACTTGGTATCTTTAAAAAATAAAAAATAAGAAGAGCATAAAATCAGAGTGGAATACAGGGGAGTCAAGGAAAGACTCTGGAAACCTTAAATGAGTAAAACCTAAAATTCAGTCATATTTTACTTTTTAAAATGGTTTAATTTGATTCGTCTTACAGAAATATGAGGTAAATGGAAGAGATGTTTAACTTTCTTCCCTCTTTTCTCATAATCTGTCCTTCTCTACTCACTTTCTCTCTCCCTTTTCTCATAGTTTTGAGTCTTTGAATATTCTGGGGGTTTTCTCTATGTTATTATGTCCGTTATGACTCATAACTTCATATCTCAGCTACTACAAAGCATTGCCATCTCTGTTGGGAAGGGAAGTCTTCTGGGTGTTTTCGTGGTTTTTATAATGTTAGGGTTTTTATAATTCTCTGGCTGTTTTCCTAACTGATTTCATCTTCCTCACACCCTTCCTTGCTTCCCGGACTTGCTAGGACTTCCTGAGATACAGCGAGAAGGCTGGTTTGGAGTGTTCAGATATCGAGGTGAGTTTTCTGCTTGTAATGCTGACTGTTCTTCAGGAAAATATTGGATGGCTGTCTCTAAAGGGGAAAGATTGTCTCTGGACAACTGAGAGTCCAAGCTGACTCCTCTAAGACAGCAAGAGCCCCTTGCAGACAGCTGCTCAGCAGGATGAAAAGTGGCGAATATTGATGAACACGCTGAGTGTTTTTCTAGAACTTGAGAATTCTGCCCTCGGCCAGACCAGAGCTTAGCCCCACTGGTGTTTTCTTTGTGGTGCCCGGTGACATGTAGTGGGAAAGGATGGTATTCAAGCCCTCTAACATCCTTCAGAGACTGGGTGTTTCAGTATGCAATTTTATCTACGAATCCAGGTACTATTTGAGTATAACATGAAAGGATTCTATTTTCACTTCCTTCCATACCCCCAAGGATTACTCCCTAAGTGAAGCCTTTTGAGAATGTCACCATGGGGATTATTTTAAGCCAGAGAAGCTACAGACCATTCTGGCAGGTTATTTTAGGTTAAAACCTTTACTATTTCACAGTCCAGGCTAAACTGTTGCTTAGGCAGCTAGGAAGCAACAGAGAGGAGAAAGAACATACTAGAAGGGATGCAAGTTGAAAAATAAAAGCAGGAAAGTAGGAAAACGATGGGCTGGGTAGCATTCTCCCTACGTGTAGTCACTGATTCACATGGAGCACCTACACTGATGCCCAGCACCCCTGTACCTAGAACAGACGATGCCACACTCCTCTGAGAGCAAGCAGCAGGGATCAGTGTCCTTTCCTAGAATCAAGGAGCTACCGGGAGGTCCCTGTCTTCCAGCATGGAATTGCCCTGAGCTTCTTGCCCTGGTGCTATTCCCCCTCCTGAGCTGTTATTATTCTTTCCCCACAGAAAGCAGTGGAGTTAATGTGCCTTGTTCCAAAACGCTGCAACGACATGATGAATCTGGGACGCCTGCAGGGCTTTGAGGTGAGCCCATAAGAATGCTCCCAAGCTCGCTCTCTTCTGGGCAGTAGGAACCCAGGCCATGAGCCGCCTTCCCTTTGAAGCCCTGTGCCCGCTTCCTCTGCCTCCTTCACTCGCCATCCACTCCTTTGTGCCTGGGCTCCTCTAGTTCACAGGTCAGGAAGATGCATCTGTTTACAATATCCAGCAGAAGGGCAGCCATAGGAAGTAACAGAGCAGTTAGCCACGCTAGATCCAAGGGGGTTAGAAGGACCCAAAATTCTTTATTCCTGTTGACCTAGTAATGATCTCTTTTCTCCTCTTTCTTACTTGAGAAGTGCTAGGGGTGGGAGGGAGGATAGGACTGTGATGGAAATAGACCCAGAGGGAAAGTGGAACTTTTTTCTTTGAGAAGATGGTTCTAATAAACAGGTCTATGGAGTGGCTGGCTTTTTAGTTTAACTGAATGTTTAAAGCTCTAAAATATCACAGGGCAAATTTCTGTTCTTTGAAGAAGACAATCAAGGCTTAGGAGAAACAGCTAGAGGTTCCCAGGATTTTGGTTTCAGTGAATGTATTCGTTTGCTAGGGCTGCCAACACAAGGTACCACAGACTGGGTGACTTAGGACAAACATCCGTCATCTGATATTTCTATAAACTGTAAGTCCAAAATCAAGGTATAGGCAAGTGGTTCCTTCCGAGGGCTACGAGGAAAGGATCTGTCAGGCATGTCTCTGCGGCTTATGGAGGCCGTCTTCATGTTCACATGGCATTTTTCCTGTAACTTCACATCATCTTCCCTCTGAACATATCTCTGTGTCCAAACTTCCTCCTTTTATAAGGACACCAGTTATGCTTGATCAGGGATCACCATAATGACTTCACTCTAGCCTGATCCCCTTGTAAGGCCTCTATATTCCAGTAAGGTCACATTCTGAAGTACTGGGCCTAAGACTTCAACATATGAATTAGAGGGGGATGCACTTCCACCCATAACAATGAACCCTGGAAGAACAAATTGACTTTTCTAATTTAAACTTAATAAATGGCCATTAGTTTCTATCCAAACCTCATATATTAACTAAACATACTCTGTTTTGAATATTAATATGATAAAAAAATTGAAAGTGACACCGCTATTGACTGGTATGTAGTCATTGTTGAGCCCCTTACAGAAAGATGTGAGCCTTCTAGTCCTTTTGCCCAGTAATCTTGCAACCTAAGATTTCATTATTCTTTTCTGGAGAAAAGGGGTTTCTGGAAGTTGAGATGATTGAGAAAATAATAACTTTTTTTTTTCTGGCCAAACTAGAAGAGATAGAATAGAATAGATAGAAGGCAGACTAGTACATAAGTACATTTAGGAGATGCTATATTCAAGTTTTGGGTTGTTGAGTTGGATTCATGGTATTTTGGAGCCAAATTCTTTTGCCCTCCTTGCCTTTCCAGCCCATCCTGCTGTCCCTGTCTGGTTTCCATTGTTTTCTTGTGATCAGGAAGTATGTAGAAGGTCTTCTTTGCTGTTCATTTCACTGTTTATAGGTTCCTAGTTCTCCATGGTAGACCTATGGCATGAGAGTAAGCAGGATTACACAGCAGAAACATACCCCGAGTTCTTACACAATGTTTCTTGAGTTGTACAAGATGACATCTTATACTTTTTCCCTTGGAGTTATGTCAGGTCTGAGGCTATTCTGAACAACCCAAGTAATTCCTTTTGCCCTTAAACCTTGATGGTTCCCAAGTTTTCTGAGCAGAGTTTAGCCCGACTTTCTCTTGCTCTTTGGATGAGCTGACCACTGACAGGAGGAACAGCATTTCATTGTGCTATCTGACTCAAGTTAGACTTCACAGGAACTGTGATGTGTGTGTGTCATGAAAGGCCACACACAGCAGTGGGGAATTATTTTCTCTTTTAAATCAAGTACCACCATCTCATTTTTTCATCAAGCCCCAGAGAATCTGCTTTGCATTCCTTCAGCTAATGGGGAAAGACCATGAACATACCTCCATTCCTTCTGAAATCCATGACTCTGGGCCAAGGGGAAGGTAGCTCCTTTACTTAGATTCCCTCTTTTTTTAAATCCCCTAGCTTTCTTTCCCTTTAGCATTGGTAGGGCTATAACTCATGGGTCAGGCTCTTATGTAATATTAATAGAGCTCTCAGAGCTTTCCTGGCTAGCAGGTCACTGGCTTAATATTAACTTTGGAGCAGGGTAGAGATAAGTCTGTTTGGCCGCTGACCTTGACAGTAAAGAACCATGATCCAAGCAGAGAACAGGTGTTTCTCAGAAACACGAAAGAAAAAGGACCCATGTGCTGGGTAATGTTTGGAATATGGCGTCACGTGCAGAAATTGGCCCGCATTGTCACTAAAGGGCAAAAGTCATCACCTGAGAGAGTAGAGTACAGAGGAGGCCCTCTGGCTGCTGGCTCAGATGTCAGCATCTTGTTGCAGAACAGTAGAAAAAGCAAGGCTCTCTGATAGCGTCGGTGAAGACTTGCAGGGTCAGGCTATATTCCCTTTGAAGACATACAGGTATCTCTGAAAATCTGGTTAGAAACTGGCAAACCAAATAGGCTCCATCTTCAAAGCTCGGTGTCAAGTGGCCTACTAGCATTTTAAGAAAGATCACAGGACCCAGAAAAATATCTACCAGCTTATAAAATATGGATACCTATCTCTGATATCCCAAATTTACCTATTGATCTATAGCAGGAGACTAAGACTTCAGAATTTCCCCATTATGAAATAACAGGAGAGAAGACAGGCCCAACTCATCAGATTATTTGTGGTCCTGCCTACATCACTTCTCTTGGCCACGGTGGTTTCTGGGTTCATGGCCATGAGAGGACTCCAGGTCTTTGGCCCCTGCAGCATGGGAGCCAGGCAGGCATGCTTCTTGGAGCTCCAAGGACAGAAAGGCCACTTCTAGTTCCAGGTGTCACATGCTTTCTGTTTTCCTTCTAATAAAAAACAAGAAGGGCAGGATAATATCTGAACATCTTTTAGCTAACAATTTTACTTACCTTCCTTCTGGCATTTTCTTGGAGCTGCTTCTTAGTGGTTCCATAGCCGCCTTTCACGTTCCCTCCAGGGCCTTTGTGCCTGCCCTAGATGAGTAGGTGAGTCCTAATCCAGTCTCTTAATAAAGCCCTGAGGCTTTTGGTATCAGGTCTGCTGTCCATGTTCCCAGAGGAGGGAATCTGTGGACCCAGAAGGCTAGGGCCAGCTCCTTGTTTTTCGCTGCTTTACGCCAGCGCTTCTTTCCACCAGGGCACCCTGACCGCTCAGGGGAAACTGCTGCAGCAGGACACATTCTACGTGATTGAGTTGGACGCAGGCATGCAGTCCCGGACCAAGGAGAGGCGTGTGTTCCTCTTCGAGCAAATCGTCATCTTCAGTGAACTGCTCAGGAAGGGATCCCTCACCCCGGGCTACATGTTCAAAAGGAGCATCAAGGTGAGGATCCAGCTGGGATGAGAGGGGAGAAGGAAGAGCCAAATTTGGGGGAGCTGCTTTCCTATGACAGGGGCACTGGATTGAGCCAGGATCCAGAACAATGAATATCTTTCAGCCTAAGAACCTTCCGGCGTGAAGGCTGAACATCCGTGAGAAAAAGTGACAGGCTGAGTGCCAGTATCTAGTAGGATCCTGGAGGTTCTCCAGGATCATGTCATTTACTCAAAGATAGAAACCAAAGTAGTTAGCTATTAGATCCAGGGCAAAATTTTGGAAACATCTCTTGAAATAAAAACTCTGAAGAACTGTAATACATTGTTGATTTTTATTAAACCACTTAAATGTGAAAAGGGTCAATTGATTATCTTCCAGATGAATTACTTGGTCCTGGAGGAAAACGTGGACAATGACCCCTGCAAGTTCGCGCTCATGAATAGGGAAACTTCGGAGAGGGTCATTCTGCAAGCCGCCAACTCTGACATCCAGCAGGCCTGGGTGCGGGACATCAATCAAGTCTTAGAAACACAGCGAGACTTCTTAAATGGTGGGTACTGAGCCTGGCTTCTAGCACACCTGTTTTAGGGGACCCAATACCTCTGAGCTTCCTTGGATCTGGGCTCATGGGGAGTTATGAGCCCAGATCACATTTGACATAGACTCCAACTTCGTAGTTTTTAGAAACACTTTGTTTAGAATTTTTCTGAACCTGAACATACAAGTAGAACAGATGGAGCATTATAAAAAGCCCATCTTTCCAAAAGAAAGGATATTCTCTTATAGCCTACACATAAGGCATATGCCTGTGGCCACCATTAGTTGATAATAATTGGAGCAAAAGTCCGAGATGGGCACATCCTCTTTCTCTTAGAGGCTATCAGTGACATGTGTCTTCCCGTTTGGTGGTTAATGACTGGTAATCTCACAAGTTCTCTTGCATGATCTAGAGATAACTGGGAGTTAGGGAGATCAGTTCAAATCCCCCATCTGCTCCCAGCAGTGTGAGCACCTGGATAAGTCATCTTGCTAGCCAACCTTAGCCCTTTCAAATGAGAGGTGATTGCACTCTAAATTTCAGTAATTTCTTGAAACTTCCCGGAACAAATTGATGAATACGCAGAGAATGTTGCTCTCTGTGGACCCTGCACGAGTGCCCTAATGGCCTATTTCAGCTAAAATGAAGAGTAGTTGCTACCTTATTTACATTTCTTTGTTTTTCTTGCTGTGAATTTTTCATATCCAGCTTGGCGTGTGAAAGGAAGTGTAGTTTTAAACTAGTGCTGATCTGCTGAGTTGAGCTGAGAAGTCTCTCAGCAGAGATGGAGCTTGAAGTTGAAGGCAAAATGTGACCAATAACAAAGTAAACCTGAAGACTCAGCAAGCACATAGGCCTGTACACACACACACACACACACACACACACACACACAGAGGCCCGCTCTGCTCTGTCACCTCTTCTTGCCAGGACTAGAATCTGGACTCTTTTCAAAAGATGCAAATACAGCACTTATTGGATGTCTAACATGGACCTGAATGTATGGGAGGATATTAAAGATGACATACTAGTCGAGGACCTTGGCAAGTCAGGACATTTCGCTGGGCCTCGGTTGGCTCATTTTGTATAAAGGAGAAACAATGGACTCCGCCCGTGGTGGCATGAACCATGGTGTGCCAACCGTGCTGGAAGTAGGAAAACATGGCATGCCTCCCTACGGTATCAGTTTTACTCCATCATAAGAGATTTAACACATCTTGTTTATTTTAAAACAAAAAAAATTATATAGCAGGGTGCCATGATTTTTCAAGTTAGAACATGAGACTTTAAAGCAATTTCACACTTACAGAGAGTATTTTTGAATGATGCCCCCTGCTCCTCCACTGCGTAGATAGCTTGGTTTAAAAATAAATAAACAAACAAACAAACAAATAAACAAACTACACTAAGTGACCTACCTCTAAGGTTCTTTCTCATTCTAAAAAGTCTAAAATTAAGTACCGGGACAATCCTGAAAGATAGTAATGAAAGTTGTGTATAGTTTATGGTGTCTGAATGTATACCTTAGAATTAATGCTTGTGTTAATAAAATAATCTTATGCAAAAATATGTGCATATATAAAATACATTGATTAAATTGCATTCTATTAGTAATTTCTGATAGAGTCTAAGCTGGAATGAGCTTTTTAAGTTTGTCAATTTAGGACAAAAGAAAAATAAGGTAAGACAATAAATTGAAAGCAAAAATAACTAACAATAATGGTTCTCATATATTGAATCCTTGCTCTGTGCCAGGCAGTATGCAAAACATTTCACATTATTATCATCCTATATTTTTCAGGTGAGGAAAAGATT
>CM053507.1:110324879-110399117 GCA_028627145.1 Eidolon dupreanum
ATGGCTTTCCTGATCCTAAGACCTAAATTTTGCAAATTGAGGCTGGTGGAAGAATACATACTCTTTGTGTAGTTTATTTAGGAAGATAGACTGTTTTCAAACACATTAGCACAGTTGGTCCATATAATCAGATAATACCTCAATTTTATGTGACAAGGTCTGCTTCCCAAATTTTCACTATCTACTTAAAACTTGGAACTGCACTTCTTTGGGCATAGTCGATGGTTCAGACTTTTACATGGTTCCAAGAGAACTTTCTCCTAATTTTAGTGAATTATAGAGCTATTACTGTACAAATTATCAATACCTAAATATTTAATGCCTACAGAACACTCTCCAGAGAGAAAGGCTGAGCTCCAGCAGGAGACTGTTCTATGCTTTGACACACTCAAGAGAAAAGGATGTGATGATGGACCAGGGCCAGGCTTTTACTTCAGAGACATGTGCAGGAATCTCAAAGTCCATCTTTCCCTCCCGAGACCTTAAATAGAATAAAGTGTGACCCTATGTTGAGTCCTATTGAGGTACATGCTGATCGCTACAGAAATATCCTTATAATTGAAAGTTCTCTGGGCGCCAACTGTTAACCCACTTAAATATTTGTTATAGTGAATACTGATAAAAATGACATAATCAGGCCAGCCCTTGAAGTCATTATTACTGAATATGACCTGTATGCTTTTGCCTGGCTATACCTTTTTAGGATTCAGACCTTGAAACTTTGTTATCTTAAACTTAGTAAAACAAAGCTCACATCTTTCCTTTCAAATCAGCTTTTCCTCTGTCTCCTGGACAGCCATTCTCCCAGTCTCCAAACCTGAGTGACCCTTGATTCTTGCTGTTTTTTCGCATCTAGGCTGTCATTGTCTAGTCACCCTTCAGAACACTTGGCCACACCAAATCCCTTCTACATTATCACTGGCTCTGCTCTGGTTAGGCAATAATAGATCTTGTTATTATCTCATGGCTTCTGAATCAGCTTGTCCAATCTCTTCTCCCAACTGCTACAAGGTTAATGTTCTTCAAGTGTGTCTCTCCTGATAGAATCTGAATTTAAAACATTCAAGTTCATTGAACCCAATCGCTTTGGTGATCTTCAGAATTAAATCCAGACTCATTAGCCTTGGCAGAAAGATCTGTCACACTATGGCACCTCCAACCTTCCCTACCTGTCTCACGTCCCCTTCATCCATGGAGACCCATGGCTCTGTGCTCTAGGTAGTCCAACTCTATTCTGTTCCCCAGACACACTTCATACTTCCTTCCTTCCTACAGAATCTTAGAGCCAGCTCTCTTCCGAAGTTCTTTATTGCCACCACCTGTATATATACACCAAAACACACTCATACTAAAGAGCCCTCTCTCCTTTTCTACAACGCTTTGCACCCTACGTATGGTACCATTTGTGTTTTCATTATTTGGGTAGGTTTTTTAGTTATCACAGTAGATTGCGAGTTCCTTACAAACAAGGGTAGTGTCTTCCTTGTGTATCCCCATTATGCCTGGCACAGAGCTTGTACCTAAGAAGCCTCTAAATCCTGTGGGATTCCCAAAGCTTAGAGTAACTGTCCACTCTTACCCTGCAGCACTGCAGTCACCCATTGAGTATCAGCGGAAGGAAAGGAGCACAGCCATTACGAGGTCCCAGCCTGCCAGGGCTCCCCAAGCCAGCCCCAGGCCCTACTCCTCTGTCCCCGTGGGCTCTGAGAAGCCCCCAAAAGGCTCCAGCTATAACCCGCCTCTGCCATCCCTAAAGATATCTACCTCCAATGGCAGTCCAGGGTTTGACTACCACCAACCTGGGGACAAGTTTGAGGCCAGCAAGGTAAGTGACAGTCCATTACCCCCACTGCTTAACTCTCTGAGGGCACAGCCCTCGGAGCTCACTTTGGGAAACAGTGTCCTTTTATGCTGATTATTTGTCAGGAACAGCCCTCTGGGTACAGCCTAGTCTCAGTCACTTCTCCTTCCTCCCCACAAACTGAGTGTGTCAGACTAGTTCCCTCTAGCGCTCTGTTGTTGCAGAGACTCTATACAAATATAAGATATTATTGTAGTAGCAGTTATAAAAAGAGATGATTTATACCTAATTGAGTAGCTGTGGTATAGATCATCTAAAAGTCAAAACTCTAGTGTCTGACGTTTTAAAGAGATTGTCCTTGCGATTGATGAGCTGCTTAAGTGAGCTCACAGTTCTTCACCATCCATCAGCTGATGTGACAAGGAGAGATTATTTATCTGTGTGTGAATGAGGAAGCCAGTCTTGGATTAAGTATTTATCATAGATAATCTGTAATTCAAACATCACCATGAGGATAGCCATAAACTTAACTGTAGAGCCAGTCTACACAGTTGTTTTAATCCTACAAGGTACTAGGAACAAGAGAACAAATGGGAAAAGTGCTGGATTAGGAGTCAGGTAATCTGGTTTTCATTCCAAATTCTGCAACTCACTTACTCTAGACCCTCAGCAAGTTAGTTAATCAGAATAGGCCTCAGTTTCTTCTAGAACTGAGTGAGTCTGTTAATAGGAACATCTACATTTTAACCTTCGTGTTCTGATGTTATACTTTTATTCCTTTACCCAAATCATTAAATTTTGATTTTTTTAAAAAATTAGTTGTTAATGTCTAAATTCAATTCTGTACTAGAGTAAATATACTGATCTATTTCATCACATCACCTGGAAATGATTTTCTACCTGAAAAACCCCCTGCCCTTGTGAATGAGTTGAAGTCATATTGGTGTTTTGTCAGTCTTATTGAAGAATTTCTGGCTCTCACCATGCCCTGTGAGGCAGCCAGGCCTCCCCAGGAGTTACCGGTCTGCCTATAAGCAGCTTTCCTGGTGGAGAGTCATGTGAAAAGGCCACAGAGGCAGGACCTCTTGTGTTAATGACTATAGGGGAAAGTGGAGACTTTCTATTCCCATAGGAGTTGGGTCAGGGTAGGTCATGACCTTGCCTTTTAATTGGGCAAATGTCTCATGGAGAGTCTGAATGTAGAATAAGACCAATGCTTTTCTGAAAGAAAGAAAAAAATGTATCAGAGGGTCTGTGTTCTTTCCACCCAGGAGTTACTACTCCTAACGTGACCTTTGCCCAGGCCTCACTCTGCCCAGGTACTCATGCATCCCTGTGCCAGGACTACACTCTTCCTTCCATTAGTCAGAGGATGCTGGTGGGAAGGTTGCATGCTAGGGATGGGCCTCCAGGTGGAAGGTGTGTTTATACTTGTACCTAGGCTGGGCAGTATATTCACCCTTGATTATAATATTGTATGAAACAGAGTACATTTATGAATGTAGTGTCATTACTCAAGATAATCTTCTGCCTGCTGTTTTCCCTGCTAGTGGAAGGTTGGGCTTTTAACCACACTGTAGGGTACAGAGCAAACCTGTGTGAACCAGCCTTCTTGTGCCTGTGTCCCTCTCACCCTGTCTCCCAGCAGAGTGACCTGGGAGGCTGCAATGGGACCTCGTCCATGGCCGTGATCAAAGATTACTATGCACTGAAGGAGAATGAAATCTGTGTGAGCCAAGGTGAGGTGGTCCAGGTCCTTGCCGTCAACCAGCAGAACATGTGCCTGGTGTACCAGCCTGCCAGCGACCATTCCCCTGCGGCTGAGGGCTGGGTCCCAGGCAACATCCTGGCACCCCTCACCAAAGCCGCGGCAACAGCAGAAAATAGTGACGGGAGCATCAAGTAAGTGCCTCATTGGCTTCCCTGGGAGAGGAGAATGTGGATTTTAAAAAAAATTCAAAAACAAACAAAGAACATAAAATGCAAACACATGGTAGGGAATTACTGCTGCTTATTCTCGACAGTGCCACCGGAACCAATGTTTGAGTGCTGGAACCACACACAGCATGGGGCATCCAGGCTGGATTATTTTCAATTTTTTTTGATGGTAGTGGCGGTGGTTTTTCTTTCCTTTTTGTTTATAATTTTGTGTTCATTTTTTCCCCTCTTTTCCTCCCCTCATTAAGAAAAGAACCCTGCTGAAACCCTAGGTGACAAAAGCATGCCTTTTCGTTGCTCCACTTGACCCATCACAGGATTCACTGGACTGGACGGCTATTTATATTGTATTAAGTTACTGATCTATATATATATTTTTTTTTATTGACACCAAAAGATTACCTTAGCACAAATTCCAGACCTGTATAGGTCAGAGGCTCGCTGCTTCTCCCAGGAGAGAGGGGACTTTTTGGTTGTCGATGGCAATTCCTCTGTACAGATTGTACCATTTTTTTTTAATTTCCCCCTCCCCTGTCACTTTAATATATGTTCATGGTAACTTGTAAGATATTTCTTTTCCTTATTTTGGTTGTGAAGACCCTTCCGAACACATTCCTGTATAAAATATTTTGCACTATTTAAAGAAACCTGTATGGATGAAGTCAGGTTGTGCAATATAATGGAGAGTCACAATGTTCATCATTGTACCTGTAATGTAACTAATAATTTTAAATGTACTATTTTAAATATGTAAAATAAATTTTCACCATGAGCATGTTTTCATGAGGTTAAAGACTAGTTGACCCTTTTTCCCCATTTCGCTCTTCTGGGACTTTTAAATGTGCAAACATTTCTTCTTCTTTTCTTTTCTTTTCTTTTTTTTCCCCCCCTTTTCTTTCCTTTTCTGTATTTTAAGTGTTGGTTGAATGCATTGATGGTTTTTTCCTACACAAACAGTCACAGAAGTTCCAACCCCAGCCTTTCTTTATAAAGCCCCTACCGGTTTTCTCTTACCCCCGAGATGAGAAATGATGCAGATTGGATGTTGCCCAACTGGGTGACCTTGAAGTGCTGATATAAATTAATGACTAGAGTAGAAGGCAGTGTTTAGCTTGCATTCTCCACAGCTTTCCACACCGGTGGTCATCCATGACAGCTGAAAGGAGCTCCCATAAGAGATATGAGCAGGGTCACCAACACCCTTTCTTTCTGTAGGGCCAGAGACTAGCAAGGGGCTAGGGACCACTGACCTCATTCTGGCCTTTCTAGGTAACCGTAGTCCCAAATGGAACTCTGCAGTGGCCCCTAGCATGCATATAGGCCCGATTCATTTCATTCTGAAGACCCTAGGCTTTGGTGCCCTTTAAGAAGCCTTGAGAATAAAGGCCCTCAAAGTATTGGAGTTTTTATTGACCATTGTCTTTATAGAGCTAAGTCATAATGATTTATGATATAATTATCCAGGCATTGAGCACATCTTCCTCCTCAGCTTTGGATCTTTTGGTCACTTTTTCACACCTTTTATGGAAGGGAAGGTAAAAGACGTAAAAGACTGGATAAGAGAGAACAGATTCAAAATATAAATTGGTCATTTTGGTTCCTTATCAGCTGCTGTTGCACAAAGGGTTGGTAGGGGTGTGGAGCAGAGCAACTGATTAAAAGCGGTTGCCATTTATCAGTGAAGGACACTCACCGTACCCTCTCCAGGGCTTGATATGATCACAGAGGTCAGAGTTGGATAAATGTCCCTGAAACTGTGTTTCCACATGACTCCCCAGCTTGTGGCCAAGAGATGGAAGCTCCCCAAACCATGATGATGAGTTCTTCTGGGAAGAAGAATATGAAATTGACCCTGTCCTGCCACTTGTTCTACTCAGTCTTCCTTCCAAACATTATGACATTTCTAGTTTCTCACCAAGCATACTGAATGACCCAGAGGGTTTAATAAACATAGGAACACACTCCCACACTCGCACACGCATACTGTGCTGTCTGCCCTGGGAGTCTTCAGCAGGGAGCTCCCTAACTCAAGATGTTCTCAGAAGGAGCTAAAGACATGGATTTGGGGGTAAAGATATAAGATGAAAGCTGAAGTTAACCAAGTGGTATCATCTAAGATTAGCTTCCATGACTGATTCTCACTCAGCTACAGCAAGTGGAACGAGGAGGTGGTATGCAGACAGTCCCAAAGAGTCTGCCTATTTAGGAGCTACAAGAGAAGGTCTGGCCAGGAGATTCATGCCTCTTAAAGAAGCCCATTTTCCCAAAACATTTGAGAACATGACTATGATTGCTCTTGCCTACTGAGAAGATTTGTTGTTGACCATGTGTGTTAATGATAAATGTTTTTGGAACACCTTCCCCAGAACATCCTAAAATCCCTGACATGTGTGAAATTTTATGGAGGAGATACTATACATTTTGGAGGATCCTCCTTCCTATAAATCTCATATGCTTCTCTCTTTTCTCTCCTTTAACGAAGGCTCTTTTTATTGAGTCCTGCCTGCATAGGCCTAAATTTGACAAGGAGACACTGAAGGGAAGCCAACCTTTCTTACTCCAGACAATAATAGAGTTTCATCCAAACTCTGTGACCATACCTGAAATTCATGATGACTGTGCAGGGTCACTGATGCTGTGTGAGACTTGACTTTTGGTGTCTTTGTCTTTGAGTCCTAACATATCAAGAGCTCTGCTCTGAGCTTCTCTTTACAGGTCTGTGAAGAAGTAGCTCCCAACCCTCTCTTGGGAAGAAGGAAATTAGAATAGTGTAAAAGGGCGTTGCCACCCTTACCTCCCTGAGAGCACATATCATCTCCCAAGAGGAAAACTCTAGGACCTCTTAAATGGTTGAAATAGCTCTATATTCACAAACACTGAGCGATGTAGAGACCATAAACCAAAAAACTTTTTATCCTAAAAAATCCAGATAAATGAGTGGTGCTTAACTATTTATTCAGTCAAATGCCCCAGAAAATCTTATCTGTAGCACAGTGTTTGGGAATGGGTACAGCTCAAATACAAATACTGAAATGGAAACCTCAAAACCATCCTTTTGGATCTTTATACCTGGTACTGGGAAAGTGCCAGTAGCTTATGTACTATAGAATATAATTCTTGTATCTTTCCTGTTTTCCCCACTCCCCTAACCCTCCCATCCATCCATCTGGCTTCGTTCTTCCCCATCCACCATACCCTTCAGGAAGGGTATTCCTCAGTCCCATGAGACCTCATCAGTATGATATAAAAACTTCCCTTGGTAGAATTTAATAACCCTATACTCATATTTTTCTTAAATGCTGCAGTCAACCTTGCACATCTGTCAGGTGGGGTCAAAGTTCATTCTCGCTCACTTCCGGTTTGAGGTGAAGTCAGCTGCCTGCCACCACAGTAGCTGGCATGCAGGTTTGAGGCCTCTGAAGCTGGTGCATGACTGGAGCACCTCACCTACCGACTCACTCATGGGTGGCGAACCCACCCACTGCCTTACTCTGCCCTGACCTACCATTTTGATTGGTACATTTTTTGGTACAACAGGAAGTCATGTTCATGGCATACTCTACGCATGAGAAAGCGGGCGGAAGTGGAGAACACGGGTAAAAATGAAGCCACAGGGCCTCGTAAACCCAAGGATATTCTGGGCAACAAAGTCTCTGTTAAAGTGAGTAAGGTATTCCAGAGCTGTGTTCCACCTCTCATCTATTCCCACCCTGCAGCATTCTCAAGAGGCAATCTGGGTGGATGGGATTTTTTTTTTCTCAGTACGGGGACCAGAGGGGAAGTAGTTTAACAGGATTTTGCATGCAAGATCAATTTATTTTTTATTTTTTATTTCTCCTGGCAACTTCGATTCAAATAAGTAAGTATCTCCTTTTTTTCTTTTATACATTTATACTGTGCAGATGTTTTATAGCAAAATTATCTGCAGCATTTTTCTGTTAGAAATGCAAGGTGCTTGATTCATACAGAATTTCTCCAAGCTGCCCATTCAGTATCCTAGGATTTGAAAATACATGCAGAGTAAAGAGATCAGGGATGCTTTCCAAACCCTCAACCCTATGAAATCTGAGGTTTGGAACTTAAGGCAGTGTGTCCTTGATAAAGCTTCATTTCTTTTCCCCAGAATTCAGACATGACCTTCATGCCTGTGCATGGCAGGGGAGGGAGGCACATTGGTGAAGCCCAAGTTACTGCTTTGTGATAACCCACCTATTACTCTGAACTCACTGAATCTAAGGTTCAGTAGACCCTTGTTGCCCCCTCCCCATCTTGAAACAATGTGATCCGTTTTCTTTACCTTGGGCCCTCTGAAAAGATCTGCCTCTGGACAATGGAAATTAGACTGCGGATGTTTAATTATGTTCTGATGCATGGTTACCTACCTACCTGGCACATTTGTCCCCCCTTCATTAGCAAAATAAGAACAACTCAAACCCATTCTAACATTCTTCTTGGGGAAAAGAAATTGTATTCTCTCCTTCACCCTCATCTGGAAAGATCACCCTCACAGAAGACCACAGTTTAAATTTGACAGCACTCATGCTTCATTTGGTTGCTTCCATTGCTATTTCCTGTGAGATAAGCGGCTGTACGTGATTCCAGCCTCACTCAGCTCCTGAAAAGAGCATGCTGCCACCCTTGGTGATCTGCACCCCCACCTTAAAAGCACCTGGTTTTTTCTCTGCCCAATTTCCCATTGCCCACGCTTCTCTGAAGTTCTCCTTGCTCTCTAGCAAAAGCTGCCTGTGTTCTAACTGTGTTCTCTTTCTTCCCCCTTCCTCATGCTGCCCATCAAGGAGACGAACAGTTCCGAGGAGTCAGAGTGTGATGATCTTGACCCTAATACTAGCATGGAGGTAGAAGCAGCTATTGTTGTCCTATTTCCTACAATGATTGTCTTTTTCAATGTGTTCTGTGACAGCGACCTTACGAAAGTGACCAGCCAGTTAAGGATAAATTGTGATGTCAGAGCATGTCTGGGGTTCCATCCCAACTTACAAACAAACAAACTTAATTCAGGTCAATTTCGATAGAAAAGTCTACCTAGATATATTTTTAAAAACACACTCTGCTTCTCTTGAATGTTTGCTTAATATTTTCTTCTTTGGCAGATTTGGTTTTATGCAGAAGATATCTAACTTCATTAATAAAAACTTAGGACACTTTTTTTTTCATGGAAAACAGCATCATAAAGAGTTATTGGTTACCAGCTACAAGACAAGAACCCATTAGTTTTTGTTTTCTCCGCTTTCGTTTCTCCTTCCCTTTTCCCCCTTTTTCTCTCCCGTATATTCTCTGTATGTGGTTCTTCTACTGGAACCTATTCCTTCCTCAAGATTCCAGCAAAGTCATGTTTTAAGTATGGTTTTCTGGAGACCTGGCACTCGTCACTGTGTATAGCTGGCTGATAACAAATGAGGAGCAATTGCAGTAACCCCAGAACCCACCTTTGCCCAGCCTCCAGGGCTCCTGGACAGTGGCTGTGCCCACTGTGGAGAAAAAGAAGCTCTGGGGATTGCCTCCCTCCCAGAAAAGGAGCAGAGGCCTCTCTAGAGACAGGGAGACTGACACGCTGCCCTGGGACCTTTCTCTCACTCTGGAATGACAGGGATGTGGGAGTGGAACCAGCACCTCCACCAGCAAGAACACTGAATTGACTTTGAACTCTTTCTAGGCTAGAAATTATTTGGGGTTATAGAAACACGATTCTTACATGACTTACCACTGAGTGACAACGATTCAAATTTATGTACCCTAGAGAATTTGAGCAAACTTGGAGCTGGCATTCCCTGCTGTTTTGTCTTTCAGAGTTAATCAAAATTTTTTCTCCAAATCTGCGCCTCCATCTTCAGTAAAGGATAAAAGTTTAGAGATTTCCTCTAAGCACAAAATAGAGAATTTAAAATTCTTGTCTTTTTATAGCCCTAAGCTAATACTTAACAAGATGGATTTTTATTGTTCTCATTCTAATTTGACCTAATCCCAAAGAAACCACCATATTATGACAACTACCACAAAACCCAAGAAAGACCATGCAGCCCAAGATGGGGTAAGTCAATTGTGGAAGATGCCAATTGAGTTGAATCGGGCCAGAGACAAGTGGTTGAAAGTAGGAGTTCTGCCAGGATAAAATAGTCCCCTGTGGATGTGGGTATTGCCACAGAGCTAAATCTGGCAGGCGTGGGTCAGTGCAGTGCTCCACTGTGGGAGAAATTGGATACTGCATTCGTAGCCTAAATGTATCGTAGCAAAAGAGGAAGCTGGGGGAAATTTCTGGCTCTGCTTTCCTTGCATTTCATAGGATAGGCGCTAGCTCCTGTGGAGCCCACACCTGTCAGCTTGTAGATGCCTGGTGGACCTTGTATCTCCAGCTTAAGTGTTGCTGGCATGTATCAGAGATATCATTTACAAGTGGATGAAGGCCAGGTGGGGGGGGAGTGGGGGTGGGAAAGCTAGGTATCTGTGTTCCAGAAAGCAATTTGGGACCTTTTTCAGCTCTTGTGGACCTAAGGGAGAAGAGTGACGTTCCCACTCTGCTCTTTAAAAGAAGAAGTGGGCACAAGGTGTTGGGGGACCAAGTGAAGAACACACACTGAGGTTAACTGATGCAATCAGATGCTCCATCCTACATTTAAATAAGCAAAAGTGTGTATGTGTCACACACACATGCACACGCACACACATACACACACACCTTAACCCTGCTTTGTGAATTGCACACATTTCTAAGGTTTGTATTAGTCCAAGGCTTGCAGCCTTTGTGATGGGTCCCAGGGAGGGTCTATGGGACACATAAGCAAGGATATTAGGATGTCAATGCTGAAAAGAGGAAAGCCAAAAATGGTGTTGGCGCATGTCTGAAACGTTTTCAGACACAATAGCTGAGGCAGAAATCTCAATTAACTGGAACTCTCGAGGGTCATGTGGTTGGAAACTGCAAATATTCTGGTTAACCCAGGGTTTCTGTAGTAGGAGTCTGTGCAGCCCTTACATATTCCATATGGATTTTTCTAAGCATCAGCGAGCTCTTCTGCACTGTGTTGTCATCTTAAAATTAACTCTGAGCACATAAGCACGTGCTGAGGAAAAACAAGCATCTTGGTACTGCTACATTAGTATTTTCAGACACAAATAAGATAAAGTCAACCTGTTAAATGTGAGTTAAGAATGCTCTCAAAAGGTAGGTAAGTAGAACTTTATTGCAAAGTCCATTGCAAAAGAAAGTGGCCAGGGGTGCACAGGAAGAAAGCTATACCTTAAAGACTTGGCTTGAGAAGCAGATGAGAGGACTATCTCTTGAAGCCCTCTCACTGCTAAATTGATAGCTTTGGGCATTATCACCAGGCCTTACTGGCCCCCGACCTCACTCTTGTCTTCTAAATCTGATTACTGTAATGGGTGTTGTCTCTTTGGGAACATATGCCTTGTGCTCTACTGAGTTGGACTGCAACTCCTGTGGCCTGCGCTATAAGCCCCTGTGCCTGGAACCCAGCTGACACCATGGCCCATGCACCCTGTGCACCACTTGATGCTAGGTCTCCAAATAATAAGTCTTACCCTGCTGACTGCCTGATGCCAGCCCTCTGATTCCATTCCTGGCTATGTATAGGCTCTTACCTCCACCTCCACATGAATATCATTACCTAAACATTCTTAATTTTTCTCAATTAGTGGATTGAAGGGTTCCTATAAGGAGCAGTTTCCTGGGGTCTTTGCTTACACACTAGCTGCTTTCTATCCTGAACGCTGGCATATGTCCTACCATATTGTTTTAGGGAGCTATATTGGCACATCCTTGGAAGCTAATTAAGAGGAAGGTAATTTTACCTTGAATCCTAGGAATCTGATTTACATAGCTTTCCAAGACTGCCCAATTATCTAAAGGAGGCAGTTTTGCTCTAATATTCCCCTGCAGGGGCACACTTGTGAATATTGTTAAGTATGCCCCTACTCCCTGCTCCCAGCACCACCAGCCACACCACCAGTGGCTATAAGATTGGCTCTGGGCCTGTGGCCTAGCACCCCTTCTTTCCTGCTGATCTGTGACCACACCTTAGAAAGAACTGGTCTAAATGTGACAAGACTCTGTCCATAGTTTAGCTTACTTCTTTACCTTGCTCTGATTACACTTTGGGAGCAGGAGCAGAGGGGGATGTAATAGATGAGAGAAATGTATCTATGTGGAGTAAGAGTCAAATCAGTCCTAAAACCAAAGACTAGGCTGTCTTGGAAACAAGTTAATATTAATTCATTTTTCTAGTACAGCTTAGACTGCTGATTCCTTTTACTGACAAGGGACATAGATGTGTGATGGTGGGCTGAGCACCATATGCCCATTTGCCAGCTTCTCAGTCCTACCTCTGCCCCTGCACTGATGCCCAGGCTGGAGCCAGGGCTCAGGACTCAAGGCTCAGCATCTGCCCTCTGAGCCAAAGCCCATCTCTGAGAAGTCTAGGTCTTTTCTGAGCTGTATTGGATTTCTCTTAGGATCCAGGCTTAACAGGTTCCCACACCCATGCCATCTCTGAAAGTTGTCTGAGGACTGTGTCGATGCTTGGGTTTTTGCACCTGCCCTCCAACCCCAGCACTGCCACTGGCCTGCATCATACGCTGGAGTAGGAAGGCCTGAACCAACCTCCCAGACTTAGGCCTTTGTTTTCAGGGACAAGGATTCTCAGCCTGGCATCTAGGTGAAGCCCAGTTAATTAAATGCATCTTACCTTTTTTAAATGCCCAATATCACTTTTCAAAATGAGGCAATCCATCAGAGTAAGAAGGTGTTAAGAGTGCAGAAAGACTGCCTCTCTGCCCCAGCTACTTAACATGGGGCATGACTAAATGTAGACATTACCCTTGGTCGTGATGCCAGCCGCAAGATATTTAGCTCAGGGAGTCACTTTCTACAGTAAGAATGAGGTTGGGATCTTGTGGGAAAGGTTCTGAAAGATGAGGGAGGGAAAGCACTTAGAAAGGTGAAGCTGATTTGGGGAAATTTTTCCATTTAGGGTAAGAATCACACTTTCAGAGTTGACAGAAACTTGGAAACCTTTAATTAGCTCCATCCCCTTTATGTGTTTTTTTTATTGTGGTAAAGTGTGTGTGTGTGTGTGTGTGTGTGTGTGTGTGTGTGTGTGTGTAAATTTGCCATCTTAACCATTTTTAAGTGGAATTAGATACCTTCACAAACTGTGCAATCGTCACCACTGTTCATTTCCAGACTTTTTTCATCATCCCGATCTGAAACTGCACTACCCCCTAAACAACACCCCATTCCCCTCCTCCTCCCTCCAGCCCCTTTGGAAGACTTTTAGAAGAGGAAACTGAGGCTAAGTTGTCACTTTCTGTTTGAAAACAAGAAAGTGCCCTGAAGTCAGTGTCTGATTATCCCTGGTAGCTGTTCCCCCACCTACACCATTCCGCTCCCCTCTTGGAGCACCCCATCTCCGGGCTGGGGTTAATCTAAAACACAGATCCTGACAGAAGAGAAGACCTTCCTTCTAGTGCCATTTTTCTCTGTAGATCTGTTATTCAATGTCCCAGCTCAACAAAGAGGAATATCATTTCTGCCCATCACAGCTTTCCAAGGCTGAACTATAATTCAAATAAAAATCACACAAAGGAGTATCACATGGAAAGAACACTGGAATGAGAGTCAGAAAATCTGGATTCCAGTCCAGCTACTGCCAGCTGTAAGGCCTCAGGCCAACTAGTCTTTCTGAGCCCCAGGTTTCTCTGTGGGAAGACACACAGCTTTAAGGGTACAGGTGTTTCTCTAAGTGATCTGGAACTCTTTGAGCAATGTGCAGGTCTAAGGTGTGTTATCAGAGGACTTTGAGATGCTTTGCTCTCCTGAACTTGACTCTGAAAACAATGAGACCCCAATGGAAGAGGAAGCAGAAGATTCTGTGCCTTGCCCCTGAAACTTGCTTTGCAGGGGGTGTGGTGGGAATAGACTCCTGAGACCTGACTAGAGTATCTACTCCCTGCTTGGGTAAGAGTTGGAGTGGCCAGAGCTGACACTTCTTGCCCTCCGCAATCCCACATTCCCCAGCTCCAGCTTCCACATCTTTAAAGAGCTAGCCTCTGTTCCTACCTCAGCTGTTTGGGCTCCTTGTCCCAGATTCAGAGCTTCAAAATAACCTGGCCAGACAGATGGAAGGAAACTTTTACACCCCTGGTCAGGTGACTGATCTCCTGGCATCACCAGTGTGTTTCCACCAACACCTGTTTCTGCATTTTAGAAAAAGAATTTTTTTATGAAAAAAACTCTTGGGAGAAAAAGCGAAGCATCACATTCCTTTTGCTTTATTTTTACAAAATATTTTCTTTGTAATGTATCTGATGAGTTTGCCCTAGAGACTCACTTTCCTTGCCTAGCTTTGTTCTGACTCTACATGCAGATTGATTTATATTCTGCCACTAAAGAGAAGGGCGTTTAGTTTGCTGGAGCTGGCATTTCTCCTGGAGCTTTTCCACTGCGTATTCACATCTATTACGCTTTCTATTCCTTGTGACCAACCGGTGGAGATGGGGTTTTCTTACCCTCCTAGAGGAAACAGGTTTAGAGAAGTTATAGTTATTTGATCAATAAATAGAACAGGTCCCGAATGTGGTGCTTCGAGAGGCTAAACTTGGTGTGTGATGTAGAGGAAATCTGTCATGGGCTCAGATACTTTCCTAAGAAGGGTCAGGTTTGGGCCCCCCCTATTGCACATCTGCTTGTTGGAGGAGAATTTCTTCTTCAACAACTTTTTAAATCCCTTGAGAGTTGGGGTAATTACTTGGCCTCAACCACACCTTTTCCCAGTGACTCAGGAGTCCAACCATAGAAGCCAAGAAAGGAAGTCCAACTGCATGAACTAGAAACGTCTGAATTGGTTTCTTGGGCCAACACAGTCAGTACGCCCTCAGTCATGCATGTCCTGTGGTACCCTCACCCTAGCCTGGAGGCCTAACCCATTTCACTTGTTATACATTAATGAGATTACGAAGTGCCATTGACAGAGGAGAAGCTGCTCTAAGAGCCAGCTATTGAAAGAATAAGAGCCACCACCTCCCAATCCCCTTCCACGCCCCCATGCTGTCAAGGTTCACCTACAGGCTCACTCAGTGTGATGTCCTTCAATTTATCAAATTTTAATATCGCAAACATTACAGTGTTGAAACTAGTACTATGCAGAGTCAGGGAAAGGATGTCAAGCTGGGCGTTCCTATTTGGGGACTCCAAAGGAGCCCCAAGTCGACCTTGTACATTCTCATATCCTTGGAGTAAATGTTAACCTGTTGAGGGTCCTTAGACTCTATGAAGTTGTTTTACTCAGTAAAACAAGCTTTGGGGGATAGAGATTATCAGGTTGAAATCATTAAGTGATGAGATCTCGAAACATTCATCCATAAAGACTGTATCCACGGTCAAGCTTTTGGCTTCCAGGTTGGCAATGGGATTTATAGAAAGCAGGTTATAACACCACCACTGACCATGCTTGCCCCCAACCCCAGTCCCTTCCTGACAGACATCTAGGATACTGAGAACACAGTGAGAGCAACGTATGCACAGCAATAAACCACCTTTTGTTCCTTCCCCTTCAACTGTTTTGTGGGAAAGGTGATAGATTTTTTTCATTATTCTGTTAAAAGTAATATTTTCATCCTTTTTATTTTTGAGGGCACACTACATGTTCACTAACCAAAATACCAAGGAGGAGTAAGAGAGAAATTTAGACTAGAAAGTCCCATAAAATGATATGATTGACACATGGCCATTCCTAGAGACCTGCACCCAGCAATTAGTGCTTATACATTCTTCTCAAGAACACATGAAACTTTTTACAAAAATTGACTCATAAAGCAAGTCTCATCAAAAATTGAGGACTCAATATCATATAGATCAAGTACTCTGACCACAATGCAATTAAGTTAGAAATCAGTAACGAAAAATATTTTTTAAAAATTTCTTACATTTAGACATTTCAAAACACTTCTATTAACAATTAGGTCAAAGAAAAAATCATAGTTAAAGAAAAAATACTTAGAACTAAATGATAATGAAAATAGGAAGTATGGAACTAGTTCAGAGATAGTGCTATGGCTATTTGGGATTGAGTTGTATTACAGTAAAAGATATTTTTTTTGTAGCTTGCTTTGTTAAATAAGCAGAGATAGGAAGATTGTCTAAAATTTTAGAAATCTATTTTCTAAATATTCAGAAAAATATTTTCTAAAAATTCAGAAAATGTGTCTGGTTTGGCCAGATTGAAAATATGAAGGGTTAAACTCCAAACCAGAAATCATGCCTAAGTTTTTAGAAGTTGTTTTTAAAAAAGAAAGAAAGAAAGAAAGAAAGAAAGAAAGAAAGAAAGAAAGAAAGAAAGAAAAAGAAAGAAAAAGAAATGTTAGTTTATTCAAAGTAACTCTGAGTTGAACCTTGGTTTGAGTTTCTTTTGACCATTTTTATTCCTCCAGCTTTTTCGATATGTAGTTTTGAACTGTATTTTCTGACTGGTGATAAGAGAATTAGAAAAAATAAGATAGTGGTATTTTTCTTCTGAGGTCAGTTGTCACCTGGTTTTCTGGACAGATGGAGAGAATTTCACCCTTACTCTTAGGATACAGAGTCAGAATCTTGGACATTGGCTGACAAGAAAAACAGTCTTAAGATTTCTTCAAATCTCAGCTTGTTATTCACCACTGGTTGATTTTTCCTGTGATTCTTTCCTGTTACCTCACTAAGCCTCCCATTTTGAAGAAAAAAAGTCAAGAAAATAATTGGAATTCTCTCCGACGGGAAAAAACAAGTTGCAGACGGATCACATTGTAGTGGGATTTTTTTCCTCCATCTAGGAGACAGCCCTACCTCCTGCTGCCCTCTGCTGTTCAGATAAAACCAGATTCCTAAGCAGCTCTTTATGACACTGTACAAGCCTTGTCCTCTTGGATTTGGGCATTTTATATAAGAGCGTCGTCTTTCCTCCACTACCACTTTCACTTGGGATTCCAGTTCTCTCCTCCTTCCCATCTACCACTCGACATGGACTCCCAAACTGTTCCTCAGGAAGGAAAACATTAGGTTTCAAGAAATATGTGCAGTTTATAATTAACCTCAGGTCCCAGCCTGATACCTCAGGTCCATGCACACATCAACGATAACCATTAGACAAGATGGGCAAGAGACCTAAATGCTAGTCTACTGACTGAGTGACCTCAACAAATTTAACAAATACTTGATCTTCTGCTATGTGCATGCTGTGCTAAGTAGCATGACAGATGGTGCACAAAACATGTAAAAGGATTGTTATCTTTAAAGGGTTCGCAAGTCTGGTCGAGCAATAACACGCAGGGAAGATGTTATTGTAGATGGGCACATGATCAGAGCCATAGCTGCCAGCCGCTGGAAGAGTTGGGGGGAGTGGACAATCACTCACTACTGGCTAAATCTCAGGCATGGACTGACCAATGAAGTTCCAGAGCAAGTCTTGTTCCTGATTAATGGAAATAGGAAAACACCTCAAGCTCATGGCAAGACATTTTCTCAACCCTCCACCTCCAAATTAGGATCTCATTACTTTAAATTTTCCTTGATTTGACAAATATAAATGGAGTGCTTATGTGCCAGGTATTGTGCAAGGCTCTGAGGCAATTATTAGTCAACAAAACACAGCCCTTGCCCTCATGGGCCCAATAGGTTTTGGGAGCCATATACAAATATATGAGGCCATCATGACCCTCCTGCAGTCCACATTCCTGCTTGCTTCCAAGGAGAAAGAGGAAAAATGAAGAAAGAATCTTATATGGGAATAATCCAGAGTCAAGGTTAGAAAAAGCATTAGCGTGGCTTTTTCCCAGACTCTTGGTCCTTGCTAGAGGAGTTTGAAAAGGAGGATTAAGTAGAGAGAGAAGATGGAGAGCAAGCTTGGAAAGCAGAGGTAAGCAGATAGGCCTTGACATTGACAACAAATTCTCACAATGCTTTTCCCAAGACCTTGCTTCTGCACTGAATGCTATGGTGGAAAGAGCACTCAGAGCCAGTCCTGTATCATTGTCTCTATGCTCTTGCATGTACTTCCCTATCTCGTCTGGAAATGGAAGTAAATTATACTTGCTCTGGACTTCCGGGGTTTCAAAGGAGCAAAGGAAGGAATTTGTAAGTAGTTTCTGCCAACTACATAATGCTACACAAGTCAGTGATGTTATTACCATTATCAGCAACACCTGGGCCAGCCCAGAGGCAGAGGAATGGAGACTGATGCTTCTCACAAACCCTTCCAGATAGAGAACCTACAGTGAAACCTTATGGTAACCTTTCTCTCCAACCTTTCCTGCTAAAGTCTACACCCAAACTAGGAAGATTTCCTTTTTAAACAGTGAGTGTATTTAGTAATATGCTTAAAGCAGATGGGACTGTGATGAAAAAGAGGAGTAAGGTAAGAAATCTTCTAAGCAGCAGTTTGGGGTGTTGCTTTATTAAAGTACCAGCCCAGTGCAGGTTTGTGAAACCCCACCTAACCTGCCATTTGTCTCTTCCATTTGTCCTTTATCTCCTCTATGAGACTCCTGGTGTGGACTCTGTCTTGCTCCCGTGTTGAGTCCCATCAGGATGGGAAGTACAGGCCACCAAACAAAGCTGCCAGCATTTCTAAATTGTTTTTACCCTTAGATGCCTTCTGATTGAGTGGAGGTGGGGCAAGAGGTAGGGCAGTGCTTCGTGTCTGTTGAAAGCTGGTCATTAACATCAACCAGGAACCATTCTGGACATTATCCAGATGTCATTTAATTCCATCTTCCCCACCAGACTGTTGGCCCAAGGAGGGTGGTGAACATGTCTGCCTTGTTCCCTGCCGGCCACCCCACCTAACCAAGGGTCAGCTCAATAAATCGTCATCAAATAAATAAGTTCTGACATCAAACAATCTCCCACGTGGGCATTATTATCTTTAATTTACAGATAAAACTGAGGTCCAAGTTGCTTAAGACTGTTGTCTAAGGCAAGAGAACATGTCTGGCTTAGGGTCTGGACACTATGTGCTCTGTCTGCTGTCAAAGTTTACATTCCCTCCTGCACAGCATGCCACTAAGAACCTCCTCTCTCAGAGGCAATAGATTTTATTGTTTTTAAACATTTTCTAAAAAGTTTGCATTCTGTCTATGTTTGAAAACAGGCTGTAAGCAAATATTATTAGTAATATACCCAGAAGTAATTATTTTACAGATCTTTTGGTCCTATTTCCAGATTTTATTTATGAACCAGTCCTCAATTCTTGGGAGAAGTGAAAATGAGAACAAAGGTCAAATATTCATTCAACCAACATGTGTTAAATGCCCATTGTGTGGCAGACCCCATGCTCAGGGCCTGAGGTTCAAAGATCAATAACAAGTGGTTCTTGTTCTTGAAGAACCTATAGTTTAATAGCTCTGACTGTGCTTTTTTTCCTTTAAAGAAAAGTTATTGCAAAAGTGAAGCATTCTGACAGCAGAATATTTGAAAAGCCTAGGTGAGAAGAGAAGAGAAAAAGTGACCCAAAATTCAAACAACATTTTATAAATCTTGAGATCAGAACCTATGTCTTAGCATTTCTGTATCCACGAAAACTTACAGTGGCCTGGAGGACAAGACAATCAACATTTTTTGAATGGGAAGAAAAGCTGCCCCTTCACCCCACTACGCTGAGATACGAGCTGTTGACTTTAGACAGTATTGTCTATGAATACTGGACTGCGAAATGACTGGTTCAGATGTCATTCTCTCTGCCTCACCTAAGCCACGGCGGTAAACTTACGGCCTCCTTTGTACCTTCTACAAGTGACGTGGTGCTGCTCACAATGTTTAGTGGTAGCTCCCTGCCGTGGCCCAGTGTCTCCTCACAGAGGGATGGGAAAGGCAGAAGAGTTTACCAAATGCCCCATACATTGCCCACCCCACCCCAGAGAAGCCTCAGGGGCAGAAAGTTGGTTTATCTGAAATCAGCTCCCTTAGATATAGGGGAACGATGAGCATCTTTCCTCCAACCAAGCTGCATTTGATTCACCTGACACAGCTTTCAAAGCTCCTGATGCCTGGACCTCCTTCACGCTAATCAAAACAGAGTCTCTAAGTATGAGGCCCAGACATTTGTCTTTTCATGTTTTTAAAGCTGCCCAGGTCAAAGATTGAGAACCATCAATTTAAAAGAAGGCCAGAGAGTAGTATGAGTGGCCCTTTGAGACTAGCAGAGGACACTACAGTGGTCAGTCTTGAGACACTCAGCCCCAGGACTTGGCATCACAGGAGTGTTCTGCAGCCAACTTTGTGAAAAACCTGTGTGGTATACATGGGTTGGTCTGCAAAGGGGAACCTAAAGGAGGAAATAGCATCTTTGTTACAAAGGGCTCATATGAATGCCCATATAAGGGAAGAACACCCAGAAACCATGTTCACATAGGACATAAATATAGGGAGATAAGTGTGAATGCCTTAATGGACATGAGCTCTCTGGTTTCCTTATGAAGGAAAGAAGAATTTTGCAAAATAAATTGTTAGAGATAAGCCACCGTAACAATAGGATGCTTAGCAGAAGGGAGATGATTAGAATTAGATAAACTTTATTTAAATAGTCATTGAATACTTACTTGTTACTTATCAAGCACTGCGCTAAGCACTTGACATACTTTATTTAATCTTCATAACACTTTGCACTAGGTATTATTTATCTCCATTTTATAGTGAAGGAAATCGATGCTAATAAACTTTACATAATTAACATAAAATCACATTAAGTAAAAGAGGTAAACCTCAGCCTCTCTGACTCCAAAGCTCATGTTCTGTTCACCCTGTCAGGCTTTATGACCTGGACTTGATGATTAGAGGTAATACAAAGATGGGAGAAAAACCAAGGAGACCATCCTTTTAAGAAGGAGTAACTTTTCAGCATGACTAGTCAGCCATAAGGTTTTCCCTTCTGTGAAGATGCATGGGGATGCATGGGATCACGAGGCAGTCAACGTGGTATGTGCAAAAAGCTCCAGCAGTTACCTCCGCCAACCAGCCATGTGACCACACAAGTCACTTAGTCCTCCTAAGTCTCTGTTTTCTCACTTAAGCAGCAAAAAGAGTTAGAACCATTAGGTCAGTGGTTTTTAAGTTGCCAGATGGAAGCCTGGGCAACAGGAGGCTGTGATAGGGACAAGATGGATGGACACAACCTCTCTCTTTTCCCTTCAATCAGACAAGCTCTATATTTTAGCTTCTTGAAGAGCAATTTCCTTGCTGGGTGGAAGGAAACTGCCAGGTTAGTGGGTAGTGGTTAATATCAATGACCTTTCCAATTTGATAGATGTCAGGCCTTCTGTTTTTGAATTCTCATGATGCTGGGAAGAATCAGTACCACCACATTGCTTGAGTGGATGTTGAACCGGGTGGGCAGGAGAATGGAGTGGACTTTTATGCATGTGGCAGAGAGGCAGAGCAACTGAGGTGGTGGAGAACAGAAAGGCCAGCAGCAGCCAGCAAAGTTCGCAGCCACAGTAAACCTGCCTGGGCCCTGGATGACCCAGAGTGATGGGACCAATGAGAGTAGAGAGGAAAGTAAGCCAAGGGCCCTTTGTTGTTACTTTGATGGTGACATGGGCACAAACAACAGAGGCTGGACTCTGGGCTTCAGCCCCCTAATTTATACTTCTTTTTACTCAATAGGATAAAAGTCTCCCATTCTCTTTTAGTAGTTTAAAATTTAAGCAATTTTCTGTTTCTTTGTGTTTTTCAGATCTTAAATCCAAATTTCATCCAAGAAGGTGAGTTAAAAAGTAATAGAACTGAGGACATGGGGACTGGCTAAATAACTGAATGGCAAACTGAGATAGAGCCTTTAAACAATGGTGAGGTAGTTCTGTACTTATGGACAAGAAAAGGTGTTTATGATGAATTGTCAGGATGAGAAGACCACAATTTGCAATATATCATGAGATCCAATTTTTGTATGAAAAAATATATTGAAAGGATACATACCAGACTGTTCACAGTTACCTCTGTATCATATCATGGAGATTTTTCTTCTTTGTTTATCTATATTTCCTAATTTTTCTATCATAAACATGTATTACTTTTAAAATACTCTTTCATGGGACATAGATGACTCAATAGTATTATGTTGAAGGTTATTTGAATCATTACAAAACATGGATGAGAAATAAGAGTACTATGTTGTAAAATGGCTGTTTTGTTCTAAGTTTATTCTGAATGTTGTAAATTTATGTCAATTTGACCATAGTGGCCCCAGAATTCCTTGTGCCCTTAGTGGATGTGACTTGCTTGCTTGGGGACACAGTGACACTGCAGTGCAAAGTCTGTGGGCGGCCGAAGCCCACCATCACCTGGAAGGGTCCAGACCAGAACATCCTTGACACTGACAACAGCTCAGCCACATACAGCACCTCCTCCTGGTAAGCTGATCACCCCACCTCAGCACCCCCCACCCCCAGCTCCTTAGTGCAGCACCCAGAGGCTGTTGGGATGCAGCTGCTATTCTGGTTACTTAGTCTCTCAAGAGAAGAGCTGCCCTGGAGCCTATGCTAGAGCAAACACTTGGCCTCGTTTAGGAGAAAGAGTGAGTCAAAACCTATGAGTAGCTCACAGTAGTGTACTCATGCAGCAGTGTACTCAGGGCTATGTGCTGTAGGCACAGCCTCAGCCTCTCACTACGACCTGCCACTCAGCCTGATGAACACCTGGGTCACGACCAGCACATATTCACATGTTGATCAGCATCACACAGACATACCTGGGACCAAAAAGGACAGGGAGACTGCATTCTGGACCCACATTAAACAAATAAAGGAAAATATCACCTTTATGTTTTAACATAAGCCTGAACCACACTTTTGAAGAGCTTTGACAGTCACTGACTTATATTCACCCTAGTTAATGATCTTTCCCTAAGGATCCCCAAGGAAATATCTAGGTCAGGAGAAGCAGGGAAGGCTCCAGACCTGTGGTAGGCATGTGGTCCTCACATCTAGATATCCCAGTGTTTTCTGTGCCTTCTCTGGACCCTGTGAAACAGTGATATATTTAATTCATCCATTAACCTAAGGACAATTTTCTTAGAAGAAAATAAAATGAATCACTCCAAAATGTGCAATAGAAAACAGAAGATCCAGCCATGGCATGCTTCTATGCAAAAAGGGTATTTTACAAAATTTGGTTGACTGTTTCCCAATCATCCCGTTAATATTTCTTGCTATGAATTATGGACTATTTGGTGTACTACTGCTCCCAGTCGATGAGCAGTAACAAGCCCCAAATGTCTAAGAAACATTTATGGAAGAAATACCTAGCAAGACACTTTCCTCCATTAACTTTATATCTGTGCATGTGAAATGGTGTTACCGACAGAGCCTCCCTGCTCAGGTCCTATCTGTGACCCAAGGAGATTAGCATGAGAGTCCGTGTTTGGTGAGGATAGTGAAGATACTATGTTATGTCACTATCAGTAGGGGAAGAGTGGGGCTGACTGTGACTTCCTTATTTAACCCTTTCAGAGCAGTTTTTCCCTTGTGATATCCTGGACCCCAGATTGGGAATGCTGGGAAAGTTTTCATTTAGTGGAGGAATTTCTGTTTATTTAATTTACTTAATTATTTTGAGAGTTCTATGTGTAGAATTTGAAATACTTGAATGTTTTCATTCTTTTTAGTCTTCTTGGTTTTTTTGTACCATTCATTATTACTCGTGAGACTGAAATATTTTAGGACAAAGTAATATGGGTTGATATGGACCAATACTTGTATAGGACTTTATATATTTGAAAACTTGTTCTGATTTTTATCTCATTTTATACTTTTTCTATCTCTATTCTTCATATACAACAAACTTGGGAGATGGGCGGGCATGAATTTTTTTCCCTCATAAGGAGAGAGGAACATAGAGACAAGGTAACCACCCGAGGTGTGTAACAGAGCTGGGACTAGACCTCAGGCCTGAGGATTCAGCTTAGCACAGCATGTGCCAACCCTTTCCCAGTCAGTTGTCTCATTCCTGGAGTCTGAAGGGCAGCCTTTCTGTGTCTCTAGTGATTCTGGAGAAATCACCCTGAAGATCTGCAATCTGATGCCCCAAGATAGCGGGATTTATACCTGCATCGCAACAAATGACCATGGGACCACATCAACGTCCGCTACGGTGAAAGTGCAAGGTATAGTCTCTTTTTGTTAAACAATTTTTATACCTTTTTCAATATTTATTTTGTAATGTGGTAAGATACATGTAGCATAAAATTTACCATCTCAAACAATTTTAAATGTGCATTTGGTCATTTTAAGTACGTTCACACTGCTGTGCAGCCAGTCTCCAGGACTCTTCATCTTGCAAAACTGAAACTTGGTACCCACTGAACAACTCCCCATTCCTCCTGTCCCCACCCCCAGCTCCTGCCAACCACCATCCTACTTTCTGTCTCTATGATTTTGTGTTACTCAAACACTTTAAGTGCATATTACAAAGGCTTCCTGAGACCTGGGGAAGAAATGTTCTATTGTGAAAATTCCAAAGGAAAGTTCTATCACATAGGAAGAGAGAGAATTTTTGCTAAGAGCTGTCTGTGGCCTACCGTACACCTCCTGCACAGTTCCCTGACCAAGCTCTGTCTCCTGTGTGCAGTATTCAGCTCAAGAAAGAACTTCCAACAGCAAGGTGTATCTCCCAGGTCTCCCTCCATCCTGGAGAAACGTAATGCACTTGGTGGAGAAGGTCATAGGAAAAATTTGAGACTCAGGTTAGGTAACATTTTCTAGGTGATATGCAACGTTGGTGTAAAATGCCAAGTTCTGCAGAAATAGCACTTGACCGTAATTTCTGTCCTCGAAGGTGTTCCAGCAGCCCCTAACCGCCCCATTGCACAGGAGAGAAGCTGCACCTCCGTGATTCTCCGCTGGCTGCCCCCATCCAGCACAGGAAACTGTACCATTTCTGGTTACACCGTGGAGTACAGAGAGGAAGGTATGCCATCTGTTTCTGTCTTTTCCTCATAAGGAGGACCAGCAGAGTCATAAAGCTATTAGCCCCCGTGCCTTTCATCAGCTGCTCCTTCTGGTGTCTTCCAACTCAGGCCTCAGCGCCAGACTGCAGCACCATCTGATCTCAAACATATAGCGGTAGATTTTACCAAAACGATAAAGACTTGTGGCAGGTTTCAAAGTGCCTTCATAGGCACTTCCCTACTTAAGGGGCCCCATCAGCCAGACAGGGACAATCTACAGATGAGGGGGCTAAGGCCTAAAGAAAGTTAAGGTGCACAAAACTGGAGTTAGTAAGGGGCAGAGATGGCACTAAAAACCAGGTCTCTAATCTGCTAATTTGAGGTCTTTCTCCCAGGATAATACTAAGGGAGCAGGAGCAGAGCTTAAGCCCCACCCCCAGATAAAATTTAGAGATCGCTCTATGTATAAACTTTTAAAAATTGTTCAGTTTTTTAATTTGTTACATTTACATGCTACATGTATGTGAGAGTACATATATTTCTTCAGCAGCTGGAAATAACTGAAACTGGCACCTACTTATCAAGAAGAATTAGCTAAAATATGAAGCTGCCAGGTAGCTCTAATTTGTTAAAAAAAAATCTCTGAACCATATGATAAATTTCAACAGAATTGAAAGTGATTGCTTGCACCCAGAACCAAAATCATTTGTTTTACTCTACTTTCCATTACTCTTATTACTTTAACTCATCTTTCTTCTATTAAACAGACCCTATGTAATTATAAAGCTATTTATTTCTGTGTCTTTCTTAGACTGTTGTGTCTCCCAACTCAGCACGAAGATATTAATGCTGAGCTGACAGACACATTTCACAAAATCCTTATTCACCTCAACATTATTCAGCTCATAGTTCATCTTAATCAACTAAGTTCTCGTGGAGAAATTGTTTAATCTTTCTGAGTCTCGGTTTCTTCATCTGTAAAGTGAGATTAATGCTCCTGACATAATGCAGTTTCTGTGGATTTAAGTGAGAAAGTTAAATGAGACAATTATATGAAGATGTCTCCCACAGTATTGTATACGCATGAAGTGCTCAACACATGTTCATTTCTATTTTATTTCAATTTCCAAATGCCTATTTTTTCATTTTGTTATGAATTTACATTTTTCTGGCCTTATTAAAAATTTGCCTCATGTTCCTCTGTAAATTCTATATGATTATATCTTTCCACCCTCACATGTGCACATTCGAAATGAACAGAATCAATAGGCCAACTGCTTCCACACCCCTCATGATATATTCAGTCATATAGGAAATTGAAGCCAAACCTGTCACGGCTGCCCTGCAGGCTTTCAGAGCCCAACAACACAGTGACCACAACTGTCCCTTGAATAGAATGCATCAATTTTCCTTTTGTTTGCCGAAGGTCTTTAGAACAATGTCCCTCTGGCTTTCTCTCCTTCCCTCTCCTCCGAAATTGTACACTAGGTTCCCAGACCTGGCAGCAGTCGGTTGCTTCGACCTTGGATACTTACCTCGTCATCGAAGACCTCAGTCCTGGGAGTCCTTATCAGTTCAGAGTCAGTGCCAGTAACCCCTGGGGGATCAGTCTTCCCAGTGAGCCATCGGAGTTTGTGCGACTTCCAGAATACGGTGAGTCCCAGCCATGCCCAGGACCCCAGAGGGTGAAGATAAGGCACCTGGCCAAATGTCACACACTCACTGGTACTGTCTGTTTGTTGGTATGTCGGGCCACCATGCAGGGGATGACCTGGATTTGCTTGTTGGCTTCAGTCAAGTAACATTTCACAAGCCTAATAAAGAGTGTTTGCTTGAAGTATGATTTCAACTGTCTTGGAACAAAAGTTCTATTTGTCTACCCTGGGCCTGTCCCAGGTTCCCGTGTGTGTCTCCAGGAACAGAGAGGAGCAGACAGATGTCATAAGTCACATGGATGCTATCTGCCCCTCTTCTGAGACAGGAACACCAGACTCCCTGTCCCCTGGGAACCCATGCCAGGTGTAAATTTACCTCACAGCATTAGGGACAGCTCTACTCACCAATTTAACATGGAAAGAGGAAAGCAACCTGGTTGAAGGTTTTGACTCAAAATGAATATTTGATGATTTCCCCATCCCCAGCCCTCCCAGAATATCTTTTCTCAATGTGGATATATTTTTATGTAAATGTGTTGAATAATTAACTACAATATACATATAACTAGCTACTCATGAGTATTTTAGAAACGTGGCTCTTATTTTGCCCGCCCATTCACTTTAAGGGACATTTTCAAAGAGGAGACTTGTTAGCCTAAAGAAATCTCCCAGTAGTGAGGTTTGGGGCAGTGTGAGGGAGTAGACTGTGTGTGTATAGTGGGTGGGTGGGTGGGGAGGGGGGCACAGAGGAGGGGACTGCTTAAAAGACAGTGAGCCTCTGTCTTTTTGGGTTAAGGGAGCCCAGGAGTCTCCAGAGGAGCTCCAGAAACACTCTAGGGCCTTAGGCTACAGCCCCACCCCTAGCTGAAGCCTAAAACGCTCCCACCCTTGTCCCCACTAGCTCAGCTCCCTCCCAATGGCTTTGCTCCCCTGGGCCTGTGACTCACAGGAAATCTTGGTGCTGAATCTGTTTCCTCAGATTTCAGTGTTGGATAATGCACCTTCAGCCTTAGCTGAACTGTGCTCTGGGCAGCCTGAGGAGCTGAGCTGCAGACTTGGTCCCCTCCTCCTAAGCCACTGACTTAAATCCTGCTTAGGGACTGACTGCTGCTCATGTTTTGCTTCTTGTGAGCATTGGTCCCCAGAGACAACACAAATAGATATTAGTGTGCGTGTTCGTGTGTGTATGCGCGCGCGCGCAAATCATTGCCATGGAATTAACATGCCGTACAAGGTAATGCTGCAAAGATTCTACTCAGGCATGTGTTTTGGGTTAAGCTAAATCATTCAATAAACGGAATACACTCATCAGTGCCTGAGAACAGTGGAATGAGAAAGAGCAATTTTAGAACATTTTAGCACATTGCTTTCCTTTCTTCCTTTCTTGGCCTTATAACTCTTCTCCTAACCTCTTTGCAGCATCTTCCCAACAGTCCTGATTCTCGCTGGTTTATCTGGGCCTTCAATGTGGTTTTCTCTCTCTCTCTTTTTTTTTTCTACCAAATATATTTATTTAAAAATATCCAGAAGTCACATTCCTGATTGTTCTGAGTTTTCTTTTGTTGATGTAGATGGTGCAGGGAAGGACTCTGTCATGTCAATTTCCTCTTGGATGATATTTTTAAAAAGAACATTTCAGAGAATCATGGCATTTTCCCACTGAGTTAGACTCCATATTTAGTCATGAGATTTGCTTTGGGGTGATGCTGCAGTTTTTCTGTTAACCTTTTTGTTTTTCTTATATGACTTCCTCGATATTATGAATGGATTCTCTGTCTTCCAAAGATGCTGCTGCTGATGGTGCCACCATTTCTTGGAAGGAAAATTTTGATTCGGCTTATACTGAGCTGAATGAAATTGGAAGGTAATGACTCAGTCAGCACTCTAATCCTTCATTCATGAACACTTAACAACAGCACATCAGAATAATGGCTCACTTTTGTTGTCGTTTGTTTATTTTACTAAGTGCAATCTCTCCATAGTAAGAAAAAATTAGAATACTTACGTGTGTTTCCTATTGATCTTTTTCTAACTTCTTAAAGCTTTCACTCATCAACTCTCAGCCTTTCTTCTTTTCTAATATAAGAATGTAAGGCTGATCTATGGCCATGCCACCCTGAATGTGCCCAATCTAATCTGGTCTCGGAAGCTAAGCAGGGTTGGTTCTGGTTGGTACTTGGATGGGAGACCACCTAGGAAGACCAGGTGCTGTAGGTGTAAAAAATAAAATAAAATAAATAAAATTAAATTAAAATAAAATAAAATAAAATCTAGGGTAAAAAAGAATTTAAGGCTCAACCTTTTCTTCAAAGTATAATTTTTTTCTACATCTCTCCTGTTCTGATATATGGCATTTTCATTATCATTCAGTTCTAAGTATTTTTCCTTCAACTATGATATTTTTCTTTGATCCAATTGTAATAGAAATGTTTTAAAATTTGCATATTTATAAGACTGACAAATTATCTTGTTACTGTTTTTTAACTTAATTTCATTGTGGTTGAAGAACTTGGTCTATATGATAGTGATCTTTGATTTTTGTTGAGACTTGCTTTATGTGTAGTATGTGGTCAATTTTTGTTAAAAGTTCCACATGTTCCCTAGAAGAATGTATAATTACTAATTGTTTGGTATAGGTCTTTTTATATGTTCATTTGTCAAGCACAATTTTTATGGACATTTCTAATCCAATCCCCCCTATACACACATACACACAAACACCTCTTTCTCTCTGTCTCTCTCTGTCTCTCTCTCTCGGTTACAAAAGTGTATCCTCAAAAATAAAAAGGATAAAAGTATGACTTTTAACAGAATAATGAAAAAATGTAGTGTTTGTCCCACAAAATAGTTGATGGAAAGGAACTAAAAGGGGGTCCATCCTTGTGCATGCATTGGTCTCCAGGTGGTCTAGGTGAGAAAATGTGGGTAGTAGATCTTACAAGTCACCTACCCACCCTGGATTTAAAAGCAACCACTAACAATGGGCCATTAGCATCTTCTCCATCTCTAATTAATGCCTCTCAATGAAGCATAAAATTTCCTAAGTGGAGTGGTGTGACAGAGGTTGTGGAAAGAGTCAAAATGTTTGTTATTCCCATTTTTTAGGCAGAAGTCACAATGTCAATTGCTGCCTTTCATCATTGCACCTGCCAAAAACCGACTTTGGTTCTACTTTCCTCTCTTCTTGGTGTAGTCAAAAGGCTAATGGAAATTTATGTGCTGTTGATGATGATGTTTATTGAGTAACTACAGTGTTTCAGATACTGTGCAGATATTTTACAGAAGTTACTTAATCTAAGCATTACATTCTACAATGTAATTATGCACTGAGTAGATTTCTAGTAAAAGAAACTCAGGCTCAGGGGGGTTAAGTACTTTTTCAAGGTCCCACAACTAGTAGTGTAGAGCCAGGATTCAAATCCTGGGCTACCTACTTCTGAGCTTGTGCTTGTTTACTAGCATATGTTATTTTGCATCATAGCAATTTTTTGTCAAAAATAAACTATAGTAATTGAAATCTAGTTTGCTCCATCATATTGAAGTTTGTGAAGCTAGTTTATGACCCTAATCATGAGCAAGTGAAACTGGTTGCATCACTTGAATACCCCAGTGTATTTCTCCTCAAGACATAAATTTGCTGCTGATAGCCACAGGCAAAGGCATGTTTTACCCAGAAGAGATGGGTGTTTTGATATTTCTCTAAGGGGAGATCAATTTTCTGATCTGCTCAAAGCAATCAATGGTTTTTTAAAAATCTCATCTCCAACAGCCTGAAACTTTTCCTCTCTCCCTAATATAGTTCCCGTGTTTTTAGAAGATCCTTTAAAAATGCTATATGTTAACAGAATGGAAATAAAACATTTAGATACTTACATGAGACTCATGAAAGATATCTGTGCCAGGACAATAAAAGTGAGCCAACTTTCTTCATCACACTCCCTCCTGAGATGTCACTAAATCTACAAGTAAAGGAAAATTTTTAAGCAAGGCAAAGCAGGTCCCTTTGAGCTGAAGAGAGCAGGGAAAATATTTTTCCCCTGTACCCTCTTTCTCTTGCTGCTTTACCCAAAGAGCATTCATGTGGAACTGCCTGATGCTGCAGGAGGCTGAAACTCTGATGGAATCCCATCTTTCTGGCCAGAGGAACCACAAAAAGGGGCCCATGGAAGCCAAGGGATGTGGGGGAAATCTCAGTGATGAGAAAGCTAAATATTTTTATAAGGGTCATGTACAAAGGGTTGGGAATTATAATGCTTTGGACATTGACAGTTAATGTCATCATTCACACTAAAGGTTAGAAAACAATAGAATAATTATTTCAAAATTGTGAATGAAATTTTTTTCCATCTAGAATTATGCTCAGACAAACTAACAATCAGGAACACAGGTGGAATAAGCACATTTCAGATATACAGGTCTCAAACAACTTACTTCTCATGGACTCTTTGTCAGAAATGATTGAAGGATGTATTCTATGTTAAAAGTAAAAATATTCATAGTTTACTAGAGGTTCAGCTGTGAATAGCACTAACAGTTGCAATAATGTAAACACTGAATATTGATTAGAGTATAATTGTTGGGAGGACAGGAATGAGAAAAGTGGCTGTATAATAGAGACAGAGGGAAGAAAGAGACTAAAATCTCATCTTTCATAGTGGGTTGTCAATAGATAATAACTAAAACTGAAAAATTAAAAAGCTACACAAAACATACTATATTTAGAGTCATCAAAGTAAATACCAAAATTGTCAGCTAAAATATGTTAAACTGCCTCTAGGGAGGAAAAATGGGTGAGATGATGGGATACTATTATTTTTAATAAGAAATCTTGTATAGCTAAATGACTTTTTAAACCATGGGGATGCATGACTTTGATAAACACAAATTTTTTTTAAAAAATAAGAACAGTACCTTGACATGGTCACTAAGTTCAGGAATTCTATTTTTAGCATTCAGTCCTCTGGAAGGAGTGATTATAATAATCACACTCACAAGAGAGTGCTTTTAAAAGCCAGAGTAGCAATTTATTAATTTATGATGTAAAATACAACTGTCAGTTTGACCAAATACTTGTTGACTATGCCAAGAATGATATCTGGTATGTAATAGGCATTCAATTAATATTTGCCTGATACTTGTTTTATTAATTAGCATATTCTCTTCTTTTGGGAAAATCTATAGCAAAATAAAATTATTATTATTGGAAAGTTGGTTGGTGGCAGACAGACAGCCAGGTCAAGGAGTCAGTTGGAAAATCTTAGTCATGGCCTTGGTGTCAGATATATACATTTCTGCTAGAGAAATGAACTGCTTTTCAGACAATTTGCTTCTCTGTTCATGGGTTAAGGCACCCCCTGGACAGGCCTTCATGGCACTGGCTTGTCACCTCCTTGACCCTGCCTTTCTCTGCCTCCACTGCTAATCAGTTTCCTCCTTCTATTTCACTCCTTACTACCTTCCACAGGGCTACAGTTGAGTCTGGAAACCATTTTATCTATTTTAGGTGTGGTTAATTTTGTTAGATATATAAAAATAGAATGGTGGTTATGTATTTATTAAATGTCCTTGTCAATTAGAGGTTCAAACTGAGGTATTTATAAATGAAATAACATGATATATGGATTTTGCACTCCAAAAAAAAAAATCAGAGAGCAGGAAAGGAATAGATGAAATAAGGTTGGAAAAATGTTGATAATTATTGAAGCTTGCCTCATAGAATGTTTATTGCACTATTCTCTCTATTTTTGTGTATATTAGAAATTTTCCATAATAAAAGAAAATATATAAAATAAAATGAAAAAATTGCCTCTTTAAAAATGTTATAGGAATTATCATAGAGTAGAATTCTTCCTTCTTTAATGTTATTACTTTTATTATTGTTGCATTTTATAGAAATTTACTCTGTTTAGAAAAGAAAAATGAACTTGTGGTTGATGTTCAAAACAACAGAGAAGTATATCAACTAAAAAAATGCTATTAGTTTTTGCACCTCAAAGAACCCAAAAATGCGAAGGAAGTAAAACTAGTTTTCTGAATGGTAACATAATTAAAAATACAATAGTCCCTCCTTATCTGTGGTTTTGTTTTCCACACTTTCAATTACCCATGGTCAACCATGGTCCAAAAATATGTAATGGAAAATCCCAGAAATAACATTTCATAAGTTTTAAATTGCATGCTATTCTGACTAGCGTGATAAAATCTCACACCATCCTGCTCTGTCCCACCCAGGACATGAAGCATCCCTTCGTCCAGCATATCCACACTATATACGCTACTCGCCCATTAGTCACTCAGTTATCATCAGATCAACTGTCGTGGTATCACAATGCTTGTGTTCAAGTAACCCTTATTTCACTTAATAATTGCCCCAAAGCTCAAGAATAGTGATGCTGGCAATTCAAATATGCCAAAGAACAGCCATAAAGTGCTCCTTTCAAGTGGAAAGGTATGTATATATAGGGAAAAACATATAGTATATATAGAGTTCAATACTATTTGTGGTTTTGGCATCTACTGGGGGTCTTAAGACATATCCCCTGTGGATAAGGGGCACTACCACACAGGAAAATAAGATTCCTAATAAAATGTTACCATCTGATTACTTAAGATAAAATGTCACACATCCTTGTGTAAAATAATACCTAGTTGATTAGTGAATCTTGACAAAATCCTTTCTCCCTTTTGTTTCCCAGAGGCCGTTTCTCCATAGTAAAGAAGTGCATTCACAAAGCTACCCGCAAAGATGTTGCTGTGAAATTTGTTAGCAAAAAAATGAAGAAAAAAGAGCAGGCTGCCCATGAGGCTGCTCTTCTTCAGCACCTGCAGCACCCACAGTACATCACTCTCCATGACACCTATGAGTCTCCCACATCCTACATCCTGATTTTAGAATTGTAAGTACAGGTGTCATCTCTCTAAGGTGGTCCCCAGCTCTTTCAGTTATTTGTTGGCATTTATTACAGTGTCTTATGGTTTACAAAGTGCTATATGTAACATGCACTCTCTTATCCACTTTATAAAAATGTTATTCCCATTTCATAGATTAGAAAATTAAAGATAAGAAAAATCCTTAAAAGTAACTCCTTAAAACTAGGAAATGGAGAAGCTGAGACTTGAACCCACATTTCTCTCACTCCAATTTTCATTTTTTTCTATTTAAGACTTTGGGGCTAGGCAAGAGTTTAGGAAAAGCTTATTGACAATAGGCATGGGGTAGAGTTGAAATGAAAGAGAGGTTTGTGCATCGACCCATGGCCATAGCATCCCCAGTCTACCACCAAAGAAATTTCTTTTAGGGTGAAACTTTATCTTCAATATAGTCTATTCATTCCAGATTTTCTAGGGACTCAGGCAACCATATACTTGGCCCCAGAATAGTTCAAATAAAGCAATAAGGTCACATTCTCTTCACTACTACCCCAAGCGAAGAACAGAGAACATGCTCTGTGGTTCAGAGAGATTTTACAGAGACTAAAGAAAGTCTTTTCAGAAGTATTGAGCCTTCATAGAAGTGTTAGCAGATTGGTGCTGATGAGGTCCTGGAGAGAAGACAGACATCTTCACTGAAGACCAATGTTGTATATGGCCCCACATGAACCTATGTTCAATAAGGTGCTACCTCCATTTATAGCTTTTCAACTGTCATTTTAGTCTTGCTCTTGTGTACTTGCGCTTGTTAGTCTATGTGTATGTGTATGGAGACTTTGAAGCAGTAACTTATCATAAATTCATTTATGATGGAAAAAAAAAAGCCAAAATGCAAACATCTTAGGCTACATTTTTAAATTGGTTGGAAAGAAACAAGAGGAGACAAAACCAGCTCTGTTAGTGTTTGTAATTCTTTTGTTATACTTAACTTTATATAGCTGTGTAGTGGCTGGTAGATTGTCACTTTCGACTTAACAAATACACTTACAAACAGCCTTTCAAAGCCTAACTGGGAGCTTCCTAACTCAAAAGGCATATTCTGTTGACAATGAACGATTTTCATTTACCAGTAACAACATGTTATACTTGAGTTCTGATAAAATGTGTGGTCACTTGTGTTCCAAGGTAGTACTTTAAAAACAGAACCTTTGCCCTTCAGGCTTGCCAATTACCATTCCAAAGGAAGGCATTGAGTACCAGGCTGCCACAGTGCACTGGAAAGTAGCCATTCTTGGAATGAAGAACTTGGGTTCTAATCCCAACTCTGTGATTTGAGACCATGTGCTTGGCTTTCTGGGCCTCAAGGTCCTCATCTGTGAAGTCTGAAGAATTATTCCCACTTCTCAGAGATGTCACAGGGATTTAATTAGATGAATATTGAATTTAACTGGTTTCTCAAACATTTACTGGGCACTCAACTGGGTGCCCACAATTGTACAGACCTGGGCCTGAGTGGGAGGAGCAAAGATAAAAAATATAGTTCTTGCTCTTGAGGAGTTATAACTCAAATGAGGAAGACCAATAACTAAATGAATAATTTCAATACAGTATGGTAAATGCTAAGAAAGAAATGCATATTTTGGAGAGGGTTACTGTGAGAACATTGAAAGGTGCTTGGTTGGACTTGAGGTTCAGGGAAGATTTGTGGAGAGGTAGTGCCTGAGCTAAACTCTTTGTTGAATCTTGGTTATGCCATGACTGTGGGTCCTCGCTTCGGTGGCTATCCAAATCTCTGGTAGAGCTTTTCTCTACCAGGCAACTGAGGTTCTGACCCCCCTAGTCTCTGGTGGAGCCGGAGCATCCAAGAGCTCTAAGGGTGAACTTGGTGGCTGAGACTTTGGTGTCTCAGAGCACTGCTACTGTTTATTTCTCCCTTAAGTGCCCTAAGAAGTCCAGGGAAATGCATCTAAAAAGACCAAATGTTCCTCCCACTCTATCCCTGGCAGTGTCAGAGGAAGGCAAAGGAGGCTCTCATTGGTCCCAGCCTTTGCTCCTGTCTCTTTGACAGAAGAAACCAGGAGACCAATGGGAAGGAACAACTAGAGAAGGGAAACTTGGCTGTGGGGGTTTTCAGCTGTGCTTGAAAGTAGTTTCTGACTCTTGCTCAAGCTGTTCTTCCTGAGCATTTCCTGGGGACGTGCCTTTAACAGCCCAATACACATTAGGGAATAACTGCCTGGCAACTGGTCATCTTGCTAAAGAGGACACAGAGTACCTGAAAGTAGTTACTATTTATTGAGGCTTACTATTGCTACCAATTATGTGTAAATGCTTCATTGTCTCACTTGATCCTTACACAATGCTCATAAGAAGTATATGTTGTTGTTGTCATTATTATTATTCCCACTTTAAAGATGAAGAAACCAAAATGCAGAGAATTTAGATGACTTGCTCCGCACCCCCAGCCTGTAAATGGGAGAACTAGGATTCAAATCCAGGTCTGACTGGCTCCTCATACTCTGTCACAATTTTTAAGGTTAGAAAGTTGCTAAAAAGGCAAAGGATTCAGAAAGGGGTCAAGAATGCCAAAGACAAACTTTGCTTACTTTCTGTTTTTCCCCGACTAAAACTTGACAAATAAAAGTAATTTTCAAAATACATGTGGGGCTGCTTGGAGCCACCAGGTTCTAGCTAATCAGAATATTGTTGAAATAACACACTCTCTGCCTCCCACTCTTCCCTCCCCATTTGCCCATCTCTCTCTCTCCAGACTTTCTCTCTGTCGCAACCAAACCTCTTAAAGGAGTGTCAGAACTGTTTTCTTGTAATTTTAAAAGTTAACAAACAGAATATATCTTAAACAAGGTTATACAGATTTCTTCCCTGAAGCACACCACATTTGTATGTATGTATGTTTGTATGTATGTGTGTATATGTATGTATGTATGTTCTGAACATTATGCTAACTTCGGACTCTCTAAAATATGTATGTGCTGCAACATTGATCTTATAATAAGTAGTAGGAGAGATTTTACAGATGTGCATGTGTTATTTTTCTGTTTCTTTACAAACATTTTTCCTTCCTACTTGCAGGATGGATGATGGACGGCTCTTAGACTACCTTATGAATCATGATGAGTTGATGGAAGAAAAAGTAGCTTTCTATATTCGAGACATCATGGAAGCTCTACAGTACCTTCACAATTGCAGGGTTGCACATTTGGACATAAAGGTAATAAGAAATAGCAACCCTAGCCAGGAAATAGTGAAGTCCAACCTGCTAGTCGTTATTCTCGAGGGATGTAAATTCTAATTTATTTTATTTACTTAGATTAGAATCCTTATGAATATTAAACTGAAATGAGGTTACATGATTTAATTGTATTATTCACAAATTGATGAGAGCACACCAGAATCACAATGACATATGGGGTGAGAGAAGGTAGGCAAGCTTTAACCACTTCCACTAACTTTATAGAAGGAAGCCAATAAATGTCATTTTTTTTCAAGGTGCTCAGAAACAAGTCCTTGTTCTTCAAAATGAATAATTTATTATTTTTCTTGATTCATTGTAAAAGGAATAGTTAAGAAGACATGATTTTCAATGTCAAACAACTACTCTGAAGTACCACTCAACCTCAGAGTTAAGCTTAGTTTGAAGCCTACTGTGCTGATGTGCTTTGCATCAGGAGTGTCCTGCACACTGTAGCCTTTACCAAAGAACAGCAGGCTTGTGTAAGAACTAATGGAGTCCTACTGGTAGTTAAAACAGAGAGCTGAATTTGCTTTCTCTTCTCCCCGCCTCCTTGGATCTCCTTAGCCTGAAAACCTGCTCATTGACCTGCGGATTCCAGTGCCTCGAGTGAAGCTCATCGACTTGGAGGATGCTGTCCAGATCTCAGGTCACTTCCACATCCACCACCTGCTGGGGAACCCTGAGTTTGCTGCCCCAGAAGTGATCCAAGGTATCCCTGTGTCCTTGGGTACAGACATCTGGAGCATTGGGGTTCTGACATACGTCATGCTGAGTGGGGTCTCCCCATTCTTGGATGAGAGCAAAGAGGAGACATGTATCAATGTGTGCCGGGTGGACTTCAGCTTCCCCCATGAATACTTCTGTGGCGTGAGCAATGCTGCCAGAGATTTCATCAATGTCATCTTACAGGAAGACTTTCGGAGGCGGCCCACAGCAGCTACCTGCCTACAGCATCCATGGCTGCAGCCCCACAATGGCAGCTACTCCAAGATCCCCCTGGACACCTCCCGCCTGGCATGCTTCATAGAACGTCGCAAGCATCAGAATGATGTGCGGCCTATTCCTAATGTCAAGAGCTACATCGTCAACCGGGTAAACCAAGGGACATAGCTACATCCCAGCCCTTGAGGTTTCACCTGAAAGTGCAGTGTGAACCAAAGCAAGACTGAATGTGTCTGTAAATAATTTTGTTCATTATTTCACTCCATGCAGTTCTCTGGATCAAGAGTTGTACTTCTTAAACCTCAACAGTGGTTATTCAGGGTCTGAGCAGCAGTAAAATCACCCCAAGTCCAGGGGTTTTCCAGAGGGTCATTCAGAAGAGATAAAGAAGCAGACAGTCATAGAAAGCATTACAAAGAGGGGCAAAAATAACAAGAATATTAGCTGTTATAAAATCTTAATTGTGCATCCCAAAATGAATGGATAAATAGGCAAAACTTAAGCTCACTGTACTGAGTATAAAAGGTTTCTGCCTTTGCTGAAATTTTAAGCAAAATGTTCTACTTAACAGAGATGTCATGTATGCCGACTATTCTGGTTTAGATTACTGAGATAAATCTTAGTAGGATATGTATACACATACAGTAAAATATATCCCATTCAGGTTCCAGAGTTTTATAATATAGAGATATATATGAAAGCAATCATAAGCAACTTTGAGTGCTCCAGTTAAGACAGTGACTTATTTACTGAAGCATTACATTGTTTTGACTAAGCACAATTAGCTGACACATTTTTTAGAGCATTTTATAAATCTTGTATAGAAATCTTTTACCAGAACCTGTGCATTAAAAGAAAGTGATGTTACCCTTTTGCAATTTGTGAATGAGAAGATTCTTTTCTCAGTCACAGGTATTTGACATAGGTTCTGTATATGAAATGCTATCCCCAAATTCATTGGCAGCTCAGAGTTAATCTGGCAGGAAAGCCTACCAGGAAATAAGTCCAAATACAATAAGAGTTGTGGGCTATTTTTTGTCTGCACTTGGTTTGAAATAGATAACGAAAATAATAGGTTCATAAAAAAGGGCAAATAAAAACCTTTCCTACAGTTCTTATGAACACCGTGACAACACTTTATGCTGTCTTCTACAGCTGCAGAATGCAGTCCTCAGAAAGTTGGCCTACTTTATTTCTAAACCCTTATGGAAGCCAAGGGGTGCTCACCAAAAGGAGGCAGCCATACAGGCCTTTTAAAGGTCTGGCCCCAAGTCCTTTTTGAAGCCATGGAATAAAATCTGATACATCATCCTAATAGAGCATTGAGTTTTAACTGTGATTGCAATACCTACCACCACTCAGCCACATATATTTCCCTGGACTAAAAGGACTCATTGCACTTTGAGGCCAACACTGCTTTCTGATGTATATTCTCTATACAAGATAATTATGAACTGCCCTTTTATCTGCTAGTGGAAAAAAAAAACCTGGGCATTTCATGGTTTATTTTTTATGTGTTTCGAAAGAGTTTTTGTTTTTGTGTTTGTACATGATCCACCCTTTGTTTTCTAGAACATGTTTTGAAATTTGTAGTTATGCAAATAATATTTTAAAAATATAACTCAAGTGTTTGTCCAATTAAGGTTTAATGATATTGCTTCTCTCCTATAATAGGATTGAGAAAATTAAAATTATGCAGCACAGAAGTATAAGCAGAGATTTGTGAAGGATAAATAGAACTACAAACCTATTGAAAAGAAAAACAATGGTAGAAACTAAGCCTAAACTTTAATATATAAAAATACTTCTTCCCACAGTGGAAATGTAGAATTAAAAGTACTCATCATTCTTTTCCACTGGTTTCAAGTCAACTTTCTCATCTACCCTTCCCTTCATCCCATTCAAGATTATAAATTAATAAATTATTAGAAAGTACAAGCAATAAGACTAAATAGCACTTCGTATTTTCAGGATTAACCAAATATGTGGAAACTAACTCAGACTGTATTTGTTTCCTAGTTTTCATATGGTCCTGTGTCATCAAGGATCCCTTCCTCAGAGCTTGCGCTTGACTAACCCTCCGTGTTCTTCATTTAAAAACAAATGTATATAAAAATGCTTTATGATATATTTTAAATTTTAAAACATATTTACTAAAAATTCTTTTAGTAAACATGTCTTTGTTGTGAGGCATAGCATAAAAGAAGAAATCCTGGTCCCTAGGATTTGTCTTGAGATAGATTGAAGGCACTGAGGATTCCAAATATCCATATAGTGTGACTTGAAAAGTTCTTTTCTGTCCATGATGGGTGACAACTAAAGAGCCCCATACTGAGTCGTTTTAAGCCTTCTGACCATAAGGAGACAAGCTGAGTTTCTTCTTGGGAATAATAGGGCCTAGGACAATGGTACACTGACTGCACAGGAGAGCATTAATGAAATCATGTTGTGGGGAGGACGACTGACAGAATGTTAGAACCAAAGCTTCTATATCAGCTTTTACAGCAGAGTGGGGATGATCCAGATGTGAGGTTGTATGGAACTCCTCGCCGCCCTGTGCCCCCCACACCTCCAACAAGGACACTTATTGGGGAAGTGAGGAGACAGGACAGGAAGGACATAGAAATGAAAAGTAGTATGATTTTGTTAAGTGGAGCCAAAGTACAATCATTAGAGTAGAATGAATTTAACAGAGGCCCAAAGAGAAATGGGGTATATTTTATATAGTCTGATAACTGAAGGAAAATAACAGGAAGGTTCCCTGTCTACAAAGCTTCTGATCCCTCCCAACGTGAATAATGTAGCAGTCCTGGTTCAAGAATTCTCCACCCTAAGTTGGAAATAACATGGAATCCCAGGAGAAGGAGCTGAGAAATGTATTTAGAATGCCCTGAGGGCAACTGTGGTGACTGATGAAGGAACAGGGATCACTTTCTTGTACTTGCTTTGGAAGAAATATTTATTCCTTTGTGGTAGAGAATAGGGAAGAGAAGCGAAAATAGTCCACTTCTATAATTATGGTGGTCTTTGAAATGAAAACTTAACTAGAAATTAGTAATAGTGAACTTCCAGTTGAAATGGGAAAATAAATGTTGGTTAAAATCACAAGTTTTTTGCTTGGCTTATAGTCCTTGCATAAGGTTTGGGAGTTTTTTTTGTTTTGTTTTATAAAGGTGGGATGGAGAGAGAAGGAAAAGATCAGGGATAGCTCATAATAATTTTTGAAGGGTATGATGATTTACTGCATCTTTTACACTTGTTTCAAATTAAATAGATTTATATCCACTTATGGCTGAATGTAGGAACATTTTTAAGGAAAAAATTGTAATGTCGAGGGTGTCCTTCAGGTCTCTCACAGGCATAAACACTCTTGGTGGAACAGAAGAAGCAGAGGAAAAGCTGGCTTCACTGCTTTGTGGCTCACAAAGCCTTTATAATAGTAGTGCCTTTCAGAGGGGAAGGTGGGAGATAAAGAAGTTCATTGTATTTAGACTGATATTGCAGAATATTTTCTTTGTTTTAGAATATCTTTTAAATAAAAACATCTGAATATAGAGTAAGCCTAGGAATTCTTGAGTTTCAACCTCAGCTATTCCTAATTTGTCCTTTCTTACAGAAAGTCTTTGTTTTTTTCTGCCTCAAATGTCCCATTGTTAAAATGGGAGTTGGGGGGAAGGAGAGAGGACATTACCTTCATAAGATGTTGGAAGAATACCTTAGTTCGGATGTCTAGAAAATACTTTGATTTTTTTTTAAAGTGCTACACACTGCCAGTGCTAAGGGTTTTACTGATAGTAACTTTGAACATTCCAGGTTTTCGATATTCATGTCTTTAGATACCATTTGCAAACTCATAAGAATAAATTCTGTAAGTTGATTTTAATTGGAAGTACTAGGTGCTCTTTGTCTAAATGTTATTTGGTCTTAGCCTGTAATTTTGATCATTTAAAAGCTTGTCTACAGAAAAAGATTAGGAGAGCTGACTGAAGTCATATGTCAATAAACTGTTTTCTCTAGTATTTCTTGTGGCAGACACAAAGAGTAAGATGCCTTTCCTAGGCAACCACTACTCTCTCTTCTCAAGCCTTCTGCTCTGGAAAAATTGATAGAAGAGAACCCAAATAGTCACTTTCCTCGTTGGGAGGGCAGAAATGAGAATAAAATATTTTCTGATATCACAGCTCATTTGTTCAGTTTCACAGGCATCTATGATAAGAGGCAAATTTTAAAAGGCACAGGTGTAGAAATGAGTAGAACTGCTGGTTTTTGGAAGGGAAATCTTGGATCTTTTTTTAGATTATTAGGTGTTACAGGAGTAGTTATTTGCTTTCCCATAGTCCATATAATTTAGTACTTATGAGTTAGTCATTACTTTTTTTCTTGTCTATGGGGAAATTTAGATTTGTGAGAATATGAGGGAGCAAATATGTTATAAAAATAAATGGTGGTTATTTCTGTGTATTAAATAAAACTTCGTCCTATGAATTTGATAGAGGAGGGAATATTTCACAGATAAGGGGTCTCTGTAGTAGGGCAAAAGTTCAAACACTGCTTCCTTGCTCAGTTTTAAGAAATGTTGACCTATTCCCTTCTCTCCTGTATAACATCTCTTTGGAGTCTGTGTTAGTCAAACACAGTATGTGAGCTTTCAGTGGATTTATTTGTATTATGGTTTTTCTTAATTATTTAAAATCTAGGGATCATTTGGGAATGAATGATTAAACCCAAGGCAAAGTTAGGAAAGATAAGGTTACACATACTCCACTAAGGAAAGGGAGTCTACTATGTTAATATTCATTTTCTAAAAACTATAAGGCTCTTGTTATTTCATTAATTCTAGAGTGTTAAAAAGGGCTGAAATTTGTCCATGGCACTAGACTTTGAGAAATTATTATTCATGTGAGAAATCTATACAGAAATAGTAGAACACAGAAATATCACAGGCCATATTTTCTAGGAAAAGCATTTCTTCCTCATTTTTAATATATGTAGAAGTTAGAAGAGAGGAAACAACAAATACTCTAAGACAAATGTTCATCTTTAAGGGAAATTAACCTGAAATTAATCCTCATAGGCTATTTTGTTTTCCTGTCAGCCTGTTCATTGGGAGCTTCTAAACTGTGGTCAGATATAGTTTTTATTCAAATGATCAAGGTTAACTGTTTATTGATATTGTTGTTTTGAATAGTGAGGATAGCTCAGAGAAGGGAGGGTGGTAGAAAAACATGCAAATAAAATTCTCAAAGTCCCAACTCCTGGCGCTTAAATTAAGCAAGCTAATTAGCAAGCCCACGAATACTTAGCATAGGAGTTCCATCAATGCCTGACTTCTATCAAGAATTGAATCTACATCCTGGAGTACAATATCTCAAAGACTGCCATTATGAATTTGAAGTTAACAAACATATCATCACCTCTTACTAACTTAAGCCATATCTGTGATCTCTGTTTGATTTTTTTTTTTTTTTTTTGACCCTGGTGCTTTTCTGTTTCTGCCAAACTTTGGCCTACTCTATGGGGAAGGTGAGTAAAACTAGCAGTTAGGACAAATGTGAAGACTGTGAAAATATTAAACATACTCTTCAGAATGAGATCCTAGTCAGAGAATAGTAGTGATCAAAGTGCAAACTGTTGGAAAATATGGATATATGTACATCTGTACATGTATATAGTGTATAATATGTATGTATATGTTATTGCTCATATGCAGAAATCTATCCATTTGAAGACAGCCCAGGTGGGTCAATTTTTCTATTGTAAAACCATTCAGGGCCATTCAAAACCATTAGGGCTGATGGGTAGAGTTAGATTCTACTCATTTAGGAATTATTTGCTGTCTTTTGAAGTCCACAAAACCAAATGAACAAAGCCTGGAACATAATGAGGCTGAAATATCATTTAGATTATTATTCTGTTTATCTGGAGTCAGAGCTTCTTTATATTTGAATTATTAAAAGTTGGTTTGCAAACTCCATTGGCACCTTTCGGATTTGAGTGACCCCTCCCCACCAAGTCTTTCGAGAGTTTGGGGTGGGCTTCTCTTGCCATTCAGATAAAGGGCCTTATCCATACGTGGACAGGTTTCCCCATAGGGACCATTACACATATACACATAAGTGCATACTTCCATCAGGCTTATAGCAATTGATTTAAAATCACTCCACAGTATTGATAAATAGCTCTATATTTTCAAGGTGCAGAAGAATTCCACAGCCTTAATTATTTCAGTGTCTTGCTGGTCTGCCTTAAGTGTATCTTCTGGATTTTGGTTGTCTTATTACTTTAAAATTTTTCTGCAGTTGTTCATTTTGTATGCATACAATGTCGTTTTATAAAGGTAGGTTGTAAATATTTCATTTGTAAGTCAAATTCATTCATGTGTAATGTTGTAAAGTGATGACCTGCTGTCTTGTTATTACTACAGTAAATGTTATGTTATGGATGAAAATTCAAAATGTACATCTCACAAGTTATGCATTCCTATAAATATAACATACTAAAGATATTATTTCTGGTGGTCTTTGTTTTCATTCTAATTGAAAACTTAAAAAAAAAAAAAGAATAATTTTTTTCTCTTTCCCTAAACATATAAAAGCCTTGACAAGGTAAAAATGTCACATTATTATTACAACACTTTTTATCCAGCATTTTGAAAGAAAGCAATAGTTTTGTAGCCTGGTGAAGTATTCTAAGGCATTTCTCCATCCAAAAACATCAAATAAGCCTCAGGTGTGCATTAACTTCATTCTGGTGTTTCAAGTTGCAACTTTTTTTTTTTTAGCAAATTGGCAGGCCTTTGGGGCTGGATCTCACTAGTTTAAGTATGATAGTGCCAACTCAATGAATCTGGATTAACCTTTGCAGACATGATCCAGCTTTAAGAGTCTGCATGTGCCATCCAAATGCAAAAAAGACTAATTCATAGTACACTGTCAGTTAGCTAGAGTGTTAGAGATGGAAGTTTGTTTGTTTTTTTTAGCTCATTTTGCAAATAACATGTTTTAACATTTGATCTCTATTTCATAAAGATTTGCATTTATTTGAAATGAGAAACAACTGTCAAGGCACAGGCTCTTCACACTGGCTGGTCAGCACAATCTCTTCAGAGAAAATACATAGATAAAAAATATTAAAAGTGAAATCAGAATCAATTTGATGAGTAACAACCCTCATTAGTCTTATGATTTTAAGGGTTATTTTCCTTAAAGTATTGCCTTCTACACATAAAAATTTCCCCCACTTCAAGGGATTGATTTGTAAAGAACGAATACACTTGCATTTTCAGATTGCCTGGTAAGGTTACCCTTCTGGATAATCCTGATACGGATCAATTCATCCTCTACTCTCTTCCTCACCTGCTGTACATTTACTATGTGCCACGGGCTTGAGCTACTCTAAGGAGACTACACATACTTCCCTCTCCAGGTTACACAGAACCGACAGAAGAGGTAATGAACATGCTAAGCGCTTTATAGTCCCATGTACAAACTATGACATTGTCATGTGACAGAGGCCATGAATAAAAGAATTGAGAAAATATCCGTCTTCGAGAATTTACACTCTATTTGTAGAAACGGGGGTGGGGGCGTGAGGGCGGCTTGTAACAGAAAATAACGACATGTTGGCCAAGGAGTATAGATAATTAAGAGGACATGGAGCTATAAAAAGTGGGCAGAATTTATACAATCTCTCTTGAAAGGCCTGACTTCACGATCTTGGAGTCGATCTAACTATTCTGGGATTAAACTCCAGCGATCCCATCCAGAGGCTGCCAGGTGACGTACAGACCTCGCCACATTATTCGCCACAGCCACCGGAACCCCGCGGCCCAGGCCTCAGAGGCTCGCGCAGCAACCCCGCGCGGCCGCCGGAAAACGGGGCGGAATAGGCGGGGCTTCTCAGATGACGTCATCAGGGCGCCGAAGGCCTGGCGCGCCGCAGCGTTTGGCGCCATCGTGGAGCGTTTGGTCATGGCAGTCGCCGATGAGGTTTTGGGGTCGTTGGTAAAGAGTCTGTGCGACGTGCAGGCTTTCAAATTTGGGAACTTCGTGCTGAAGAACGGTCTCTCTTCCCCCATCTACATCGATCTGCGGGGCATCGTGTCTCGACCGCGTCTTCTGAATCAGGTGTCAGCTCGGAAAAAGGGAGAACTGGGCTGGGTGGCGGAAAAAGGGAACAGGAGATTGGGGATGGGGAGTGACAAGGGTTGGCCAGTGGGTGAGAGTAAAGAGCCTAGCAGGAGGGTGGGCCCGGGGAGTCGGTTTGAGAAGCCCAGAGGCCAGGAACTGTTAATTTCTTAAAGGCCCAGAAAGCAGCGTGCTCATTGACCCACCGACTTTGACACGTGTTTTGCAAGAGTCAGGAACACCAATATGGGGCCCTGTCTCGCATAGAAGTAGTTGAAAGAGTTCTGTGTATTTAACCTCGAGAAAATGAGATGTGTGGAAGAAAGGAAAAGATTGGTGGGGAGAATTTAGTAGCTGCTCAAACACTTGGAAAGGCTGTTGCATAGAAGGGGGAATTCGATTTTGCACTGTGTTACCTGGAGCAAAGACCTAAAGGTGGACATTTCATGAAGGCAGTTTTCTTGGTCAATATAAGGAAACACTGTCTACAAATTAGAGATTTCTAGCACAGTGTTTCTCAAATTTTGACTATATATGAATCATCGGGGAATTTTGTTAAAAGTCATGATATGGTTGAGTAGATCCGGGACTCATACTGGCAAATGACCAGTCTCCTAAAAATAAAACTCTTTTTTAAATAATTTATTTTTCAATTACAGTTCACATACAACATTATACTAGTTTCAGGTATTCAACATAGTGATTAGACATTTATCTAACTTTACAAAGTGATTACGCCCATGAGTCTAGTACCCTTCTTGCACCCTACATAGTTATTGGAATATTACTATGTTCCCTATGCTGTACTTTTCATCCTGTGACTATTTTTATAACTCACAGTTTGTATTTATTAATTATTTTCACCTTTTCTGCCCATCTCCCTGTCCCCCTCCCATCTGGTAACCATCAATTTGTTGTCTATATACAAGTTTTTTCTGTTTTGTTCATTTATTTTGTTTTTTAGATTTTACATTCAAGTGAAATCATATGGTATTTGTCTGACTTACTCAGCATCGTAACCTCTAGGTTCATGCATGTTGTTGCAAATGACAAGATTTCATTCTTTTTATGGCTGTATATGTGTACCACATCTTCTTTATCCATTGATGGAAATCTAGGTTGCTTCCATATCTTGTCTATTGTAAATAATGCTGTAATGAACAAAGGGGTATATATATCTTTTTGAATTAGTGCTTTTTTTATTTCTTTGGATAAACACCCAGAAGTGGATTTGGAATTGCTGGGTCATATGGTATGTCTATTTTTAATTTTTTCACGACCCTCCATACTGCTTTCCATAGTGGCTGCACCAATTTACAGTCCTGCCAACACTGCACGAGGGTTCCCTTTTCTCCACATCCTTCCCAACACTTGTTTGTTGACTTTTTGATAAGCCATTCTGACAGGTGAGGCGATTATCTTATTGTAGTTTTGATTTACATTTCCCTGATGATTAGTGACGTTCATCTTTTCATCAGTCTATTGGCCATCTGTCCTCTTTGGAGAAATATCTATTCAGATCCTCTGCACATTTTTTAATTGGGTTATTTTTTGATGTTGAGTCGTATGACTTTATTTTGGACATTAACCCCTATTGGATATATCATTTGCATATACCATCTTACATTCAGTAGGTTGCCTCTTTCTTTTATTGATGGGTACCTTGTGGTGCAAAAGCTTTTTAGTTTGATGTAATTCCACTTGTTTGTTTTTGTTTTCTTTGCCCTAGGAGACATATCCAAAAACTTATTTTTAAGACCAGTGTCAAAAGAGTTTATTACCTATGTTTTCTTATAGGAGTTTTATGGTTTCAGGTCTTATATTTAAGTCTTTAAACATTTTAAGTTTATTTTTGTATATGGTGTAAGAAAGTGGTCTAATTTCATTTTTTGGCAATAATCTGTCTAGTTTCTCCAACACAATTTATTGAAGAAACTGTCTGTACCCCATTGTATTTCTTGTCTCCTTTGTCATTCATTGACCATATAAGCATGGGTTTATTTCTGAGCTCTCTGTTCTCTTCCACTGATCTACTTGTCTGTTTTTGTGCCAATACTGTGCTGTTCTGATTACTATGACCTTATAGTATAATTTGTTAGCAGATAGTGTGATACCACCAACTTCGTTCTTTCTCAATATTGCTTAAGCTATTTAAGATCGTATAATTTTTAGTATTTGGTCTAGTTCTGTGAAAAATTGGTATTTTGGGATTGTACTGACTATATAAATTTCTTTTGGAAATAGAGACATTTTAATGATGTTAATTCTTCCTATCCATGAGCACGGTGTATCCTTCCATTTGTATCTTTTTAGTTTCTTTCTCCAGTGCCTTAGAGTTTTCTGAGTATAGGTCTTTTACCTCCTTGGTTAAATTTATTCCTAGATATTTTATTTTTTTGATTCAATTGTAAATGGGATTGTTTTCTTTTCGATGGTTTATTATTGATGTATAAAAATGCAACTGATTTCTGAATATTAATTTTGTATCCTGCTACTTTACTGAAGTCATTTATTAGTCTTAATAATTTTTTGATGGAATTTTTAGGATTCTTTATATATAGTATCATGTCATCTGCAAATAATGAGTTTTACTACTTTCTTTCCAATTTGGATGCCTTTATTTCTTGTCTGATTGCTGTAGCTAGGACTTCCAATACTATGTTGAATAAAAGTGGCAAAAGTGGCCATCCTGTCTTGTTCCTGATGTTAAAGAAAAAGCTTTCGGCTTTTTACCATTGATCATGATGTTAGCTGTGGCTTTGTCATATACGGCTTTTATTATGTTGAGGTATGTTCCCTCTATCTCCACTTTGCTGAGAGGTTTTCTTTCTCTTCTTTTTTTTTTTTTTTTTTTTTTAATTATCATAAATGGATGTTAGATGTTGTCAGATGCTTTTTCTACATGTGTTGATATGATCATATGTTTTTTATCCTTCACTTTATGTGGTATATCATGTTAATTGATTTGCAGATATTGAACCAACCGTGCATCCTAAAGGTTACTAGGGGAAATAAATCCCACTTGATTATGGTGTGTGATTTTTTTAATATATTGCTGAATTCTGTTTGTCAATGTTTTGTAGAGGACTTTTGTATCTATGTTTATCAGGGATATTGGCCTATAATTTTCTTTTTTGTAGTGTCTTTGATTTTGATATCAGGGTAATCCTAGCCTCCTCAAAAAAAGTTTGGGAGCCTACCCTTCTCTTCAATTTTTTGAAATGGTTTGAGAATAGGTATTAATTCTTCTTTGAATATTTGGTAAAATTCACCTGTGAAGTCTTCTGGCCCAGGGCTTTTGTTGGGAGTTTTTTTTAAATTACTGACTCAATTTCATTAGTAGTTACCAGCCTGTTCAGATTTTCTGTTTCTTCCTGTTTCATCCTTGGAAGGTTGTATGTTTCTGGGAATTTATCCATTTCTTCCAGGTTGTCCAATATGTAGTATTTCCTTTTAACCCTTTCTGTTTCTGTGGTGGTGGTTGTCACTTCTCTTTTGGTTCTGATTTTATTTGGGCCCTCTCTCTTTTTTTCTTGATAAGTCTGGCTAAAAGTTTATCAATTTTGTTTATCTTGTCAAAGAACCAGCTCTTCGTTTCATTAATCTTTTCTATTGCTTTTTAGGCTCCATTTATTTCCACTCTAATCTTTATTATTTCCTTCTATTCACTTTGGACTTCTTCTTTTTCTAGTTCTTTCAGGTGTGAGATTAGATGGAGATTTTTCTTGTTTCTTGACATAGGCCTGCATTGCTATAAATTTCGCTCTTATAACTGCTTTGGCTCTGTCCCATAGTTTTTTGGTCATTGACTTTTCATTTGTCTCAAGGTATCTTTTGATTTCTTCCTTGATCACATCGTTAACCCATTTATTATTTAGTAGCATGTTATTTAGCCTCCATGTGTTTGTGTGTTTTTCAGTTTTCTTATAATTATTTGTAGTTTCATACCATTGTTTTCCTCTTGTGTGTGTATATACCTTAATTATTGTGTTTACACATGATCTATTACTTTCATATTTCAACCTTTGTAATATTCCTTCATTTAGTTTTGACTACTTCTTTCTACTTACATCCTTTTAACTTTTCTTGTAATGCTGGTTTAGTGGTGATGGACTTTTTTAGATTTTTTTAGCTTCAATTCTAAATAATAACCTTGATGGTTACAGTATTCTTGGTTGTAGGTTGTTCAGTTCATCACTTTAACTGTCTCATGATTATTTCCTTCAGGCCTGCAAAGTTTCTGATGAAAAAAATGAAATGACAGTCTGTGTGAGCTCCTTTGTACATAACTAGCTGCTTTTTTCTTGCTACTTTTAAGATTCTTTGTCTTTAACCTTTGGCATTTTAATTGTGATGTGTCTTGGCGTGGGCCTCTTTGGGTTCATCCTGTTTGGGACTCTGCTTCTTGGATTTCTATGTCTATATCCTTTGCCAGGTTAGGGAAGTTTTCAGTCATTATTTCTTCAAATGGGTTTTTAATCCTTTTCTATCTCTTCTCCTTTTTGAACTCCTATGATGCAAATGTTGGTATGCTTGATGTTGTCCTAGAAATCCTGTTAACTATTTTAACTTTTTAAAATTCTTTTTTTCTTTTTGCTGTTTCTGTTGGCTATTTTCCGCTACTTTGTCTTCCAGATCGTTGATGTGGTCTTTTGCTTTATTTAATCTGCTTTATTCCCTCTAGTATATTTTTTTCTTTTCAATTATTGTATTCTACATTTACTATTGGTTCTTTTTTGTATTTTATATCTCTTTATTGAAGTTCTCACCGAATTAATCTGTTCTTCTCCTGAGTTCATTGAACACCTTTATTACCAGTGTTTTGAGCTTTTTATCTGGTAGATTGCTTATCTTCATTTCCTTTAGTTTTTTAAATGGAGTTTTTACTCTTTCATTTGAGACATGTTTTTTTGTCTCATTTTGGCTCTCTGTTTGTTTGTATATATATTAGGTTGATTTGCTATGTTTCCTGGCCTTAGGTAGAAGTCCTGTGAGGATAGTGGCACAGTCCTCTGGTCACCTGAGCCAGGTGTTCCAGGAGTGTTTTCTGTGTGGGTTGTGTGTACTATCCTGTTGTAGTTGACCCTTGATTGTTGTTGGCATATCAGTGGGTGAGTTGACCCTCAAGCTGACTGGCTGCGAAGGCCAGCCTTGACTACAGGGGACAAACTATTTTGTGGGGGCTGAGCCCAGGGAGTAAGAATTACTTTAGTGAGGCTTTTATGCTAGACAAGGCTGCATACACATCTGTGTGTTTGTGAGGCTTCTTGGGTGGGGCTCTGGTATGGTCATAGTTCAGCAGCAGCTTGTGCTGGGCTTTGAGGCATTTGAGAGAGGCAAAGGTGTGAGTCAAGACTGACCGCCACTTGTACCAGGCTTGAGACCATTTGGTGGGAGTTACAATGCAAGCTTAGGCTGGCTGCCACGCATGTGGGGTTTGTGGACCTTTGGGAGAATCTGTAGCATGAGCTGAAGCCAACCACAGCTTGTGTGGGGTTTGTGGACCTTTGAGAGAGTCTGTAGCATGAGCTGAGGCCAGCCACAGCTTGTGTGAGAGTTGCAGACCTTTGGAAGAGTCTACAAGATAAGCCTAGTCAGGCTGCTCTGAAAGAGGCTCCAACTGAGTGAGCAGGTTGAGTGAGGTGGGGTCTCAGGGAGAGGCCAGTGCAGGAGGATCAATGTTGACCAAATTAATGGAGAGCAGAAGATTTTGCACCTGCCCATGCCAGGTTGGCTGGGTGGGAGGAGAGCTCAGCAAAGAAACATTGGTGTCTGCCAGTATTTCTATCTCCTAAGAGTGTTATCCTGATCCCTGCTCCTCCAGCACTTGCCCTAAAATTGATCAGTGTAATTCATCCTCCATATGACCCAGGCCCTTCTGAAGCTGCTACCTCTGTGCTGGGGCTTGGAACAAGTTTGCTTGTACTTGAGCCCTGTATGAGCAGTGTCTCAGTCTCCTATAGCCCTTTATATCTTTGGGACGTTTTCCCCGCTGGTTTTCAAAGCCAGGAATTATGGAGACTCTTCTTCCCAGAATAGGGAGCCAGGTGTGGGGCTCTGACACCTCATTCCTCAGGGGGAACCTCCAGAGCCTAGCTATCCCTCCTGTGTTTTATCTCCATACCATGCATGTGGCACTGGCCATATCTGCATCTCTGTCTCTCCTACCTGTCTCGATGTGACTTCTTTATATCTTTAGTTTTAGGAATTCTATTCAGCTAGTCTTCAGGTTGTTCTCAGTGATGGTTGTTCTATAATTCTGTTGTAATTTTGATGTGTTCTTGGGAAGGAGGGGAGTTCAGGGTTTTCTTACTTCGCCACCCTCACCATTGGAATTTTGATAGGAATAGCATTGACACTGTAGATTGCTTTAGTAGTATGGACATTTTAACAATATTAATTCTTCCAAATCATTAGTATGGTACATCTTTACATTTCTTTATGCCTTCAGTTCCTTTCTTTGTCTTCTATAGTTTTCATTGTGCAGGTCTTTGACCTCCTTGGTTAAATTTGTTCCTAGGTATTTTATTCTTTCGATGCAGTTGGAAATGGGATTGTTTTCTTAATTTCTCTTGTGGAACTTCTTAACTGAAGACTTCTTTGAGGCAAGAAGTATAACTAGGTGATAGGCTTATATACTGAAAATATAATGGATGAACTGAGGAAAACTGGGATGCCTCAGGGCCATCTATAGTCTTTGGGATCAACATCATAGCAGACGCTGAGTCTAGACAAATAGGTTCATAGTCATGTTTTTATATTTGTAAATTGGAATTTATGCAGAGGGTAATTTAACAAAGGAATTTGTTATTTTTCTGATCAGGTTTGAGACTATTTCCTACTAGATTATAGTACTGTCTTTAATGTCTTTTTTTTTTTTTTTTTTTTGATAGGTTGCAGAAATTTTATTCCAAACTGCCCAAAATGCAGGGATCAATTTTGACACTGTGTGTGGAGTACCTTACACAGCTTTACCATTGGCTACAGTTATCTGTTCAACCAAACAAATTCCAATGCTAATTAGAAGAAAAGAAACAAAAGATTATGGTAAAAATAAAAGTAGTGTAAAGATTAAGTTGATATGTAATATGATACTGCTAAAATTTTTTTTTCCTAGGCACTGATATTTTACCAGACTCACCTTGAATTTTCCTCATAGGTCTTTTAAGTTGTTATGGCTTATAGAATTTGTTAACTATTGCTATAAATCACATTCCTTTCCTTTAGTGTCTAGGGTGAAATGCTGTGTTTTTATTAGGCAGTGAAAAAAAGAGCTTTTTTTGCACCATATCTGTGAGACCCAACATTTTTACCAGCCCTTCCTGCATCAGCAGAATATTCTAAGAACACATAACTTTCCCAATATATTTATATTTAAGTCACATGAAGAGAAATGCATGAATAAAATTACTCTTATAAAACAATATAAATGGCATATGAAAATTTTTTTTTGGTGACATAAAAGAACTTTTTTTTCATTATAGTGACATTGGTTAACAAAATCCAATAAGTTTCAGGTGTACGATTCAACAGTAAGGCATATATATATTGCATTGTGTGTTCACTGCCCATGGTTTGAAATTCTTAATGAATATATTTTTTTCATGGGTCCATGACAATAGGTTATCAAGTGGGTGTTTTAAACATGTGGGCTTGCTTTAAAACCAAATCAGCCTAAAAATATTAGAACTGACTTCAAATTTGATATTAAGGAGGTAATGGGGTTTTTGTTTGTTTTAAGTTGAAGTCATAGTATTTCTGGTATACTTTTTTTTTTAAAGAGCCCTTTTATAGGTGCATTCTAGAAATTTTCATGATGAAACATGATTTCTGGGTTTTGCTTCTAAAAATTATAGGGGGATTGAGGGAGAGGGATATAGCTGAAATGAGTTATTGACCATGAGTTGTTGAGTGTTTTTTTTTTATATTTTATCTAGTTTTATTTCTTTGAAATTGTCCATTATAAAAAATAGTAAAAATATTTTTGCCGTTTGAAGGTAATGTTTAACTATATGAATTTTTGCCCCTAAGGAAACTATTATTTCTATTTCCTTATTATATGTCTTCAAAAATATCTTAGAATATCATTAATTTTTAAATATACCTGTAAATACTCAGAGTCTTATGTTCTTGTTTAAGCTAATTCAGTTAAATTTGCCAATTCTTCAAAGGGAGGAAAGGAGTTAAGAGAAAAGAAATGGAAAAAGGCAAAGATGGTACCTGTGATAAAGCTCAAAAAGTGGGCAAAATGCCCACCAATTTTATTTCTCTTTCAAAATAAGACAGATTTGGTAGTGGAAAATATAAAAATGAATCTTTAATAAAATAAATCTATGAAGTCTACCGCCTGAATTATTTACATTCTATAGATTATCTGAAAATAGTCTGTAGTGGAGGTGCATTGCATTATATAGTTCATAAAGTTGTAGTGATTGGTCTAAATGGTTGCTGAGTATTTTCTCTCCTGAATTTGTATCTGCAAAGGCCAATTTTTTGGCTGATCTTGAGTATGAACTGGTTTGTTAATAGAAAAAGGAACATTCATTAGAATATTGGTTATTCTGTGTTTTATCACTTTCCTTGATCTAGATGATCTTGCTTTAAGAAACCTCATATTTGAAATTTTGATCATAAACATATAAAATGGTGTTTATTTACACAGCAAAATAATTTACTAGTTCTACTATAAATATTCTGTATTTGTAACTTTGACAATTTTGAGATACAGAGACATTGAACAAACCAGTAATCATGGCACATTGAAGATTCATCAGAAATAAAGTAGTTCCAAAAGAGATTATCAGAAAATAAGGTTTAGATCATCCATCTCTTCATAAATACATGCCAAATTTATATTGCAAGATAAATCTTGAGTTGACTGAAATATATAATTTCAAATTGGAATCAATATCATTTTTTCTTTTCCAGGTACTAAGCGTCTTATAGAAGGGGCTGTTAATCCAGGAGAAACCTGTTTGATCATTGAAGATGTCGTTACTAGTGGATCTAGTGTTTTGGAAGTTGTTGAGGTTCTTCAGAAGGAGGGCTTAAAGGTCACTGATGCCATAGTGCTGCTGGACAGAGAGCAAGGAGGCAAGGATAAGTTGCAGGCACATGGGATTCGTCTCCACTCAGTGTGTACATTGTCCAAAATCCTAGAGATTCTTGAGCAACAGAAAAAAATTGATGACGAGATGGTCAAGATAGTGAAGAGATTTATTCAGGAGAACGTTTTCATAGCTGCTGATCATAATGGTTCTCTCCCTTCTGTAAAGAAAGAACCCAAAGAACTCAGCTTTGATGCTCGTGCAGAGCTGCCCAGGATTCACCCAGTTGCAGCGAAGCTTCTCAGGCTTATGCAAAAGAAGGAGACCAATCTGTGTCTGTCTGCTGATATTTCAGAGTCCAGAGAGTTGTTGCAGCTAGCAAATGCTTTAGGACCCAGCATCTGCATGCTCAAGACTCATGTAGATATTTTGAATGATTTTACTCTGGATGTGATAAAGGAATTAACAACTCTGGCAAAACGCCATGAGTTCTTAATATTTGAAGACCGGAAATTTGCAGATATAGGAAACACAGTAAAAAAGCAGTATGAAGGTGAGTATCATTCAGGAATCTGCAAGAATCAGAATTCCAGTTTAAACTGGCTGAAGGAAAAAAAAGGAAATATATTTGCTCAAATCTCTGAAAATCCAGCTCAAGTGATGTCTTTTGGACTTGCTCTCCCTTCATCTCTCATCTCTGCTTTCTCCTTTCTTGACTTCTTTCTCAGGTAGGCACACTCTTCATGCCTATGCCAAACCAGTCACTGGGGTATAGAATACCTTTATTTAGGTATGGAATAGCTAAAACCTTTGTTAGCGCCCCTGGGTAATATGCCGCACACCTGGGAATGTGAGGTTGTTAACACTGTATAAACTTCTTGAACCAAGATCTGGTCACGGGTAGTTCCCTTTAAAGAAACCAGGTGTGCTCATGCCAGAAAAGGGGACATAGCTTCTAGGTAGGCAAAAATGACAGATGCTGGCAGCACACAGTTCTGATATTTGAATAAAAATTGCGGATATGGGAAATAATGAAAAAGTAGTATAAAGTTGTAAGATTTATTTTTAGTAGAAAAGAATTTGTTAATATACAACTTAATTTTTTTTCGTTAAATAGGAACTCATAGTAGAGCATATGTTGAAAAAATTGGTTAATGCTCTACCCATTATTCTATGTAAATTTTTGTCACATTGTACATATTTAATGTTTTTTCACTTAATCTTATATTTTATCATATTAAGACTTATAGGCATCTTTTGAGATAACTTAATTTTTTAAGTAATGCTGCATATTCTTAAGCTAGTCCTGTGGGATAGATTTGTCTGTGATTTTTTCTTGTGCTTAAGGTGTTCTACTCTCATCACATTGCTTAGTTTGTTGGCTAAAAGATAAACTTTCTACAGATTTGCATGTAGATTTTTTAAAAATCAGAATTATTGCTGTCATCTTTTAAAATGAATACAATTGCCTATTCAAATTTGAAGAGCTAAAGAGACCTAAAGAATAAGTAGAAGATTTGAGAGATGATAAAGTTGCTGAGATATCCCTACAGAATGAAAATTTGTCATCTTCAGAGGAATTTTAGAATGTTGATATCTTTGACTTCTATAAACACCCATCTTCAGTGGAGTCCATTTCTAATTGCATATGTTTTATTAGTGGTCACAAGCTTCAGCCTGCAAGAAAAAAGTCTTAGCATTACTGGTAAACTAAGTACAGAACTTGCAAGTTTTTTGTTTGTTTATTTGTTTTTATTGTGATCTCTAAACTAGCTACAAGGTGGACAGAAAATTTTCACAGTTGGAACCATAGGTCCACTGATAATCACTAAAATTCTTGAAGTGATTCACTATTTTATTAACACGTTACTAGATTATTTCATACTGTAGTTTGTCGCTTAGGCAAAAATTAAAGGTTTTTGTTTGAAGTTTGACAAATATCTTTTATCCCCTTTCTTCTTAGGTGGCACCTTTAAAATAGCTTCCTGGGCAGATCTAGTAAATGCTCATGTAGTGCCGGGCTCAGGAGTTGTGAAAGGCCTGCAAGAAGTAGGCCTGCCTTTGCAGCGGGGGTGCCTGCTCGTTGCAGAAATGAGTTCCGCTGGCTCCTTGGCCACTGGGAACTATACAAAAGCAGCGGTAAGTGACAGAGAGACAGAGTGAGAGAAGGTCAGGCTGTTACAGGGGAAGAAAATATCTTAATTTGGGGTCTTGAAACCTGCTAAAAGAAAAAATCAGCTGTTGTCAATGTGACAATATATTAATACTATTTGACTAGTGTTCTTTGATATCTTTCAGTGGACACTTAAGAGATTTGAATTTTACTCCCAAGAGAGAAACACTGAAACACAGACTCTCAGCCAAACATCTGCGTATATACTTACCTGACCTTTAAGAGAGTTGTTTTTTTTTTTTTCATCTCACCATGAGTTGAAATTGAAGAGATGCTACCCAGACATGCAGTTTCTCAGACTCTCCCAAGTCCCATAGGGATGCATTCTCATGACTGGCCCACATGAAATGGCTTTACCTTTTTTAATCTTTGATATTGATTGAAAGCTCTTAAGAGTCTGGACACATGGTTTCCACCAGTAACTCCCCCCATTATTAAAAACTCTTATTATACCACACACATTAATACCCAGCCCCCACCCATATATATCAGAATAAAATGAGCAGTAGATGATTATCTAGTTAAAAAGCTCTTCTTCACATTTTCCTCTGGTTAAGTTTCCTAGGGACAGCTACCTAGAGATAGATCACCTTTACAGGTATTGTAAAGACTATTACTTTTTAGAAGTAATAGGAATTTTTGTTTTAATAACATTTTAATTCTTACATGGGAATTTATTTTTTATGTAATTTCAAAGATTGTCTATGGAACTGTGAAGAACTCACATGGCCCTAGGGCCAGGTTTTAACCCACCCCTGAACTGTCCATAAATGTATGTGATTTCCCCACTCTCATAGCAGGAGGTCTATTAGCCAGTGCTAATATTTGGCATTCAGGGAGTCTGGGTCTGGCTTAAGGACAAGACATCGCTGGTAGATAATCGTACTGGTGCCAAGAATAGAACAGTATGAGCCTCAGGGAAGAGCCAAGTTAGAAAGACCTTTTAGAGAAACTTCTATGAATGTGAGGTAATGGTATGAAACTGTGGAGACCAATTGTTAGCAAATGTCAGAGAAGAGGGAAAGCGGTAGAAATGAGATTTCTTTAGCTCTTAACAACATCTGTTTTTTATATGGTGGCTGTCTTTGGATATGGAGTACCCTGTGTAGGTAGGCAGTAAGTCTTTAATGTTGTTCCATACCATTAGAAATGTATTCTAGAATACTCCCCTCATATTCTTTTTGGAAGGTGGGTCCCCAAGCATTATTACAAATAAATAATTATGCAGCATCTAAATTTTAGAAACACATAAGATTTTTAATGTTTTTAGGGTATAGTTAATTGGGAGAAGGGGAAAGATGGGGTAATGGAGCAAGTATGTAGATCCATATCTAAGATTACCTGTTTTACATATGAGTTTAATATGAAATGAGAAAAGACATCTATAAAATAGCAAAGTTTATTACTAGTTAATAGAGCCAATTATTTACTTGTAGAACTATTATTCTGTGTGGTTAACTGCTTTCTTCTGGTTTGTCTTGTTGCATTCTATTTAGGTTAGAATGGCTGAGGAGCATTCTGAATTTGTGATTGGTTTTATTTCTGGCTCCCGAGTAAGCATGAAACCGGAATTTCTTCACTTGACTCCAGGAGTTCAGTTGGAAGCAGGAGGTAAATCTGTCCATTGGTCTTCCAAACTGCTTCTTTACCTAAGTCAGCAGAGGCAAAATGACATTTTATGTGTTATAAAGTTGCTAAAGAGAAAGCTTGTTTGTCTAGAACAGTAATGAATGAGCCCTTTGGCCTGGTGATACTGACCTAGATATGCAAAATAGCTTGCAGTCTAATTTTAGGATGAAACTTTAGAAAGCTACTTTTCATTGAAATGTGCCCAGATATTTGAGTTGTTTCCCAACTGATGTTCTGAATATACTGCCAAAAAAAGATGTTCTCTGCTCAAGGAGGAATGTGCTAGGCTAAACAAAATTAAACATTTCTTTGTTAGAGGACTTTGCAGAGCCTTTGATGTGCTATCTATTGTGACTCTCCAGTTGTCTTGTCTCCGAAGCTTATTTGAACATGTAACTCAGCAGTCTGAGAAGTAGAGTTGTGGCTAAAATGCTGCAGATTTTCTCATCCATAGTCTCTAATCAGTAGAGGAATAATCTAGGTTATAAAAATAGATGTATTTAAATGTCCTGTGGGACTCAGTAAAGCTGCTTTGTTTTTGAATGAGGAAGAAATGATGATCTGGAAAATTTTTGTTCTTCCTGAATTGGCTATTGTGCAAGAAAGGTTGCTCATCACAGGTATGGGAATTCATTCTATCCCACTTTCCATCTCTTTCCTTCTTTATGGATTAGGCTTAAGAAGTTGGAGATTAAAACTATGAACAGTAGGGTTCTCAGCAAAACTATCTAAAATGACAACAGCCGTGCTTATCACCCTTCAGAAGAATGTCAGGTTGACATTCTGATGTTCTGTTTTTACATTGAAAAGTTACTTTTAAAAATATTAAAAGTAGATTTTATACTAGTCATTCTTGTGTAAATTCCATCCACTTCTTGAGCTGTAAACACTTTGAGTCAGATTTGGATTTCTGGCTCTTCTATTTAGTAACCATGTGTCTTTGGACAGATCACTTCTTTCCATCTCATTTTCTTGGTAAAATGATGATAATAGTGTTGACCTCCTAGGGTTGTTGAAAGGCTAAAATGAGATAATATACTTAAAGCACTTAATACAATGTCTTGACACAGAGTAAGCACTCTATGCTTGTCAACTGTTAATGTGCATTGTAAGCCCCCACAATTATTTGATTAGATAGTACAATCAGGATCTAGGCTTTTGGGGTTATTTAAAGCATCTTGGATTTGAAAAATAGCCATTTAACAGAAGGCTTCTGGAACAATAGAATTTAAAAAAGAAAAAAGCAAGGTTTCGGTTCAAGGTGGCAGTGTAGGAAGTCCTGAACTTACCTCCTCCATGGACACAACAAGTCTACAACTACATATGGAACAGTTTCCTCTGGGGGAAAAAATTAAGCTGGCTAAGCGAGGACTACATATCGGGTAAATAAGAAAACTGCATCAAAGTGGGTAGGAGAGGCTGGAGGACAGTCTTACTATAAACCCCACCCTTGGCGTGGTAGCCCACAGTTAGGAGGGAACTCAAAACCCAGAGCTTCTCCCTGAGGAGTGAAGGGTTTGAACTGCACATCAGGCACTCCAGCTTTTAAGACTTACACCTGAGAGATGAGCCCCCAAAACATCGAGCTTTGAACACTAATGGGGCTTGTGTCCACAAGACTGTATGTATGTAGTGAGCTGAAAATGGCCCTTGAAGAGCTTGTGCGCTCGACCCACCCGCTGGTATCCACATTAAGTAGAAAGCTCATTTGCTAGTATTACAGTGTTGGCCTGACGGGAAGGCATCTAACTTAACACATCCAGGAGCTTGCTGTAATACTCTCCAGGGACAGAGGCTATGAGCACTGTCTTTGTGTTCTTCCTCTGCCCTTCTCTAGCCGGTGAGACCCAACTCTTTTGCTTTTTTTTTTCCCACTGGGTGCCGTTTTTGCACTCTTGCTGCTATGCTCCAGAGCATCGGTATCTCCTGGGAGTTTTTACATGTGCCTGGTGCCCTGATTTTTGCAGCTATTGCCCAGGGAACACTCTTTGATCACTTGCCTCTAGAAGCTAGGGGAACTTGTGTTCTTGGAATCCCAATGGGACTGTAACAATTGCAGAGGCAATTCTTAGTAGGCGACCACCCCCAGGGCACTGCACAGACAGCATACTGAAACAGCCTTCAGTCTTTCTGTGAAAGAGACCTGTTTGCTTGTCCAGGAGCTTTGGCCTGAAGAGCAGGTCTCTGATTTGACACACATCTAGTAGCCTACAGAAGTACTCTCAGGGAATAATGGCTAGTGGACACAATCTTTGCGTTCTGCGTCACTGCAGATCACCTGTATCTTCCAGCAAGGAGCTTATACCTTTGGCGCCTTGATTTTTGCAGCTGCTGCTGAGGGACACCTCTACGTGGCCTTGTTCTAGTGGCCTGCAGAGCTCACAGGTCCCACTGGACTGTAACCAGAGAAAATGTTCTTAAACAGCTGTTACCCCTAGGAGCTCAGTCTTCCTGTGAAAGACAGGTGTATTAGTTAATCATATAGCTGCAGACTGCAGGGCAGGCTTCTAATTAAACACACATCTGAGGGCTGACTTTTATCCTTTCCAGAGACTGTTCAGAGAACAGGTGCTATCTTCCTGCTCTCCCTGTACTGTGTTCCAGAGCTCTAGTATCTCCCAGAAGGGAACTCTTACATGTGTCTGGTGCTCTAGTTTTTGCAGCTACTGCCCAGGGGATATTCTTTCATTCCCTGGCTGTAATGGCCGGGGGTAGGGGGATGGGTGGGAGTGGGAGACTTCTGTTCCTGGGTCCCACAGGACTGTAACAATTGGAGACACATTCTTAGCAGGCTACCTTCCCCAGGACACTGTGCAGACAGCATGCTGAAACATTCCCCCAGTCTTTTTGTAAGAGACCTATTTACTTGTCCTAGAGTTTCAGCCTGAAGGGCAAGCTTTAGGTGTGGCACACACATGGGGCCTACAGAGCTGTTCTCAGGGAGCATAAGCTGGTGGACACCATCTTTGTGCTCTCCCTCTGCCACGCTACAGCTTGCTGGTACAGCCTGGAGACCAGATTTTTATGACTGCTGCTTAAGTGATACCTTCAGATAACCTGGCTCTGGTGGCCATCAGCGTTTACGCTTGTGGTCCCATCGGATTGTATATATTTGCATTCTTTAAAAGCTGCTGCCTGAGGGTCTGGCTTCCAATTATTCTGAATCTAGGTGCTGACTAGATCTTTCTGGATCACTGACAGGTGTTAGCACACCCTCAACTACTGGGAGCTATTAAAACTGTAATAGACTGCTTGGACAGTCAAAGGTTTGAGAGATAAGAGCTAGGGCAGGGTTGAACACAGGTTCATTTGCTATACAAGGCCACTCTTTCAAGACTGGAAGAGGTGGTTGTTTCATTTAATGCATTAAAACCAACATAGTCAACCAAAATGAAAACACAGGGGACTATATTTCAAACAAAAGAACAAGATAAAACTTGGGAAAAAAACCTTTAATGAAATGGAGATAAGTAATTTACCTGGTAGTGTTCAAAGTAATGGTTATAAAAATGTTCACCAAACTCAGAAGAAGAATGGATGATAACTGTGAGAACTTCAAGGTAGAAAACATAAGGAAGTATAAAATAGAAGTCACAGAGCAGAGGACTACAGAACTGAACTGAGAAATCCATAAGAAATGTGCCTGACCTGGGAAAGGAAATGGACACGCAGACCCAGGAAATGCGGAGAGGCCGCACTGAGGCACATTGTAATTAGAGTGTCAAAGGTTAAAGACACAGAATCTTCAAAGCAAGAGAAAAACAACTTGTTATATACAAGAGAATTCCAATAAGACTGATCAGATTTTTAAGCAGAAACTTTTCAGGCCAGAAGATAGCAGCATGACACATTCAAAGTGCTAAAAGTAAAAAAAAAAAACTTCCAACAAAGAACTCTACCCATCAAAGTCATTCAGAATTTAAAGGGGGACAGTTTTCCAGATCAGCAAAAGCTAGAGTTCATTATCACTGAAGTGCCCTTACAGGAAGTGTTAAAGGGACTTCTTTAAGCTGAAGAGAAAGGGCACTGGAAAGGTAAATATATAGTAAAAGTAGTGGATTAATCACTTATAAAGCTAATTTGAAAGCTAAAAGACAAAAGTAGTAAAAATGATTTACAATAAGTTAAGGGATATAGAAAAGCTGCAAAATGTGACCAAAAAAACCCGGGGGGAATAAGAATGTAGAGCTTCAGAATACAAACAAACTAAGTTGTTATCAAAATAGACTGTTACAGATATATAAATTGTTATAAATTGTAAGTCTTATGGTAACCACAAATCAAAATCCTATAAATCCTATAGCGGGTACACTAAAGATAAAATAATCTAAGCATACAACTAAAGAAGATCATCAAACTACAAAGAAGAAAGAACAGAGAGGAAGCACAGAACAGCCAGAAATCAATTAACAAAACAACCAGAAATCAATTAACAAAATGGCAATAAGTACATCCCTAACAATAATTAAATAAATGTAAATGGAGTACATCTTCCAGTCAGAAGACATAAAGTGGCTGAATGGATTAAAAAAAAAAAGACCCATATATATGCTCCTTACTAGAAACTCACTTCAGATGTAAAGACACACTTACCGAGGTGAAGGGATGAAAAAAGATATTATATGCAATGGAAACCAAAAGAAACCTAGGGTATCTATACTTATTTCAGACAAAGACTTTAAAACAAAGACTGTAATAAGAGAGAAGAGCATTACACAATGATAAAAGTGTTGATCCAAGAAGAAGCTATAACATTGGTAAACATGCATCCAACGTAGGACCTACATATAAAAAGCAAATATTAACAGACCTAAAGGGAGAAATAGACAAATATAGTAATAATAGAAGACCTTAATACTTCACTTACATCACAATAGATTACCTAGGCAGAAAATCAATAAGGAAACATTGGCTTTATTTAACTGACATGTTAGAACAGATGAATTTAATAGATATATGTAAAACATTTCATCCAAAAGCGGTAGTATACACATTCTTAAATGCACATGAAACAGTCTCCAGAACAGATCATATGTTAGGTCACAAAACAAGTCAATATATTAGAGGATTGAGATCATATCAGGTATCTTCTCTGACCGCAGTGGTATGAAACTAGAAATCATAAGAAGAAAACTGGAAAATTCACAAATATGTGGAGATTAAACAGCATGCTACTGAACAACCTATAGGTCAGAGAAGAAATCAAAAGAGGAAAATCTTGAGAAAGAAATAGAAATTCATCATACCAAATTTATAGGATGCAGCAAAAACAATTCTAAGAGGAAAGTTCAGAGTGATAAAGTTCTGCCTCAAGGAACTAGAAGAAGAACAAAGTCCAATAATAATGGAAGGAAATAAAGATGAGAGCAGAAATAAATGAGACTAAAAAGATCAATGAAACTAAGACCCAGTTTTTGAAAAGATAAACAAAAATTGATAAACCTTTAGCTAGACTCACCAATAAAAAAAGGACTCAAATAAAATCAGAAATGAAAGGGATGTACCAACCATTACCACAGAAATAGGATCATAAGGAACTACTATCAATTACATGTCAACAAATTTGACAACCTAGAAGAAATGGATAAATTCCTAGAAACATACAAGCAACCAAGACTGAATCATGAAGCAATTGAAGTTGTGAACACACATTACTTACTAGTAAGGATATTGAATCAGTAATCAAAAACCTCCCAACAAAAATCCCGAACCAGACAGCTTCAGTGGTGAATTTTTACAAACATTCAGAGAAAGATTAATACCAGTCCTTCTCAAACTCTTCCAAAAAATAGAACAGGGAATGCTTACAAACTCATTTTACAAGGCCAGCATTACCAATACCAACACCAGACAAAGATATCACAGGGAAGGAAAATTACAGTTCAATATCTTGACGAACATCAAGGCAAAAATCCTCAACAAAGTATTAGCAAGCTGAATTCAAAAATACATTAAAAAGATCATATACTATGATTTAATGAGATATATTCTGGGGGTGGAAGGATGGAGGAACATCCACAAATCAAACACATTAAAACCATGTTAACAAAATAAAGGATAAAAGTCATATGATCATCTCAATAGATGCAGAAAAAACATTGGACAAAATTCACATCCATTCATGATGAAGACTCAACAAAGTGGGTAGAGGGAACATACCTCAACATAATAAAGGCTGTAAATCACTGTCCCACAGCTAACATTATACTTAGTGGTGAAAAGCTGAAAGCTTTTTCTCTAAGATCAGAAACAAGACAAGGATGTCCCCTCTCACCACTTTTATTCAGCATAGTATTGGAAGTCTTAGCCAGAGCAACTAGTCAAGAAATAAAAGGCTTCCAAACTGTAAATGAAGAAGTAAAATTGTCACTGTTTGCAGATGACATGACATAACAAAGAAATCTTAAAGACTCCACCAAAAAAACTGTTGAAGTTAATAAGCTAATTCAGTAAAATTGCAATATACAAAAATCTGTTGCATTTCTATACACTAATAAACTATCCGAAAGGGAAATTAAGAAAAACAGTCTCATTACAGTTGCATCAAAAATGAAAACCCTAGGAATAAATTTAATCAAGGAAGTAAAAGAACTGTTCACTGAAAACTACAAGACACTGTTGAAAGAAATTGAGGAAGACACAAATATATAGAAAGATGTTCTGTGCTCATGGATTTGAAGACTATTATTATAATGTCCATACTGCCCAAAGCAATCTATAGAATCAGTACCATCCCTATCAAAATTCCAATAGCATATTTCCTAGAAATAGAACAGTTTTAAAATTTGTATAAAACCACAAAAGACCCTGAATAGCCAGACTAATCTTGAGAAAGAAAAACACAGCTGGAGGCATCACCCTTCCTGATTTCAAACTGTATTGCAAAGCTGTAGTAATCAAAACAGTATGGTATTGGCATACTAAAAACAGACATGTAGATGAATGGAACAGAATAGACCTCAGAAGTAAACCCACACATATATGGTCAATTAATTTACAGCAAAGGAGCCTAGAATATACAATGGGGAATGGACAGTTTCTTCAATAAAATGGTGTTGTGAAAACAGTATATCTACATGCAAAAGAATGAAACTGGATCTTTATCTTATATCATACACAAAAATTAACTCAAAATGGAATAAAGAGTTGAATATAAGACCTGAAACCATAAAACTCCTAGAAGAAAACAGGTTATAAAACAGTGTGTCACAGTGATTCTGAAGTATACTAAAATTGTCTTTGATTGTAAGGCCAGTTTTTATTCTTATCTCTTTGGTATTGAACCTTTCTTGGCAATACAGGAGAATTCTTTGATTTCTGGTACTGTTAAACTGTAAATGCTCTATATTAGACATCGAAAAGGAGTTGGTTAGCTTGTCTTCATTGTGGAGGTCTCTGGTCTACCCAGGGGGTGTCTTCACTTGCTTTAACTCAATGTGAAGAAGGGATATGGAAAGCAAGAGCGTATTTTTATGTAAAGCTGGTTATATACTTTTTCAGGAAAGTCATGTGGCAGGTTTTCTGATGTTTTATATTATGTTAATCAGTAACTTTTCTGTTTTTGCAGGGGATAATCTTGGTCAACAGTACCATAGCCCACAAGAAGTTATTGGCAAACGAGGTTCTGATATTATCATTGTGGGTCGGGGCATAATAACATCTGCTAATCGTGTGGAAGCAGCTGAGATGTACAGAAAAGCCGCCTGGGAAGCTTATCTGAGTAGACTTGGCATTTGAGTGTCTGGAATACCTTTTGCGAAGGCCATGAAGATTCATTGTGTCCTGAGATGCACTGGCTGGAAATAACAAGCAACTCTTAATACTGCTTGAATTCTTTCATGGGTCCTGTGTTGGAATGACTTCTAGAGTTATCACAGTGTTTAGGAAATACTGAATGACTTGTAATCACTGCATTATTGCTATAATAAATTCATTTTCAAAAATTTTTTTAGTGAGACTAGTGTTGGTTAGGCAGTCACAGCCCTGTATGCGTTAAGGTCTTCCACACTTGATGGTCCCCCCATGCCAATCTGTAAATCAGACCGATTCTTTTAATTGCCATGACAAAACTTTTAGGACATCAAGAGGCTAAAACCAGTACATTTCTTGTGTCCTTTATTCTGTGTCTAATATGATGCCCTAAGAATATTAAAATGTTAGCTCTTCTCCTCTTAAAAGTGATAGTCCAGGTATCCAAATGGTGCTGGTTCCCAGAACTGCCATTACCCACCAAAGAAGGGGGAAGATGACTGAGCCCCTGAAGATAATATCTGGCTTTCATTAAAAAACAAACAAAAAAACGAAGAGAGCTTCTGACTCATTTCTTTCCTTGCTCAGCAGTTGTGCACCTGTGCTGAAATCCAGTCACAGATTCTTTGTGCCTTATTTGGATTACAAATGGATAAGCTCCTCCATTTACTTAAAAAGACATCAGCATCAGGAGGTCTAAGGTTCCAATTGAAGGTTTACTAGAGGATCTTACATAATGTCTCAGCTGTCATTGACAGGGAAGTCAGCTTTCACCAGAAATAAAGAGGAAGGCCCAGCAACGGAGCTGATGTTAACTACATCTCTGGGTTCCACCACATTTCTGTGGTGAGGCCAAGGACATCCACCTTTCCTCACAGGCCTCACTTTCACACGTGGTATAACCAGTTAGGCAACCCTCTCACGCTTGTCCCAAATGCACTATTTCTCCCAGAAATTCCTCTGAATTTCTGGAGGACCTCTGTTCTCCAATACTGATATAAATTTTCCCCATTTCTATATTTCTTTGGTCTATTCAGGAAGGATCTTGGAGGGAATGGGGTAAAGGGTTTGGGCTCTGATGACCATTTTGAAATGATCCCACTGCACATTGAAGGCTCTTTTTGAGCAGGGCCAGGGTGGCCGTTGCATTTGAATGCTCAATTCTGATTCCACAAGCACACTCATGATCTGCCTTTCCTTATCATCTGGGTCATTCCTACAGATAGTGGCAGGTATTAGAGGTCACTTGGCATTTCCTCATGGTGACAGCTGTTCCCATCCCTGACTGACCCACTCTTCTAATGACTCAGATAGAAGCCTGGGATTTCAGCTCCGGTTTTCACTGCATTTCCTGGTGCCTGCAACTTAAAAGCTGCTCTAATGTCCCAGTGATGCATCTCCAGAGAACTCCCCTATGAAAAAAGCAAACTACCAAGGAATAACACCAGAAAGAAAAGGGTGTGACCCTTGGGACTACTCTCAAGGAGCTGAATGTTAAGAAGAGGAAGAATAGTAAAACTTAAGGAATCTCTTGGATGTCTTCGGTCTTGGTGATCATGAGGCTGAGAGACCTTTGGAGTGATGTACTTGGGTCTCCCGTGGCCACTTAAATGGACTTACTAGGTCAGTGGTTTTCACACTTTGTATGCATCAGAAACACCTGGAGTCTTAAATCAGATGCTGACCCCAGGCCCAGCGTTTCTGACTCTGGATAGTGCTAGGATGGGGCTTGAAAATTTGCATCCCAAATACTCTCAGGCAGCACTAATGTTGTAGGGACCACACTTTGAGAACCACTGCAATGGTTAGTCACATTTTTCTTCTGCAATAAGATGGTCTTGGGGTCTGCTTCCCTTTCATGCTGAGTCACCTACTCCTTCAGAAGTGTAAACTTCCACACTAGGATGCTGGTGCTACCTGTTCTGTTATGGAAGTTCACTCAGGGCCCCTTCTAGGTAACTTGAAGGGAGATCAAAAGAGCAAAGAATCACCTGGCCCCGTCATGTATTTAATACAGATCCTTGGGCCGCACCATCAGAGATTCTGCTTTAGCAAAATTGGTGTGTGGCCTGGAAATTGTATTTCTTACAGATGCCTCCAGTAGTTTTTGATGTTTGAGAATAAGCCCAATGCTGTAGACTCATCTAAGCAAAAGCCTAGGCAGTCAGGAGCCATAAAATTCTGGAGCACAAATGGATTCAGAACTTGGGCTGTCTTTGGGCCTATGAAAGTGCTAGAAGTATTTTGGAAGCATTGGATAGTTTAACCCAGGGTCTCCAACCTCTGGGCCATGGACTGGTACCAGTCCGTGGCCTGTTAGGAACTGGGCCGCACAGTAGGAGGTGAGCAGCAGCGGGTGAGCGAGCAAAGCTTCATCTGTATTTGCAGCCCCTCCCCAGCACTAGCATCACCACCTCAGCTCCACCTCAGATCATTGGGCATTAGATTCTCATAGGAGCACCGGTCCCTGGTGCCAAAAAGGTTGGGGACCGCTGGTTTGGCCCTTTCTCAATCGAGGAATATCTATAGAGCATGAGCTCTGAGCATTATAACACCTGGTTCTAGTGAGGAAAATGGGATTGGTTCCCATGGTGCCCAGAACATCTGTAAGACTAATGAAATGGAGGACTCTATTCCCTGGCCTCTTCCAGTACTCTAGACATGTAGTAGGACATAAATCATTGATCTGTAGTGCCGAGGGAACCTAAGAAACCTGATCTAGTTTTCCTTTAGAGCTACAGAAGTGTAGACCCGAAATGGCAAAAGAGATCTGCTCACAGGCAGCCTGTGGCTGACACAGGCCTGGAGTTTCTCAGTCCCAACTCTCAACCTCACTCCTGCTGATTTGAGTCATCTCTGGAAAAGCTCCCTATAGTAGCCTCTGGGGACTGTCTGGAAAAAGACACTGGAGGGCAAAGATGGCAGCCTGAGGACACCTCTTTCCTCAACTCCCATTTGCCCACCTCTTCTGAACAAAATCACTGGTCCCACTCGGTGGAGGCTTGGAAGCATGCCCATACACCTTCCAGGATCTCCAAAGAGGACAGATGCAGGGCATTGTTTCCTTAAGGTAGGTAGGAGCCAGGAAAAATCATGGGAGGCTCAGAACTTCAGGGGGAGTGGTGCGTGTGTTTACACACTTCGGAGTTTCGATTGGACCCTCCTGGCTCAGGAGGAATTAAGGTTCTGACAGAACCTATCCTAATTGGTGCAATACTGGCCCACAGGTGTAGTTTGTTGGCTCCCTACCAACCACGGGTTTGCTGCTACGGGAGGGTACACCCTACTTCTCAAGGGGTGCAGAGCCACAGTTAGGCAACAGATAGCGTCTGAGGAAATTCAGCGACCAGGGGAGGAGGGCAAAACCACCTGTAACAGGTATAAGCTCCTAAAAGTGAAGGGATTTCACTTTTGTATTCTTCGTGTCAGTGTTCCCTGCACGTGGCACAAGTCCCAGCAAATGTTTCTGAATGAATGCCAGCTGGTCTGTCGCCTGTGAGCGTGATAATAACTGCTTATTGTATGTCGTGGAATTCTAGGGTGGTTTGTTAAGTAGCAGTAGCAAACTAATACCTTTAACAACATGCTGCAGCTCTCCCCGATCCAGCTCAATAAAAACTGTTCCACCGAGATCAGCCTTCCTTCCTTCAGCCTTCTTACTCTTCACCTCTGGCTGCTTTTAGTGAGCTCTCTAAAAGAAACAGCTGCTTGGCTCTTGTGTGGATACTGCATTTCAACACAGTGAGCCCAATATCAATCATTGAAAATGAGTATGGAAACTGAATATCTTAAAATTTGAAGATAGGTTATTAAAGTGGGAAAACTCTGGCAGGGGAGGCAGGAGATGCTAACTGCAGTGTTGTCTTGTGTCAGTGGCTCATTGTGACTCCATCCTCCTTTTCTAATTTGAGGATAAATTGCAGTAAAATTCACAAAAGCACTTCCAAAATTCTCAGGTATCCCTTTCTCCCATAGCCAAAAGTAATGATAATAGTTGTAGCCTTTATCATGATCCAAACACTGTACTAAATACTTTGTGAATTACAGGAGTTAATTCTAGAAACAACATTATGAGAAAGGTAGTTATCCTCATTTTTTGGTTAGCACATTGAGGTTAGGAGGGGAAAAAAAGACTATGGGTAACCCTATGGACTCTGCAATTTGCTTCCTCTGCCTCTTAATAGGATCTGCTATCATGTCATCAGCACTAAGCTTGGGATGAGAGGGTCAGCGAAGCGGCGATACCAAACATGTTTTTTGAAAGAATTTGATACATATTTTTTAAAAGCATGGGAAAAAGAAATCAGGACTCATTGGGGTTCTTTACATTTTTAGTTAAAGCTCTTTTATTAAATGGTAGTTTTATTTTGGATTACAGGATGTGGCATGTCATGTCCTTTTTAGATTCTCAGGCCTTAAGAGTTTGTAATCTGACCTTGTATGAATTATCAAGTTATTATTGTTTTGCCCTTCATTTTCTCTACATCTCAAGTCCATACGTGGCCTTTGTGCCTCAGGAAAAGAAGGCCACAATGGAAACACAAAAAGAAACAAAACAATTAGAATATTTTTTAACTTTTAAAGTTCAAGGTTTTGGCATAAGTACTGGTTTGGAAGAACATTTGCCTTTCTCCTTCCCACTAAGGGGGTGAGGGAGGAATCTTCTTCTGGTCTGGAGAGAGGAACAGGAGGAAGAGTGATGGTCACAGTCAGGTGCTGGGGTGGGCTGTGAGGCCGGCTCCCCCACCCCAGGCCAAACCCCAGGGAGGGAGGAAAATAGATGCCAGCAGAGGAGCTCCGGGTCTCGCTTTTCTAGGAGGGGCCCAAGATAGCGATGACCATCCAGAGACCCCACCCCAGCACAGAGCATGGCAGTGAACTTGGAGTCTGTCTGTGTCTTTGGGATATATACCTCTTACTTTTGTTGTTTTCTTCCTTCTCTTAAAACTCTACATCCATCCAACAGGGGGTGTCTCCTAACTCATATCAAGTCTACAGTCTCGTGGTTCAAGCTTGGAAGAGCCCCTGAGAGGTAGTGCTGAGTAGGCAGGAAGGCCAGGCAGCCCCAGCCTCCTTCTTCTACCCTGGGACCTTTGCCTGGCTCTTCCACCCATGTGGAGACACTTGCATAGGGTGCAACCCACACAACTCTCAGTTAATTGTGTTTTGTTCAGTGTTGGTTTTCTAAAATTTGTTTTATGGTCACAAGCCGGGACATGAATGCCAACTAGCACACACATCAGCTCATACAAATATCCCATTGCCACAAAACTAACTGAGTTGGCAGGGGAACAAGCCATGGACCACTGCCTAGGGCAACCCCTGTGTCACCTCTATAGAAAGGAGTCTTTAAAGCATTGAGTTTTTGTGCTGGGAATCATGAAATTTGTGTCAGTTGTCATCATCCCTCATGTAAAAAAATAATTCCCTAAACTGTACCTGGGTTTTTGGTTAACTCGAATGCATCAGGGATTGCTCATATGACGGGGAAGAGAGAAAAAGATACAAGGAAGAGGAAGGGGGAGAGAGCTTTTATAATGTCTTAGTTTTCATAGAGGTACTTCATTTTACTTCAGTAGAGATGTGTGCCCTCAAGGCAGAAACTCAGACGACTCCCGAGTCATACTGTAGAGTTCTGGGATAAGTGAAAACAGTCATACTCTTCCCAGAAGAGAAAAGAGCATCAAACCAGAGAAAAGTTCCTGAATTGAAATCTCCTTTGTAAATGAAGGAAATCCCTCCCTTGGAAAAATCATGTGGGCCCATTGTGTGGGTCACCTGAGGAGAGTCTGCTTTTAGTTTTAGGGGTTTGATATTCAGTGCAGGTGGCACCAGTGAAGCTCTAATGGCTGACCCTTCCAGGGTGTTTCTGATGACTAGTGGTAGGTTACATTTCGTCACGTTCCTTTCCCAGCTTCCTGGCAATCAAGATACCCCAACAGGCCAGATGATACAGATCCCTCTGTAGGACAAAAGGAAGCATCAGAACTTCCTAGTACTGAACTCCAAGAGAAAGAAATTGGGAGACACATCACCCAACCCATCTTGGAGGCAGCTCTATCAGGTTGGACTAGCTGGGCAGTGACAGTCTGAGAATCCCTTCCAAAGCCACAAGCTCAGTAGGAGGAGCCTTGGGGGCTGAGAAGGACAACACTTTAGGTACAGTTCTCTTACTAGCACCATGGTGGGCTCAACTTTCTCTCCTTCTCCTCCCTTCACTTTACAATCTCCTCCTGAGGGTCTGAAGGTCTGACTGGAGCCATGTCCTTAGAAGTCTGTAGCCCCTGAGCTAGAGGGGAAGAAAGGTACAGAAGCTAGGTTGGGGGACCAAACTAAGCCTCCTCAACCCATTGACCCTAATGAGGAGGACTGGAACACCTCATTCACAGACATGCTAAAAGCCGCACTAAAGTCAGGCTCCGCTGTGGGCAGAGAAATGGCTTGGTGCACACATGCCCTGTCTGCATGTCCAGTGCTGGCCCAGCCGTCTACGTAGTGTTCCTCAGGTGCCTCAGACACACAGGTTCAACACTTACCCCTCTGGAGTTTTATCCAAGCCACTCTCATCTTCCTCCTCTTCTCTTACTACCCCACCTCAGCCAGTCACAAAACCCTGCCGGTGCTGAGTGCACCAGATTTCCCTTCTTAGAAGCAAGCAGGACACCTGCAGCAAGTAGTCCTTCAGGGAGAGGGAGGAGCTATGCAGTTAAAAGGTGTCATTGGAGCAGAGAATAAGACCCCTCCTCCCCTTTGATCTCCTTATCTGTTTGCTGTTACTTAGAATATATCCCGATTTCCGTGATAATCAACCTCAAGTTTTGATCCTAATTAAACAAATTTTTAAAAAATGTCTTCCCGGAAGAAGTGGCTGTTACTTTAGTTTGACTAAGTACTAGTCAACCAAGCTGAATGAGAGCCTTCAGTCCTTATGAAAAGACTATCACAGAGACATAAAGTACAGCACGGGGAATATAGTCAATAGCATTGTAATAACTATGTATGGTGTCAGATTTATCGGGGTGATCACTCCATAAGTTATATGAATGTCTAATCACTATGTTGTACACCCGAAACTAATATAATATATATGTAAACTGTAATTAAAAAAATAAAAATTTTAAAAAACAGTGACACCATAATCCGAATTTGGTTCAAATTACACATATGTGCATAGGAAAAAAGACTGAGAGAGAAATCATACACGAAAAGGTCAAGAGTAGTTGTCTCTGCATGGTATGATTATAAAAGATTTTTACTTTCTTTATAATCTATTTTCCATTTTTTCCATGTATTTTGCAATTTAAAAAAGTCAGTTGTTAAAAGATCAATAAGTACCATTTGGAAATCTGTATTATATCAACATAGATTGATTACAAAGGTAAATAGCACCCCCCTCTTTTTTCCAAAAAAAGTGCAGCACTAATCATCTTTCCAAACATATCAGAAAAGAATTTTCCAGAGACTGCCAGGTGCCCCCTGCAGAACCACAGAAGCCACACAATGGCAATTCCAATGCTTTGGAAGGCTCATTCCCACCTGTGCTTCCACAGCCCAGGAAGGACAGAAAGGGCAGGTCAACCCTTGGTTTGGGAGAGCTTTCCAGCCCACCTTTAGCTCCTGCTCCATTGTTTATGCTAATTGGGGGGCAGGAGGAATGGGGAGCACCGCCCAATTGCCAAAGGAAAGACATAAGGAAATTTCCTACAGCCTTGGGTCAGAATCTCAGAAGTCAGGTCTCCAAACAGCTTGTCCAAGAGCTTCCAGCAGGGGGCAGCAGGGCACTGTGAGTGGCTTGTTCCATCAACTGCCGTCTGCTGTCACAGATGAAATGCACCTAACTTCCACATCAGGTGGAAGCCAAGAGTAACTCCTTTGCTGTCTGTGGCCAAGAATGACGCACCCTTACAGAGCTGCCCAATAGAAAATGAGACTTTGAACAAGTTAATAATTTGTCTCTAGGAGATCCACAATTAAACAGAAGAAGTACCCAAAGTTTCTTCCAAAATCCTACTTTTCTCAGTTTAGAAAACCTCAAAGCCACTATTTGCCTACTTTATATATTTATTTACATTTATTTACTTTTTTATTCTGAAAAGGATTTAAGGCA
>CM053507.1:110399617-110507987 GCA_028627145.1 Eidolon dupreanum
GTGCCTCAGCTTCCATGTAAATGGTTTCCGGATCAGACTGGGCAGGCAGGAGGTTTCATGAAGCCGCTTCCACAAGGGCTGGGCTGGGGGCCAGCCAACATTTGTAAGCCCTTAGTGTGGAGCCCTTTGGAGCGAATGTGCTTATTTTCAAAGAACCGCAAAGACAGCATTTGGAAACAAAGCTTCATTCTTACAGGCATGCATTCTGGGCTGGCACCACACTTCCCCTGCCTCTGCCCAAGGAAGGCACGTTATGTGGTTTGGCCCAATTTGGAAAAACAGTTTGCAATGCTATGAATTAAAGAGAGCACATCTTTTTCTGTTTCCTCTGTGCCCCTCTAGAAAAGAATAAAAGGGGTCACACTTTGTTCCTGGGCACAAAGTACAAGGCAGAATTATCTGCGTTTAGATTAAAGCTGAACCTCCTCAGTGGCCCAGGGAGCCCAGCACAGCAGCCTGCAGGAGTGTTTAACCCAAAGCTCCATCTGCGCTTCTTGGACTCCACACTGGGAAGTACAGCGGCCTGGCCAGGGCTATGTGTGCACCCAGATGCTCCCTAATGCAAGCACTGGCCCGCCCAGCCCTGATGGTCCAGACCTGCTCTGCGTGCTCCTTGCAGAGCCCAGCGGCTCCCTACAATTAGGCTTTAGCTCTGCAAGTTAAGTGTGTTCTGTGCTTCCTTTCACCCCTGTGCTTTCTCTCCTCCAAGATGAGACACCTCCCACCCCAAGGCAGGGCCTTATCCTCTGCTAACATCCATGCCCCCCACAGCTATTTCCCGGTAATGGGCCCTTTCTTCAAAACTGTAGGAGTCAGGTTGGGGCAGCCTTAGAGTCTGATCTTCATTGGGAATTGAAACCATCTTCTCTCTGGAGTTTGGAAAGAGTAGTGAGGAGAGGACAGGGCGATGTGCCTAGAGCAGGAAATGGTGTCGGGAACCGAGCCCCCTGGGACAGCACACGAGCCGGCCCTCACCCACCTGGCTCCCTGAGGACCGTCAGGTTGGACTTTCCACTGGGCAGCTCTGCATAGGTGAACAGCATGACACAGTCCTTGGCAGTTTTGTAGAAACAAAGCACTGCCTCCTGGTCATCTTTCACTGGAAGAAAACCAAGCAGAAATGTCCCGAGTTTGTCTCTGGGCAACCCAGAGCTGCTGACAAATGGAGCAAGGAGCCAAACACCTTATAGAAGAAAGAGGGTGAAGAGAGGCTTAAAGGGGGGAAGGCGCTGGGCCTTTAAAAATGAGTTCAGGTATCTTATATCAAGAACACAGGCCCAGGTGCTGAGTGCAGTTTGCTTTGGGGACTTGAGTTCCCTTAGATGGAGGGATCCCTGTAGAAAGTAAGAGAGGATCTTCAAACCTCTGAAGTGTTTGCTAGGGGCGAAGTGAAATTAAAGGCATTAATGCTTGGGGGTGGGACTGGTAAATGGAACTGGCCCTCGGAATTAAAGGGATAAAGAAAAGAAGGAGCCATCTTGATGTCCTTTGAGGCCTGAGTGAGAGTTAACACTTGAGTCCACTTGGTTGAAAGCTGGCTGAAGAGGCCAAGCATCAGGCAGCTCTTTCCTAGGATGTAAAACCGAAAAGACCCACAAGGAGATGAGGACATTTAGATGAGAGATTGGCAGTCATAGTGGTGCCTGCACCCCAGGATAAAGTGAGCTAGCATTGGAAGCAGAGCCCCTCGCTTCTCTGTATTAGGAAGCCACCTTCCTCAAGCTCCCTCAACTCCTCCCTGCCCCCAGAGATTACCCTGATGCAAGGTCCAAGCATTATCTGCATTCCAAGGCTTCCTTGGGGAAGCGTTAGATCGGTTTCTAGGGGAAAAAGGAAGTAAGAAGAGTGTGAAGTAAGAGGGAGCCGAGTGGCTAGGAAATGGCCAGTGGATCATGAATGACAGTTCAGGTTAATGTTATACCTGGAAATGCTTTTCAGCTCTCACTTTTGTAATCCTGTTGCACAAAAGAGTTTAAACCTGGAACCAGATAAATTTCTGTGGTTTTCAAACATGAATGCCTGGACTTTTTTTCTCAGTTCCCAATTTTAGGCCTAATCTGGGTGTAAGTGTGTGTGTGTGTGTGTGTGTGTGTGTGTGTGTAAAAAAAATCCAGGGAGAAGGAAGGAAAGGGGTAAATGGTGAATTCAAACAGAAATCTTCTCTATGAAGCAACTGATTCATCTCTCAGTAACAGACAGAGGCAGCTACATGATTGGCTGCAGTTGCTCTGAGTGAATCAGTTAGTGGGCTGTGGGAAGGCACTGTCTTGTTTTGTCTGACTGCGTGCCCACTTAGGGGGCAATGGCTCCTGGTCTGCAAGCAAAATTTGCTGTTCAACCTTAAATAGCAAGAAGTAGGGCTAGAAAATGGGTGTGAGAGATGGAACTCAGTAAGCCTGTCCCCAGGTCTAGCACAAGCCCTGGGGCACAGCCGGTGCTCAATATATGTGTTAGTGGCACACGTGACTCAACATACTCAGGAGCCATGATTTAATCAGAGCAGTCCGTCAACATCAGAGAGGCAGGAGCGAGGAAATCTATAAAGAAGGCAAGTCAGGGCCAAGACAGACAGGCAGCTGGGCTAGGAGTCTGCAGCAGCTGAGGTCAAAGTAGAGGGCAAAGCTGCCAGCAAGGAAATCTCAGATGCAGAATCCCTTTCAAGATATGTAGTCCCCCTCCCACGCACACACTACCACTTGATCATTTTATAGTGTATCATTCAGTAGTTTTAGTATATTCACAATGTGTAACCATTCCCACTATCCAATCCCAGAACATTTCTATCACTCCAAAAAGAAACCCATACATAGTAGCAGCCAGTCGCAATTCCCTTTTCTCCCCAGCCCCTGGCAATCATTAACTTACTATCTCTATACTTGTCTATTTTGGACATTTCCTATAAATGGAATCATATAATATATGTCTTTTTCTACCTGGCTTCTTTCACTGAGAATATTTTCAAAGTTCATCCATGTTATGCATGTATATATACTTCAATCCTTTTTATGACTGAATAATATTCCACTGTATGGTTATACCATATTTTTTCATTCATCAATTCATGTACATTTGGGTTGTTTCCTTATGATTATTGCTGCTATGAACACTCATGGACACATTTTTGCATTAACCTATGTTTTCAGTTCTCTCGTGTAGACACCTGGAAGTGGAATTGCTGAATTGTATGGTGACTCTATGTGTAATTTGAAGGAAACTGCCAAACTGTTTTTCACAGTGGCTGTACCATTTTACACTCCAAACAGCAGTGTATGAGGATTCCAGCACAGGGCCACTTTGACTTGATGTAAATAGAGTACTCCAGAACAGTTCCAAACCCAGTTACGTGCTTATAGGGCTAAGATATGTGATTTGCATCTCTTACCCTTAGAAACTCCTCAGCCTGGACAGCAGTGGCTGTACTAGAAAGATATGGATACACCCCAGAGATGGTGAAAAGCAAATATCTTTGCACCTTTGTCTGAGCCTCCCTGTGGACTTCAGAGATGGACTTGTAGCCATTTGTTCATAAGTAAAAACAGAAGGATTGAGAGATGATGTCAAACTGGAGTGTTTAGAGTAAGAAGAGCCCTAAAATATAAGCCACTGGGCAAGATCTGCAGAAACCAACCAGTGACCTGCTGTTGGAAGGAGAGCCTGGCACTGAATCTCAAGTTCAGTCCGGACTGAATGAGAACTCTGCCCCCTCTGATGGCTGTAGTGTCGTGAGAGCTGGGCTGGCCTGAGGCCAAATAACGCAGAGACTGGCTAGTTGTTCACCAGACACGGATCCTCTGCTTCCTGGGCACACAGCTTGACTATGTTTCCCAGCCAGCCTTGTAATTATATGTGGCCAGATGACCGAGTCCTGGCCAATGTAATGTGAATGGAAGTTATGCGTACTACTTCTAGGCCCGGCTCATATAAACCTCCCATGGGACCCTTCACTCTGCCTTTCCTCATTTGCTGACTAAATGGAGAGTATTCTGGGGACCTTGAAGAGGGAGGAACCTTGACATAGAGGGTGCCCGAATGCCTGAATGACCACATGGAAGGCTTTGTCAACCAGGAGTATCTTCATTGGACTTTCAATGATTGATGAACTGATTTATATTTTGTTAAGTCACTGACGTTTGGCATTTGTTTGTGATAGCGGCCAACATTACTTATTCTAATATACTCAGTTCTCAGAGGGCCTGGGAGAAGACTGGGTTCCCGTAATGGGACAGAAACTTATGAACAAGGTAATATACCCTGTTGAGTCTGGAACCTATGCCTTAGCACAGGTTCCCCAAGTCCTCTTGGGGAGCCAGCAGTCGTGCCAAGGACACTGAGACTATGCTTCCTAATTTAAGGCTAAACCTACCTTCCTCCCGGCCAAGATCATCCCATGGGGGGATAAAGGCCTATAAGTGTCTGCTAAGATCCAAAACGGGACAGCTGCCCAGGGCTGCTCTGGCACACTCACCGATGCTGTCCGCCCACGTGATCACCTCATCCTTGCACAGGTTTTGGCAGGTCTGGTTGTCAGCTGGGCTCCCTGAGTGAAGCAGCAAGCACTCAACACAATCTCTTTAAAAAAGAGGCAATAAATGTTGGTGTTAGATGCTTTGTCATAGCTCCACACACATAACGAGTGGGCCCCCAACAAGGCAGACCCCAGCCTTCCTACAGGCTCTGAAAACTAACTTCTGCCTGTCTTCAAGTGTCTGGCTTCAGGGAATGTTCTCAGCTGGATCCGGCACCCAGATGCCCAGTCTCTCAGACAACTCCTTCCCCAGATCCTTACTTCACTTTCTGAACATAAAGGAAGAATGGGCAAATGAGTAGATCATGAAGAGAAAGTGAATAAGGTTTTCTTATGAGGGTTCTAATATGCTCATGAATTCAACCATCTCAGAAGTGGCCACAAAAATCCCACTCTCTTGGGAATGGCTTTATGGAAACATTCTGGAGTTATAAACAAGTGGGTGATGTATGCATTGCTCCACAGGCCAGAGCTCCAAAGGCCAGGCAAGTGAGACTTGGCTGCGGTCAAGGAAGGGGTGGCTGCAGCTCTGGTCATTCACGTTGACCCAGCAGCCCCCTTTCCAGCCTCCTGGATTAACGGGCTGCAAAGAAGGGCAGCTGCTTCCGGTCTCAGCCAGGATCCACTGTGCCCTCCATCTGCATTCCCTGTTGTCATTAAAACCACATGAAGCCACAGAGCCACTTCCAGGGAACATTCCCTAATTATCCACATAGACATATCAGTGTGATTCATGTACTGTGTTGAAACGTGTGATATATTGTAGTCATGTATTAAAATAAGTCTGGTCTTTTAAACAAACAAGTTGCTGAGAGAGACTTTGCACAGAGCCTGTTAATTGAAATCAGCTGAGGCTGAGTGTGAACTCACCCAAGGTGACGGGTGTGTGTGGTTAATTCTAGAAAGTAGAGATTGGCTGCTCTGAAACCCCAGGGGGAAAAAAAAGGACATAAGGTATTAAAAACCTGGTGTCTCTCAGCAAAGCAGCAAGCAGAAAAACAGCCTGACATAAGTCACTATCAAAAGGACATTGTTTAAAAAAAAAAAAGTTACAACTAGGCTGTGAAAGAGACAGAGTGAGCGTGGCCCAGAGGAGGGCCCAAGAAGGAATAGTGAGGTTCCCTTATGGCATCTCTTTGCTCCTTGGGTATTGCTTAATGGATAATAAATTGTCAAGTTTACGTCTTTGAGGAAATGAATGCTTTAAACATTTAAAGCTAGGGTTGTTTTCCCATGGGATCTTTTAACCTACCTAAGCCAATCACACATTGCCTTGCTGCTCTGGAGGAAGGAGAGAAACAGACTTTATCTACTTTTATTGGTTGCACGTGTGTTGTTCCAGCTTGGCTCCCACCCCTATCAACTTCGCGTGTCTCAGAGACTGGGAATGTATACTCAGAAGGGTGCTGCTGGTGGGAGTTGTGGGAGGGCACCTCCCTCCAGCACGAAATGTGGATGATGGCTGCGATCTCGTGCTCAGATGGCCACAGCTACTTGGGCTCCAGATCCAGGATCCTAACCTCCTCCCTGGGATGTTTCTTTGAATTTCTGCTGTTTTTCCATTCTTAGCGGGTCTAAAGTGGATCTGGTTTTTTTCTCCCTTCTCCCTGGCTCCCTTCCAATTACACAAATAAAACCTGGCCCTGTCGATCTTGTCTCTCGGTCTGCAGCCAACTTTCAATTACCCACGCCTGGATTATTTGTGGCAAATGTCCAGCCAGGGGCCCTGCCACCCAGAACGTTTCTGAGCACGGACTGACCAGCAGCCATGGCAGGCTCAGGGAGCACGAACTCATTTCATTATCAGCCTGAGCCAGATGTTTGGAAGGGAAATCTGCCAAAAGAAAATTGCACTGTTGCGCTCCCTAACTGAAGAGAAATGCCGTCTGTATTTCTATTTGTTTCCGCTTATCTGTGCCCCTGTTCCCACCCTGCTGGCACCTTAGCATGATGATGATGACACAGCTGCTTCTCTACCAAAAGTCAAGAGAAACTGTCACTCTTGCTTTTCTGACAGCATGACTCCTCGATTTCTTTAATACCCTCTCATTGGCACTCTGGCAGAGTGTGAAGGGCAGAGCTGTGGGGAGGTCATCCCGGGGAACATGACCCTGTGGCTGAGTCATCGAAGGCCCGGTGCCCGGGTCTAGATAATCTGTGCATTCATCGGCAGCGTAGAGCCAGCGTTCCATTATCCGTATAAACGGAGCAGAAAATTCAACAGCCACGGCAGTTTGTTTCTGGCATGCCTTATCTAGGTCAGGTGCCCTCCTATCCAGTTTCCCTTCTGATTATGTTTTCTTTAAAGCAGCATTTCCCACATGGGTGTCCTGTGAAACACTGTTTGGGAGATGTTAATATGTGTGTCTGTGTGTGTGTGGGGGGGGTGATCAAATACATTTGAAAGGAAGATGCACACTGAATCCCCTTTTCAAATACTCAATGGCACACTAAAGGCTCTGAGAAAATGCTTTTTTGTTACCAAAACCAGTGTAATTTCATTTAACTCAGTAATCTGGTAATTTCTAAACCTGTTTAGCAATAGAATAGCAGTCTTAGTTTTTTCCTGTTTTGTTTTTATTTTCTTACAAAATCCCCATGGAACCAGAGTCTCGAAGATGCTATTTTAGTTCATGTTAGTAAGAGTTTCGCTCCCTAGCAAGGCCGGGAGGGCAGAGATGGGGAGAGGCTGGCTGGCCCTGAGAGCTGCCTGGCTGGAAGCCAGGCCTGTGCTGAGGTGAGGAGCCGGCGTGGGCGTGAGGGGCTGTGGGTGAGCGCCGTTACCTCTTGGTGCTGCAAGCATCTGGGCAGGTCGGGCACTTCTCGCATGTCTCCCCAAAGGCTCCTGGCTCTGTGCACTGGCACTGCCCACAGACACAGTGCCCCCGGCTGCTGCAGATCTGGCCGTCCTTGCCCTGGCACGTGCTGATGTCTGTAGAGCAGTTACAGTTGTCCCCAATGTACCCTGCATGGCACTTGCATTCTCCACAATGACACTCGCCGTGGCCTATAAAGACACACAGAGCACATCAGTGCCTGCCTGCACAAGCACATAACCACCACCCAGCACCCACCATGTGCCAGGCACTGGGGAGCTTACAGAATGAGATACTGTGTCTTCAGAGTTCGTTTGGGCAGACAGAGAGGGCCTACTGCTGACAGGGAGTGACAGCATGGGGCTTGAGCAGTTTCTGTGGCGTGGCTAGGGGTCGGAGACAGTGCTCCAGGTTAGTCTAGAACTTGGCCAACTCACGCCACAGACACAGGACCCCAGAGAGCTTCTTCCTGCCTCAGTTGTTGTGTGACCAATGACCCCCAAATACACTCAGGCCTTAATCCCTAGAACACATGAACGTTACTTCAAATGGCAAAGGAGACTTTGCAGAAGTGATTAAGGAAAGGATCTGGAGATAGGGAGTGTCTCTTGGATTATTCAGTGGGTCCTGAATGCCATCCCTAGGGCCAATACATGGGGAGGGCAAAGGGAGATGGGACAACAGAAGCAAGATGCTAAGCTGCTGCCCTTGAAGACGGAGGAGGCCACCAGGCCAAGGAGTGCGAGGAGTGCAGCCCTAGGAGGCGGAAAGGGCAAGGGCACAGACCCTCCCCTAGCGCCTCCGGAGTGGGTGCCGACACCTTGACAGTGACAATGATTCCAGGCTCTGGGCTCCAGAGCTGTAAGAACCAAGTTGTGTTGTTTTAAGTCAATAAATTTGTGGGAATTTGTTACAGTCACGATAGGAAACTAGCACAGTTATCTGTGCTTGGTCTTAGTGAGATCCTTACTCTGGCCTTGGACCCCCAGCCCAGAGTAAGGTGACTGGGGAGCGGAGACCGAGAGCAGCAGTGGCGGCGAACAATGTGAGCACTATATAAGTGTCAGGCTTCCCAGTACAAACTTGATTAATTCCTACAGCCATCCGTGTGGTAAGGATTATCATCATCTTCATTTCACAGGTGATGAAACTGAGACATAGCAAGACGGAGCAGCTTGTTGAAGGTCATCCAGCCCGTGGCCGTAGAGCCAGAATGCAAACCAGAGAGGCTGGCTCCAGAGTCTGTGGTCTGAACTCCAGGATCCACTATCTCTCAGGAGAAGAGAGGATAGAGCAGGCCCAAACCAAGATGAAGACCAGCTGAGGTTTGCCCTGAACCCCCTTGAGGAGGGACCCCTTCCACTGGCTGTGGGGGAGGAGCTGGGCAACCCCTCGAGGTTCTGCAGCTGTCAAGGGCAGGGAAGTGCTCAGCTCAGAGGACAGAGTTTGTGTGTGTGAGAGTGAGCATGTGCACCAGGCACATGTGTGTGCAAGTGGGTGGATGTATGCACACATGATGAACAGTGAAAAGCATGGAGAGTGCCATCTTCCAAGGTAGTCAAGAGCCTGACAGTGAATTCTAGATTCTCTCCACTAACAGAGGCAGAAAGCAGTGCTATAAATAGCACTCAATTTTAAAAAATCTTCCTAACACTATTATTGCAGCATATTTTCTTCCTGATGTCATTTCGCTAAGGCTGATATTAATAGGACCAAGAATTTACATTCACTGAGTGCCCACGTACACACTAGCAGGAGATGTGGGAGGCAGGAAAAAGCATCAGACAGGTGGGGGCCTTGCATTTTACTCCGGCACCTGAGTCAGTTATCCTGGTAGTTGGATCCCAGCACCATCTGTGAGACCACCAATGAGTGTGACCCACAATTCGGGTCAGGTCCTAACTCCAGAGAGCCTCTTTGTCCACCACTCACTTCCTGCCCCCTCCCTGCTCTGTTAGCTCTGTAGTGACTAGAATTTTCAGGCAACAGCGGGGCCATCTGGAATAGCCAAGCCTGTCACCTCTCCTGTGCCCAACAGCCTCTCTGCTCACTGCTGATACTGCGCTGGGTGAGAGCGCCCTCCCATCTCACAGGCAGTGCCAAGGCATATGGCAGTCCTCTGGGAGAGGTGAGAAAAGCCAAGCAGGGCCAGGAGGAGGCTGTGGAGTGCAGGTGAACTGCCTAGAAGCTGGCATAATATGTAAGAGCCACAGGAGAGAGCAGCACCCCTGCTCAAGGGGTGTGTTGGAGGGGGATGGCAGCAGAGTGCACAGCTCAGCCCGGGGAGGGAGGACCGCACGCCCCTCCTCTCCACCGGTCTATGAACAGCACCAATTTCAAGCCACAGCAGGCAGGAAACCACCCCCCACAGGAAGTCTTCCCAAATGAAATGGCTCTAATCACACAATTCCGTCACTCTCTGGCCTCAGAGACCACATTGGTCAAGAGCCTGTTTTAAATTAACATGGTTCATTATCAGGGGTAATTCCACCATCACCCCTCCACTGCCAACATTTTATTATGAACATTTCCAAACCAGCGGCCAAGTTGGAGGAATTGTACAGTGAACATCCATATACTCATCACCCACATTCCACCATCAGTATGTTGCCTATTGCTTTATTACATATCTATCCATAAATCTATATTTTTTAACATGCATTTTAAAGTGAGTTGCAGATATCAGTGCACTTCAGAGTAGGTTTTTAATATAGCTCTGGCTCTCTCCAATGGCTTATACATCACAATGTCCCATAGAGCAAAAATGCAAAAGTAAAAGGCATGCTCAGTGTTGTGCTTATAAGCGGCACAGACAGTACTCAGGCCAGAGAAACTGCTTTGCTTGAGATGGCATTGTTTTTCTTCATACTCATTGTTTTTGGCAGTGAGGTAAAATTATGCAAATAATTCTTGGTGCCATTTGGCATCAAGAGGTGCCTAATATAACCTGATACAATATTTCAAAGTGTCAAAGGTTTGGAGAGGAGGTTGTATATTTTGTTAAAGAATTGGGTTTTGAGTGAAGTATATGTGTGGTAAAGGGAGAACTTGCTCTCTATAGTGACTGGGCATCTAAGTGAAAATGATGGCAAGTCAGGCAGAGGTGCCTGCTGCTTTATACTTTCCACCAGGATCAGCAAGTAAACCTAGTTGTTTCGGGTATATCTGACACCATAAAAGCCTGAGAGCTCCAAAACCTAGCCCAAGGCCTGCAGGCGAGAGTGCCCAGATCTAGGGTCCAAGTAGACAGTTAGGAGTAATGGGTAGGACAGAGCGAGAGCTGATGATTCACCAAAGTTCACCATGGTTTCTGGAAGAGAGACAGAATTGAGCACACAAAGACATGGCGTAAAAGAACGATGCAAAAGAACATGGAAAGTGAACAGAGCACATGAGCCCACTTCGGTGGGGTGGGCAAGCAAGCGGGAGCTGCTGAGGGGCTGTGGAGCATTAGAAAATTCTTACTCATGTAGCTTTTGACTTCAAAATTTGGTAACTCCAAAGCAAAGTCCCAGTAAGCCAAACTAGGAAGGAGACCCTGGGTTCCATGCCTGGAGAAATGGCTGAAGCCACCTACATGCTTGCCCTCAGTGATTCCCTTGGTAGCCATAGTTTAGTTCGTCAGGTAGTTTATCACCTTTCAAAGGCAGCCTAAAACAGCTACAGTAAAGATGTGGCACATGCCACCACATCCTCATTCACAGCAGTGGCAGACAGTACTGTCTAATCACGGAATTCTTTTCCAGAGAGCCTGGGCTGGGCCTCAGAATCCTTCTCAACACGGTGCTCCAAGCAGATTCTACCGACTAGTGGAAGTGGCGCACAAGATGCAACTACCTGCCATCTTGATTTAAAGCCTCCAAGCTTCCTTTAGAAAGCATAACCCATATAGAGTGTCAAAAACTAGGTAGGCTGGGCCATATCCAAATGTCTAATCCAAATGTCTCGGATCCTGCACTTGGGCCTCAACCTGCCTTTCCCCCAGCCTACATGTGCAGAGATTCCCCACATCTTCTGGTCAGCCCGTGGCCTCTCCTCACACCCTACCAGGAATACGTGTTATTAAAATGATGAGGGTCATTGGGCCCTGTCCCCAAGGATCAATAACCTGTCAATCACCAGCAGAACTGAACGGGGAACTGGGAACACGATCCTGGCTGACAACTCTGAGGGCCCACGCAAGAACTCTTCATCAAATCAAAGCTCATTAAGAATGCTACCCTCCAACACCTTGGCAAAGCGCGCTGAGTTTAATGATGGCTGTTTGATTGTACAGACATGAAAATATTTTCATTACACATAGATAGGGATATTGAAGGGTGTGTGAAAGCACTTTGTAAGCTGTGGATGGCTACATGTGCAAGTTATTATTAGTGCTGCCTTTGTTAGAATGATTGATAGCTAAATGGACAGGAAGTTGTAAATGTGTCTAACTTATAAAGAATTTTGGCTCTACAGAATTCAACAGCTTTCCTTCAACACAACAGTGCTTGTGTGGGCTGGGGGCCAAGACACGGCCCCTTGCCTCCTTTTATAAAATAGAATGCTGGCTATTTAGAGGAGGGTACCCTTGAAGCAGGCTAGGAAGGAGCTGCCGGAAAGAAGGAAGAGAAACCAGTGGCCTGAAAGCCAAAAGGGATGTGAAAGGAAGACCCAGCACCAGTGCTCTATAGAGGTCGAGAGGGGCAATTCCTACAATGGCTACTGGGTTTTGTCACAGTCGGTATAGATGTGAGGGCAGAATCCAGCTGGTAGAGGAAGTGGTGACAGCCAGCGCAGGCAACTCCACAAGCAATCTGGTTGTACAGGGAAAGGAAGCGATGAGGAGAAAGGAGGATAGGGGATTTTGAAGGTGGGGTATATTTAAGCATTCTTCTGACTAAATAGAAAGATTCAAGAGAGAGAAAGTTTAGGGGGAAATGGAGGGGCTGAGGAAAACTCTAAATAGATTACAGCAGAAAGAGATGTAGTGAGAGACAGGGAGGACAGGCTGAGGGCCAGAGGGGGACACTACAGTTTTTAGTTCCAGGGGTGATGTTCAAGGTCATGGCAGATCAGCTGTGTGAAGGGCTGAGGGGACGCGCTGAAACCAAGTTAAAGTCTGTCCTCCACCATTCACTATGTCACTTTGGGGGAGTCCCAAAACCTGTGTGATGATCCGTTTCCTCACTTGGCAATGAGGACCATGCCTTTGTCATGGGAATGTTTTTAGAAACAAGGGGACTATTGCTTAGATAAAGCCCCTCACACGGTATCTGTCACATGGGGGTGCTCAGGAAATGGTAGCTGCAATTGTTGGCATTGCCACTGGCGCTGAGCAATCAAGGAATTAAGACCAATGCATTGGATGGCTCAGCACAGGGAGATGCAAGGTGCCAGGGAGGTAGGACTCAAGGGAGATGGGGCAAGTGTGAGGTGCAATATAGGGGGAAACCAGGAGGTCAGTGACAGGGATGACCATGCAGTGAGATGCCACAACCTCAGAGGAGGGGAGTAAGTTCCAGGGGGTGGAAAGCAAAGATCTGAAAGAAGCACTGAGGAGTAAGGAGACTGCTGCCTGGGGTGTGGGAAGAGGCCAGCCCCCCAACTTCCCTCCAAGGAAGCTCTCAGGGACCACTAGTTACAGGAAAAGGAGGACATGGGATTCCTGTATAAGGCTGAGGATAAGAAGGAGCCTGTTTACTAATGGAACGTGGTGGGTGGTGAACAACAGAGCCGGGCTACAAAAATACATTTGGAAAATGCGGCAGTAGAGTACAGTGGTTAACACAAGGCTTCTGGAATCAGTGCCTGGGTTGGCCTCGTAAATTTGCTATTTACCAGAAGGAATGGATGTATAATCCCTCTGTATCTTGGATTCTTCATTTTTAAAATGGAGCTCATAAAAATGCCAATTGTAGGGTTGCTGCGAGTTAAAGCACCTAACCTGTATAAGGTATCTAGTGTTTGGCATGTAGTAAGTGTTCAGTAAATGCCAGCTATCTTCAACATCATCATCACTGCTGTTGCAGTTATAACGGGAGGGAAGAGAAGGGGAAGCGTGGAGTCATAGACCGTGGAGAATGGGAAGGGGAGCACTTTCTGGGAGCTAAAATCAAAGACCTAAGGGCCCCATAAGTTTACCTAACCCAAGTCCAGCCTTAAGTAAGAATACCTGGTGGGCCCCAGCGCCTTGGAGGGGAAGTTGACACCCAAAAGTGCCAGAGGCCCTGCTTGGGGAGCTCCCGAGGTGTGCCACAGGACAGCTGGGATGCAGTGTGTGGTCAGTGAGGGAGGGAAGAAAACCTGGCCCTCGGGAGCGGGACAGCTACATGTCCGGGGCAGGGCTCTGTGACCCTCAGGGTACACATCGTCTCTCCATAGCTGGTCTAGAAATAGTTCCCATCCCGCTCGGGAATGCCTGTGGCTTCCCTCAGGGACAGCTTCCGTCCCCTGCGACAGCTTCCGTCCCTCCGACAGCTTCCGTCCCCTCTGACAGCTTCTGTCCCCTCCAGGAGTCCATCTGGGTGGCAGAAGGCTGTGGCGGGGAGGACTAAGCTCGGTTCCTAAGACTGGAAGGACACTGTCCTTTCGCTGTTCTCGCGGTCCCGTCTCCCTCTGCTGCAGTCAGTGTCTCTCTTACACAAGTATATATGATCACTTCCTCTCTCTTTCATTGTTCCCTCTCACAGTATCCACCTATCCTCCAGCCCCAAGCCCCCTCCTTCTCCCACAGCCTCAGCACCCCCTCTGCTCACAGCCGTGTCTGCCCCACAGTCTCCCCTCCTCTCTTCCTCTTCCCCTCAGAACCAGAGCCAGTAGCATACACAGGAAGTGGTCAAGAGAGAAAGAAAAAGGGGTGTGTGCTGGAAAGGCTTTGCTCATTTGGGATATTTCCCTGTCACTAGAAGTCAGATTTTCTCGTCTGTGTTCTGGATACTTCCGGGTGAGACCCTGGGCCCAGCTCCTGGACCTCTCCAACAACCATGTTAAAAAGAGCAGGAAACGAACTCAGAGCTTTATGTGCATTTAGTCACAGGGGTCTGTTGTGACTCAATGTCCCCGAGAATCTGCTGAGCCATGGCAACTGGGATTAGATCCCACAGCCCTACCCTCTTCAGCACTGGGCGGATGTTTGGAGCTGCCTCTCAGAGCCTGTGGACACACAGCAGAGGAGAGTAGCCTCATTGTCACAGATATCCTGGCACTCATACAAATCTCCATGGAGAACCAAAGCCAGACACGGGCTGACCTCTCTGCAGCCAAACGCACACACGGGCTTGCAAAGGGTATGGCCTCTCTGTCTGGGGCTTCTGAAAAGGAAGGGGAACTCCCGCCTAGTAAGCGCTCTTCCTGGTTCTTTGTTGACAAGCAGGTTAGTGTTACATAACTGGCCCTACCGTGTCCTTGAGTGTCCCTGCTCCGCCTCTGCTGTGCCCATGTTCTCAGGGTGTCTCCGAGTCTGGTCCCTGCAGGAATGTGTCCCTCCCACTACTCTATCTTTCCCTTCCATACACGGACTGGCTTTGGTTCCAAAAAGTAAAGAACGGAGCTTTTTGAAATGCACAGGGTATGTTTCCAGTTCCCTCATAAGGAATCTTAGCCTGTCTCCAGGCACCTCAGCAAAAACTAAACCTCCAGGGGCAAAAGAGAAGTCTCTCTTGACAAGTGGCGTCCTCACCAGAGGCTTCCAAAGCCTGTAAACACATTGTCTTGCCAAAGGTGAGTTACTGACTGCAGAACTTGCCAACTAAGGGAGGCTCCACCTACAGAGAAAGCACAGCACCACTCGGCTAAACACCAGCCCTGAACTCAGTTCACACAGAGAGTCTCCTCTGGCCAACTCAGTCTGATCTTTGTCACTCCACTTGGAACTCCGTGGAAATAAATGCTCAGCTGGGGACGTCCTTTCTGAATGGATGCTTCTGTGCAATCGCAGCTACCTTCTTGCTGGCTCTGGGCCATGGTCCAGTTTCCTCATCGATAAAAGAGGGATAGTGCCTTGTCTGTCTTACCATATTGGGAAGATCCTTTGTAAATGTGCAACAGAGAACTGTCTGCTTTAAGCACTTAACTTGGATTATTTCATTAGTACCCCCAGTAACTCTATGCAGTGGTACAATTATTACCCTAATTTTTCCCACTTATGGAAAATGAGGCATGGAGAGGCCAAGTAATTTATCTGAAGTCACACCGCAGGTAGGTGTCAGGGCTGGGATTTGAACTACATCTGTTTGGCCCTGGAGCCCATATTCTCAACGGCCATGTGTACTGCCTCTGCAGTATAACCCGGTCATGATTAAGTGATAAAAACAGAAACAACACATAGGGTGAAGGATCAAGGTGACCCAGGTTGTCATATAGTTAAAAATGTGCAACAGACCCATCCACAAATCTGGCTCTTTTAAATCATGGATCATCAAATCACGCATGGCCTCCATTTCTTATCTGTGAAGTAAGGGTGGTGGACTAGGTGAGCGCTAAGGTTCTTCCACCACTGACGTAGCTATCCGAAGTCAGAGCAGGGAGAAACCTGGAGAGCCTGAGACAGGTTTTGGAAGAGTGGAGGAGGGAAGGCAAATCGGGGTACAAAAATAGCGTTGTTCATTTGTGAGGATGAACAGGGAGAATGGGCAGCCTGGAAGAAAAGTATTTAAAAAGGAGAGATGGATAACAAGGGGGCTAGATATTATATGTCTCTATGGATATATAGATGGAAGGGATGGAAGAAGTGAAAGAGGGAAGGAAAGGAGGGGGAGGGGAGAAGGAGGGAGAGGAGTGATTGTGGAGGAGGGGGCCTGAGAGCTACATTGAGGAGTTTGAGTTTATCAGATGGCCTGACAATAAATGCCTTCACTGTGGTGAGATGAGAGCCTCACCTGGACTCTATGGCATTCTCCTGGTTGATTTTTCATTCTATGGTCTGTCCCTTCCCCCAAGTCATTTCCTATGTGGCCGTCTCAATCATTTATCTAAAATGTAAATTATGTAACAACACTCTTGCTTAAAACCCTTCAATGGCTCCTCAACACTTACAGTATGCCTCCCATATTTATACTTTGTGCACAGCTGAAGGACTTTCATTGTCTAACATTCCAGCCTACTTCACGAGTCTCTTCACCTGCTCCTGCTTCCCCAGGAACCCCAGGTACCCCAAGTTCTGGCCATTCCAAACCACTCACAGCCCCTAAAATGTGTTGAACATTAGCATATTTTTGTTTTGAAACAATCACTTTGACTGCAGTGTGAAGATCAGATGGACTGGAATGAGGGTAGCAGAGATGCAGAAAAGACCAATCTCAAAGAAATATGAGAGGCCAGTGGATAAGACTTTGTGGCAGATAGGATGTAGGAGTTGAGAAAGTAGGAAACAAGATGATTCCTGGGTTTCTGCCTTGCACGACTGGATGAAAGGTGAAGACAGGAAAAATCAGAAGAGAATCATGGCTTGCAGGGAGATCATGAGATCGGTCTGAGACATCCCGAGACTGAGATGCATTTAAGACATCCAAGTAGAGTTGTCAAGAAAGCCAGTGGCTAAAGAGAGCCTCGAAGCAAGTCTGAGCAACATGGGGCTAATGGAAGGTGTGGGCTTGATGAGATTCCCCAGAGAGAATATGGGGAGAGGACGACCAGGCCATGTGGAGGGGAATCCCAGCACCGAACTGGTTGCTAGAGGAGAAGGATCCTGTAAAGGAAACTAAAAAGTTGTGATTGAAAGTAAGGAGAGAGCATTTCATGGCAAGCATGCTCAACAGTGCCAACTGCTGCTGAAAAGTCAAGCTGAGGGCTGGAAAAACCTATTATGTATAGCAGGACAAGGCCATTAGGGGTCTGGGAAGACCTATGTTGGCAGAATCACAGGGATGAATCCAAATTGAACTGAGGTGAGGGCGGAGTGGGAGGTGACAAATAAAGACAGTATAGACAAATTTTTTGAGAAATATGGCTGTGAATATGGAGGAAAGAGCAGCTGTCAGTGAGTGGGGGGAGGGGGGTTGAGGGTGTTTTTTTCTGGTTTTTTGTTTTTTTTTTTGAAGACACCTGAGCAGCTTCTATAGCTGACCAGAAGACTTAGTTAAGAAGGATAGTGTAATGTATAATCACTTATTACATGGATATATTTTGTTGACTCATTTGCCTCATCTCATTAGCCTACACCATACAAAATCAAAGACAGTGTTTTATTTTTGTTTGCCCAATGGCTAGCATGGTATCAGGCACACAACAGATGCTCAGAATATGCTGCTGGTTGTTGGAGGCTTTGAACATCATTGGGATCACCCTGACACCTGGGGGGGGGAAGACATCCAGTGCTAGGAATTAGAAAAGAAACAGAAGTATTATTGATGCTTATGAACTCAAACGTGAGTCTTGAGATATTTCAAATTCTTAACATATGTCCAAAACCCCAGACACTTCAGGGTAACAGGAGGAAGAAAGGATTAAGATTTCTCTTTCCTTTGGCAGGACATAGTCACAGTCAAGCAAAAGTCACAGACTTTGCACCCCATTATTGTTCTTGCATATTGTTCTGATTTCAGCAAGACTCTTCAGAGATGTGGATAATGATGCATCCTTAGTCTCAGGGCTAACTTCTCCTCTGTCCTTGCTTGGTTTCAATGAACCAGCCCTGACAAAGTCAATCAATGGTGCTTCCCAAGAGGCAAGTCCCTGAGAATCTCGCCACCCTTTGCCTTCATTTGTTGGACCACATGTTGCATCCTGTATCTGAGCAGCAAAATACAACACTACTAAACAAATAAGGGGGTGTGGCCTAAGCGAATCTTCCCCAAACCTCAACATTACTTTCTGAGGTGACGAGGCTGAGTAGAAAGCTTACTCCCCTGCTGAAGACAAAGGAGTCCTCTCAAAGGATAGCTTTGCTTTTCTGACCTTACACCTGATTTCTCCATGCTGCTGCCCAGCTGCCAAGCCCCTCTAATTACCACTGCATTTCACATGAGAGGTGAGGAAAGGACTTGGTCTCTGGTCCAACTCTATCAATCACAAGGAGATCAAGGCAATGAAGGGAAGATGGAAAAAGTCCCATGTTCTTTAATAAACTCACCTCTCCAGTTACAAAGAAGTCTGTAAACAGCTGAGAATGCTGACTCAGAAAGAAAAAATAGAAAGTCTGTGGCCAAAATTATAGAGGTACTTTAGATCAACATCTTGAGTCTGGCTAAACCTGTCCCATCTGCCTGGCAGGCACTTCTGGGGAAAGGTCAACCACATCTGGAGAGACACAAGTTCACTACCCTCTTGATCACTGCAAAAGGCTGACAGGGTTACTATTTTCAACCTAGAAAACTGTCATGTTGTTGTGGTTGGTTAGCACTTGCCATATTCCTCCCTCAGTTGGCCACTGTTCAGAGCATGGTGCAGCACTTTTGATGAACAGAGTTGGTTTGGAATGTCACACGAGTGGGCCATGGTGAAGCTTGGCTGCCAGGAGCCCAGCTAAGCCACGAGATGGGAGGAAGCAGCCATCCAGAGAAGAGCACCTGCCAAGGGTTAGGGGAGGTGGGCTTTTTGCGGGTCAGGGCTTTAAGCCAACATTGGTGTGGAGCGTGGCCAACATGCCAATCTTCTCAGCCACAGCCTCCCCCACAGGGGTTGGGTCAGTAAATGCCACGTCAATCTCCCAGTAAAATAACAACAACTAAATGGGATCATCATGTCAAGAGTGTTTTATAGGTTAAAATAGACTAATAAAAGTTTGTTTAAGAAAAGTACATTCAGCATAATCAATGACAATAGCCAAGACACTCACTGAATACTAAGGAGAAACCCTCCGTGCCTTTCATCAAATAATAATCACACGATGGGTACCTCAGCCGGTCCCTTGGTCCATATGTATCCTTCAGCCTGGTCTGTTGTGTCTAATATATGCCTATGTAACCCAGAGATACTCACTTAGGAAACAGAGACTAAATGTTTCCTAAAATTTTGACTGAAATAAAGATCACTTACTTATTAGGTAAGACTTGGAGAATGCAGGCTAAATGCTTGTGTGGTGGCAGGAAGGGCTGAACTGGCAATTCAGATATTTGGGAATGGTCTCAAGCTAATCAAAATAAGTAAAATTAGGTGGAAACCAGGTCACTATTTATTTGCAAGTTTCTCCTGGTATAAATCTATAATCAAGAACAGCAAGAAGCTTTAGTCTAGGTTCTGGGCCTCGTTTTCCCAAATGTAAACAGTCAAAGCAGTAATACACTGTCGATCTACTGTGCGTGATTGGTGATATTACATGAGATTCATTATTAATGCTTGTTCACAATGAGTGCAAAATACTAATAAATTAGCCTCAGTTTGTTTCCAAGGAAACTGTACCAATATAGTAAAAAGGGCATTAAAATAGTCATCTTGCATTACTACATTTGCCTATTGCTAAAGTCCAAGGTTGTGATGTCAAATAACACACCAACCTGGGAAGAACATTTCTTTAGTTTGAGGATGGTGGGGTCACCTGATCAAGACTTTAGGATGAGGGTGGGTGTTGGCTAGGGTGATAGCAGGCCCCCTCCTCCAGGTCAAAGGACAAGAGGCCATCTCAGGAAGGCATCCTGGAGAAAAGAATCAAAACTTCCAGCAGGTCAGACTAGCTCAGAGCAACTTCCAGACAGGGAGTGGTTGTATCTGGGTGGAGATTCTTAGGTCAATGTTCTGGGAGTCACAGACACTCGCCCCAAAGGAAATCAGGGCTCCATCCAATCCTGCCCCACCCTGACAAAGGCGCTGAGCAGCAGAGGGCTGTAATCGATTATGTCAGTTTCTAAAAATCAAGACAAAACTCAACATGACAGCTCAACATCCAAGAAATGGAACCAAAGGGGCCTTAGGAATAACTCTTTCAGTCACTGGAGGTCTCCCATAGTTTTCAGTTTAACTAAGAATGAGAAATTTTTTAACATTATTCAATATATCATCAAAAAGCTAATACCACTGAAAGCTATACATGACTAATATCTTATTTTTGACATTCACCTGGTCTTTCTAGGACTTTCCTTTGCTTTTTAAATTTCATTACTTCCTTCACAAACTTCATGACCTTAAGGACCAGGCCTGAAGTTCAAAGGCATGTGCAGAGTCTTCATCACAGGGGCTCCTGTTTGCACTCTTCCCTGTCCAATTAGAGAAAGGCAGTGAGATCTAAAGCTTAGATTACTCTGTTTTTCATAATCACTGGTGAATTGTTGCTTAAGATGTTTCTAAAAACAGGATCTGAGCAGTGAGCAAAAACAGTAAGAAGACTTCATTCTCAGAGCTAAGCTCAGAGCATGGAACAAGGCAGGCTCTCAAAGTGCCTTTCCAATGCTCTCCTTCTTGTCTTTAAAGATCTCATGTAAATCTGGAGAGTGAAGGTAGTAGCTCAAATGATTCATATCCTCATTCTTCAATCCCAGGAAGTTTCTGAGAAGTGGAAAATTCCATGGGGCCACAAAAATTTAGAAATTAATTCAAGACTGCAAGACACTAACTCTGTATGGCACCGAGTATAACACTTTACGAGAAATGCTCAGTGAGCTCTAGTTGAATGAGAAGAATGCAACCACCTACCTGAAATAAGATAACCCTCAGCAGCAGATGGCTGTTTCCATATCTGTAGCTGCACTGAGATCAGATACTTACTACGCTCTGGCTTTTTCAAAGAGCTTTCTCCAACCACAAGCTACAAGAAGCTGGCTGATGCCAGAGATGAGCAGCCCACCTCACCCAGTTCATGTGGCTGGTCTGAAAGATGCACTGTTTCCTCACATGACTAAGCCCCTAAATTTTGGCTTCTTTTTGCCTTTCAAGTGTACTTGAGCAACATCTGGATACAGATGGAATTCTTAGAGCATCCCTGACCACAGGATGCCCATTGAGGACTTCTGAAATCAACATGTTTTTATGTCATGAATGTCTCTGATGCTCATCTCTGTATAAGAAAGAGTCCTCCAGGAAGGGGGTGGGCAGGTAATGACATTCATTCAATACCCCTGGTGGAGAGGCAGCATGCAAGGAGCTTTAGAGTATTATCCTATTTGATGCTCACAACAACCCTCTAGGATATTTGACACATAAGAAAATCTGTCAGAGACGGTACTTGAAGGGGCCAAGGTCAAAGAAGCAGAAAAGGGTAGTGACAAGTTTAGAATCCAGATGTGAACATGCACTGGTTCTCAACCATTCCATTAAATGGTCTTCAATGGAAGTATCTTCACAAATTACAATTATATTATTACTTATAATCAGAGTTATTGAAGAATCCTACAGCACAGCAGTCCCCAACCTTTTCAGTACCAGGGACCTGTGCTTCAGTGAAAACCTAATGCCTGATGATCTGAGGTAGAGTCGAGGCAGTGATGCTAGCGCTGGCAAGCAGCTGCAAAGACAGATGAAGCTCTGCTTGCTCCCCTGCTGCTCACTTCCTGCTGTGTGGCCTAACAGGCCACAGACCAATACCAGTTGGTGGCCCAGGGATTGGGGACCACTGCTGTAGCAGATTCTGTTCTCAGAGTCACCATATTCTGAATACTCCAAGATGGAATGTGACTCTCATGGCCTTTGCTGTCATGTGCATAATTAGGATTTATATAATATCAGGTAAGGGAAGCTGCTATGTAGGATATGCCTTTGAGAGAGAGGAGAGGGACCCTTTATGTAGAAGATTATATATATATATTCTCATATTTACAAATAGTATCTGGGTAACCATGAACAAACTGAGCAGAGATTAATAATACATGAAAACCTAAAGAATTTTTTAGGCTCTCTCACCTGAGGCACACAGCGGTAGCCATCCCACCAAGAGGCCTCTTTTTTGAGAAATTAAAATGTCAGATCTTAATTCAGTCAAAAAATACATTTGAGCCCTCTGTCATAGAGCGACATCCAATATGGTCCTGTAACAAATCATTTATGAAATATGCACATTGCAGTGGAGTGACAGAAGGTACAGCTGTGACCAAAGCCCCAGGAAAGGCCACCAGGATGCTGATTCTTAGTGTAAAAATGAATTTGTGAAGAAAACGGTATAAATATGGTAAGAAATACTTTTGTAAACATATCTGAATAACTGTTGCCACAGGAGGTATTTCATTTGGTAAGAATCAAGAAGTCTAGACTAGGCCATAATATCCGAGACACTTTTAACTGTAGAGGTTTAGCAGAACCCTGTGAAGCCTTCTGGAAACCATTAGCCCAGACCCAAAACTTGTGCTTAGATACTGACTCTGGCCATCAGGAATCGTTTCACTGGTGTCACTCCCCATTTTTTTATGTTTGGGAGAGAACTGCAGATATCCCTTGACCTCTAATTGCCAGCCACATGTTAAAGGATATATATACACACACACATAGACACACGTGCACATGCACATATTCTCTCCCTGGCAACATACATACAACATACATAAATACATACAACATACATACATAACTGGCCAAATAGCCTGTTAGATGAAGTAAAATACATCAGAATTTATTTAGATGTACTTTTGGGCTCTCACAGTCGTGAGACCAAACGGGTTCTTTCAAAATTCTATATCCTATTTGATTTAAATTGCCTCAATATATGAAACCCAAGAAGTAGGCTGACTACTAGCAAATTATTCAATGTACCCCAGTGCAGGCATTTTAAGTACAGAGGCTGTTGAAAGCATCAGGGTTGCAACCGGTTTCCACAGTTTACCATGATGGACTAACTCAAATCCCAGGAAATGTACTTCTTGGGTACAAAGAACAACAAAATCGAACAATAAATAATCTTTTATTACATTAAAAACAATAAAACAGACCATGTCCTACTTCTCATATTAGTAGTGAGATTCTGGAGTGCCAGACTTGACGAGACTAAAAAGAACAGAAACCTCACGATGGCCCCGTAAAACTTACTTTGCACCCGTAGGAATAGCTTGTGTACAGAATCATTCTCAAAGTTATGTTGCCTCTAGAAACCAGAGGGAGATGCAATAGCCCTGACCGTATATACATTTCCATGACAGTGTCACAAAAGTAATAACAAAGTTGTTCGGTTGCTTCCAGATCTTAGTATGACCTGCTTCACTACTAACTTTTATGATATGTAACATATTACAAACCTGTAACTGTTTGCTTTTCCCTCTCAGTCCTATCTCTTGGTGTGGAGGTGAAGCGAGGACTATAAGCCTCTTACAGACACAAAGACCAGGGAGAAGTGGAAGGAGTTTCTAGAGCAGGGGTCCCCAACCCCCGGGCCACTGACCAATACCAGTCTGTGGCCTGTTAGGAATCGGGCCACACAGCAGGAGGTAAGCAGTGGGTGAGCCAGCTTCATTTGTATTTGCAGCCGCTCCCCAGCACTAGCATCACCTCCTTGGCTCCATTTCAGATCATCACGCACTAGAGTCTCATAGGAGCCCTAGTCCCTGGTGCCAAAAAGGTTGGGGACTGCTGTTCTAGAGGACGTCCCCACCAATTCTGGCCCTTGCTCTGCTTCCGCCTCTGTCTGAAGATGGACCACAGCCACATAGTTCCCTATAGGACAGGCTGCAGGGCAAAAGGGTAAGAAAGACCGTGAAAGAATGCTGAAGTCAGCTGCATGTGAGTCTCTGAGTCAGCATCTTTAAGACCAGAGTGGTTATTGGGAAACAGATTTCTCTCCCACAGAAACCCCAAATGCAACAGCAGCCCAACAGCTCAAAGCCAACACATATAATTCCAGAGTGGGAGCCCCACGCCAACCACGGGTGCCAAGGAAGTGGGGGCTGGAACCCCTCACCCACCCACTCTCAGCTGCCTCCTGAACAAGCTACAGTGTTTGAGAGACGACCAACGAAGAGCTGAGCGATACATCAGTGTGCAAGGAGCTGCTGCCTGGACGTGTAATCAAGTCCTGCCTGGAGCTGGGCTGGGTTTTAAGTCCTTCCTCAATGATCAAAACAACGGTGACCTCATTCCAGAAACTGCTTTCTCCAGGAAGGATTGGATAGACTTACATTTCAACGTGTTGTTGCTTTTAGAGTGAAAGGATTGAACAGGCTATTTGGGGATGAGATGCAAAGAAAGTCAAAATGTCTCAGTTAATGAGTAAAGTAATTCAATTTCAAATGCTTCTTTGGATATAAGATTATGTGAGAAAGCAAGATACAAAATTGTATACAGCCACAAACACACACACTAACTTAGAAGGGAAAGTTTAGAAGAAAAAATACTAATCTTTTAAAAGTATGAGTGATGGAATTATGAACAATTTATTTTGTTTCTTTCTACTCTTCAGAACATTCTTGACCTCAGAAGATACTCCAGCTACCTGGAGTCATCTTCTTGACTAAGCACACAGTTTTGGAAGGAATATTTGTGAATCACTGAGGGAGGAAGGAGTCCCTTGCCTGGTTCGTCAGATGGTCCAAATTAATCATGGTCACTAAGGAGACAAACGGCACAAAATGACCACACATCCATTGACTTCCCTATATTTTTCAACTTTCCTTTAAAAATGTGTATGGCTTTTCCAATGGTGGGGATAAAGACACCCTATCTCAGAAATCTGGGGAGTTAGTGACTTGAATAAAATGTGCCTGTAGATGCGTCAAGGGCTTCTTGAACCTCCCGATTCTCCACCCAGGGACATGCGATTCTCCCAGTGCCACAGGACTATATGGAGTGAAGGGAGGAGAGAAGGAGCATTGGGGTGTGGCAGAGCTCAGAAAGGGAACATTCACTCAAAAGAACTGTGGGTTCTTGTGGTTGAACAAAAAAAGCTGCATATTCACTCAGCTACAAAATATTCCTATTTCCAAAACGACGAGTTATCCCTACTGAGGCCACTCACACCTCATATATCACCACCCCCCATCCACCCTCTGATCCCACCCCCACCCCCCGACACTGCACCTCTAGTCTCTCTGCTATATTCACAGAACCGTTTACATCTGAGAGAGGAAGAGGAGGCATCTACCTTGCTCTGGGCCCTGTTTCTGGCCAAGTACCATGTCAGCTCCTGTATCTACATCTTCTTCAATTCTCAAAATAATGCAGAAAGGAGGAGTGTTAGGCCATTCTTAAAGACAGGAGTACTGTAAGTCCAGGACAGTCCAAGCAGTGGGCTGATAAATTGCATGGATGGAATTTGCATGTGTCATCTGACTTGGAAGTCCCTGCTCCCAGGCAAGACGGATACAAGTAGCCTTCCGAATGAAGACCCATCAGAAGATTATTTCCGACTCTCGAGGGCAAAGGAAAACATTTGCTAATATGTTTAAAAACAAAACATTGCTGAAAGCCAGTTACAGACACTGCCAGGCTTCTTGGAGCTTTTATGTTGGCTGCTAAAGGGAATGGAAACTCCATCCCACCATGCTAGGACTCCTTAGACAAAGCCCAGAGAAGGCCGGCCCCTCCCACACACCGGCAGCATCTGTGGCTTGCAGAGATGTGTGGCATTCCAGAAGTGTGACTCATAAAGGATATGGTGGTCAGCAAGTCCTCATTTTGTGCCAGGCAATGTGCTAGATGACTTATACACATCCTCTTATTGCTCACAACAGCTCTGTGGCCAAACTGACACAAGCAACATGTGGTGTTATTGGATTTAGAGCCGGATCTGCCTGATCCTAAGCACTTTTTCCGCTAACCCCGACGGAACCATCCAGCTAATCTCAATCCATCATCACTTTGACAGAGAAAGAGTAGATCCCTGTCATGTTCAGCACATCAAATCCTACCTCTTCCACCTACTTTACTCTTCTATGACATTCATATGTCTGCACTTTCTGGAGCAATTCCAGTTTTGAACGTGTTGGTCACACTGCACCCAAGGGTGTACTCATACTTGTCCCACAGTGCGGTCAGCCCCAGGAGTCCTCCCTTGCTAACCCACGTCTGTGCAAACCTCAGCACTTGTTTATTCCATGGAGGGACGGTTACTCTTCCAACAATGACAGATCATTTGTATGTTCTGATTTGCTGCACATGTGTGTGCTTTATCTTCCCTGCTATACTCTAAATTCCTTTTAAATTAACACTTTCCATTCTCAAGGAAGGAATCCTGGAAACAACAGAATATGCACATAATGTGCAACAGTATACACAGCAGAGGAAACTACAATCTTGCCTAAAATTGTTCTGCTTACTCTGCTGGCAGGTGGCATGGTGTTAAGTGGAATGACCCTTTGGAGACACGATTTTACAGTTTCTCATCAGAATGCAACTTCCAGAGTTGCCAAATTGTAATTTAATTGGAATCTATGCGAACTCCTGTGCTTAGATTCAAAAACTTAAATGCTCAAACATAACACAATAAAAACTTGGCATGGCTACATGTAGTTCATTCAAAAAATTAAAAATTTTCAGATTTTGGTAGTAAAGTTAAAAACAAGCTCAATAGTATAATGTGATTTGTTTAACAGAAAAGAAAAAGAAAAGTGGACATATGTGTTAATGAAAGTGGAATGTGCAGATCACAGGAAGCGAATGTTCAGCTGAGCTCTGGGCTGAGCCCTTGTCATCCAGGAGGACAAACAATGTGCTCGATTCTGAGAAGCACACTGAACAAAATGTCAGAGCCCTCAGAGAAGGAACTTTGTGTCCAGCCTGGACAAGAAAAGAGAACAGAGGAACTTAAAGTTTTCAGATGTTTGACAGATTGTCATGTGGAAGAGGGAGTCTAGAATATGAACCATTGGATGGAAGTTACTGAGAAACAAAATTCTGTAATATAAAAAGAAACTTTCAAACCATATCTGTGGGAGGCAGAATATGCACCCTGCCAAAATGTCCACAGCCTAATTCACAGAGCCTGCGTCTGTGTTACTTTACATGGTAAAGGGACCTTGCAGATGTGATTAAGTCAAGGATCCTGAGATGGCAAGACTATCCTGGATTATTCTTGTGAATCCAACATAACTGTAAGGCTCCTGACAACAGAAAGGCAGGAATGTCAGAGAAAGAGATGTGACGGAGGTCTGACTCAGAGAAAGATCTGAGGATGCTACACTGCAGGCTTTGAAAATGGAGGAAGGTGCTCCAAGCCAAGGCATGCAGATGGCTTCTAGAAGCCAGAAAAGGCCGGGGAACTGATTCCCTCCAGAATGGAATGCAGCCTTGGCTGACACGTGGATTTTAGCCTAATAGCATCCATTTCAGACTTTGACTTCCAGAATTGTAATAGAATAAAATTGTGTTGTTTTAAAACACTAAGTTTGCAGTAATTTCTTAGAGAGGCAATAAGAGATGAATGTGACATCTAACAAGGGAATAAGCACTAGTAGCCCCAGGGAGCTCCCTGTCCTGGAGGCAATCAAGAAAAGGCAGAACATCTACCTGTCGTGAATGCTGTGCAGGTAAGTCCTGGGTGACTCATGACAGACCCTCCAACTCTGATAGTCCACAGTCATGTGGCCGCGCTTTCCCCTACTTCTGCATTCTACACGCTGGTCCTCACCCCCAGGCCTGGTGGGCAAGACCCACCCTTCTCTCCCCCTAGGAGGACGGTGGTAGGAAGTGAAAGGCATGCTTTGGGGGGTGTCCTAATGGAACCTGGGCCTGTGCCTGGCTCAGAGTAGAAGTGCTTGCCCGGGGCGCCTACCTGAGCAGAGGACTCCTTTGTTCCTGGCGCAGGAGAAGTTGTCGCACTCACAGAAGGGCCCGTAGATCTTCCCAAACTCACTCTCGAAGCAGGAGCACTGGTTGCAGCTGCACTCCCCGCGCCCGCTGCACAGGGGCTTGCCCTCCGCTTCCCGGCACAGGTTCTGGTACCCGCTCTGGTTCTCCCCTTCCTGGCACTCACACCTGGTGCCCAGGTGGCTAGGGTTGCACTCACACAGGCCGCAGATGTAAGTCCCATTCCCGCTGCATCTGGGGCTGTCCAGCTCCAGCCCTGTGCTGCAGCCACACTGGCAGTTGTAGGTGACTCCCACCTCCAGGCTGTCCCGGAACCCCACGGGCCGCAGGGTGAACACGTGCTCCATGTGTTTGCCTGGGCAGCTCCGGGCCTCCACCGACACCTCGAAGGACGCCTGGGCACAGGGAAGAGAGGGGACAATGTGGCCACTGCCAGTCAGGGCCTCCGAGCATCTGCACTGGCCTCCCAATCACCCAGGGGCCCAGACCAAGAACAGGTCCTCCAAGGTCCTTGATGGAGAGCTGCAGCTAAATCCACTCCTGTCCACACACACAGGGAGAGCTCCCGCCATGGCCCAGGGAGGAAGCTGCCCCATTTTACTGAGGAAGAGAATATCCAGGCACGCCAACATTTGGCAGCACTGTGTGGTTCTTGAATGTTAAATATCTCCTTTAATCCTCACAGTCCTAAGGAAAGGGGCTTCCACAGAAAGGTAGAAAGGCTCAGGATTACACAGGTCTTTTCCTCCCCTTTCTTTTCACTTCTATCCTATGCCTTTTATTTTGAAAGTCATTCATTCAGCAAATACTTACTGGGCACTTCCTCTGTGCCAGGCACTGCACTAGATGTGCTTCCTGAACTCATGGGTGCTGGGGTCCACAGAGCCTTCTGTAGAAAGGTCTCCTCCCTGCTGGAGAAGGGACAAGAGGACACCGGTCCCTCCCAGCATGTCTGCCTCCTCACAGGGGCGTGCCCTCCTGATTTTTAAAAAGTCATCAGTCACCTAAAAGGGTCTGAGTGGTCCTTACAGCTGCATCTTTCATAATCAGCCCATGGCCCTGGGGTCATCAAGAAGAGTCGTCACTGATAAAACACTCCACTCATGTGGACAGACTTTTTTTTTTAAACAAAGCATGTAAAGAAGGCTTACTAACTCCTTCCCATGGGCTGCCTTGGAAGCAGGCAGCGAAATGGACCAAGCTGGCAGATGGCAACACAGGAAAGATGCCTGTTAACTGCCTATTTGGCTGGAATGTGAGGAAAGCAAGGACACTGCTCAGTGTGATTCAGGAAGTACAGCAGGACCATCCACCTTTCCTCCTCCCACTGAGACAGGAGCCACATGCAGCTAGAATCATCCAGCAGGGCACTGTGGAAATTCACAGATGGGGAGCGGCCACGCCCTGACCAAATGCCATCCTGAACTGCTTCTCCCCTAAACCGTGGTGCTCCCCAAATAGACAGAAGCCTGGGCCCACTCCAGAAACTGACTCACGGTGTCTGGCCCAGATGTCTTTATTTTCCAAGTCTCTTCAGGTTATTCTGAAGCTCAAAATGGGATAGAAATTACTTTTAGCTATTGTATTCTTAATTCTATTATTTGGGATAGAATAAAGCTGATTTTTAAAAAGTAATCAATAACTTGCTTTACTGAGTACTCTTTAAGTAATAATGTATACTTCTGGGAAACATGGAAAATATTTTTTTCTAAATTTCTACAGAGCCCTCTCAGTTTGAGATCTTTACTATAAATTCTAAAAGTTTTCTCCTAAGATTCTGTGATATTTAAGGAACCCCTAGGATGGGGCATGTGAGACTGAGCAGATGACAGTCCCAGCTCTCTAGGTCAAGACCGTCTTGCTTGGCAGGAAGCCATGGTTCGAGGAGACTCGACAACAGATACCCAAGAGTCAGCGTTAGCCTCAGGGTGCCACAGGAGATGCTATTGGACAGGTGAGCTGAGGACGATGACCAGGAGCCAAGGTCAGAGGACACTGAGAGAACCAAGCCAGCTGCAGACAGCTGGGACTAGCCTACCCCCATCCTCCATGTCTATGTGGAGGGTGGATGGAAGGAAGCAAAGGAAGAGACTGACCGAAGCAAATTCAAGACCGAGTTCCAAAGCCCTGAGGTACAGGTGGGCTCCTGAAGTAAGGAAAGAAGATGGGAAGCCACCCAGGCACTAAAATCTGCCCTGTGTAAACATACACTAATAGTTACCAGGTGCTGAGCACCTACATGCACTAGGCACTACGCAGGCACTTCCCTGAGCATCTCCTTTACAGCTGGGAGGGCAGGGCTCGGCCTGTGCTCTCCTTGGCATGGCACCTCTCGGAAGAAGGGAAAGAGGCAGATGCCCAGTGTCCAGATCTGGGTACAGAGGGAGAGGTGGCCCAGCTCACTGTGGGGATTAGATGGTACCCCCAAGGTGGTGGCCAGAGAGGCTCTTCCAAATCGTCCTGCTCTGGCTGGGGATGACCGGAGCCTGCATCTGCAGGTGGGGGCGAGGGGCTGAGCCTGATAGAAGCCACCAGGGGGTCATCAAGAATGCAAAGGTTACCAGCTCTCCCTGCTGAGGCTCAGAGAGAAGCCACGACCTGCTCTGCAGCCTACTTCCCAGGGCTACCTCTTTACCGCACATAATTAAATGAAATGCCCTTGCCCCCAAATGTACCTGTGAGTCAGAAGTGTAATAAACTACAAAGGAAGAAGCTGGAACAAGAGCCAGAGGCATTTAATTATTGATAGGCTGTGGGGCGTGTCTATCTGTGAGCATAACTTTTCCCCCAAGGAAACTTGCCTGTGTCAAGGGACAAAGTAAAAAGGAGAATGAAATCTCCCGAGTCCTGCCCATGCGTCTGTGCTGGGGGTTAGGGGAGCCCCTGAATCAGTGCTGGCAGCTGATCTCCCAGGATTTAGAAAGGCTCAGGCCCTGTCCTTCTGGTTGAGGAACAAGGAGGACCTGGTTTTTAAGCAGATTTCAGTGGATTTCAGTGGTCTTCTTTAGTCCTCGTCGTCTGGCCCCATGCAGCCTGGTGCATAGCCAGCCACCTTGATGACCAGATTTCAGCCACTGGGTCTCAGGTCCCACCAGGCACAGGAATGCTATAAAAAGCACTTTGGGAACAGCAAGTCAATCTGTTCTGCTGCCCCTCCTTTCAGAGTCCATTTCCCAGGAAAGAATCTGGAGTCTGGCAGGGGGCTGAAATGAGGCATCTCTCCCCTGATGACTATGGCCTCCAACTGATACTGAAGGCTCCTCGGTTCCTGGACAGCTTCCATCTCCCGCTCTGAGATTCCAGAGGAAGGTCACAGACGGAGCAGCCCTCCCCGCCTTACCCATTCCTGTTATTTAAACCTCATTGGGATGCTCCACGCTCCCCAGCAGGGCTGCAGGCCGGATCCACCCTTTCAAAAGGGCCGCCCAGCACCAACCCCCAAACCCACTAGACCCAGGGCTGTGCGGATGCCAAGTCCGCTAGGAGCGCAGCGAGACAAAGTGCTGAGCATGGCATGGGCTACAAAGCCCCAAAGGGGAAGACAGGAACGGGGATGCTGTGAGAAGCCCACAACGGGCTCACAGGGTCCTTTGTACTGGGCGTGAGTGCTTGCCATACAGCTGGCCACTCGCATACTGATTTGTCGAAGCTGGTGCATGAGAAAACTGACTCCCAGGGCCGGGCCACTCAAATTGGTTGGTGTTGGGACCAGAGGAAGAAAACAAGGGAAAAATCTGGAATCACTGGAGAAGAGAACCTTGTTGGACTTGGGGCTTCCAAGGTTTTATTTGTGTAATATTTCTCTTTGAGAACATCCTTCACCTCTTCTGCTTCTTGCCTAGACAAGACCTCTTAATCCAGAGAACACAGGAGAGTCATAGGACCAAATGCTCTGGTTGGAAGTGACTACACACTTTTACCTGCCCACTCCCACCCCTGTAGGAAGCTTTAGTTATGAGCAGGTGAGACCCACCTGGCTGCTACTTTAACCCAGCTGTCCCAAGGCTGCCCCACTCATGTCCTCATCCATAGGCCAGATCCTGAGACACCTGACGACAGTTTTATCCTGTCTGCTTTCCCTAATCCCTCTTCTTCAGGCCAGTCCCAAGGCCCTTCAGCTGTTGACTATACTCCTGCCTAGCTCCTCGCTATTCCCTGACTTGTCCATAACCCTCACAACTTGTTGTGGCACTAAAGAATGGAACCTCCTTGCCAAACAGTAGCCAGACACCTCAGCTCTGTGCACATGTCCTACCAGGATGCCCTGAGCCTGCCTCTGCAGCCCCACTCCTGCCACCCTCCCCTCAAGTCCCCAACCCACTCCCCTCAGTTGCTTCACACCTAGAAAAGGGCACTGTTCTTTCCCAGGCTCACAGACTCGCCTGCCGCTCTTCACATGCAATGCCTTCTAATGGGACCTGCACGCCCTCCCTTTCTGTGTCTGAAAAACTCCTACTCATGCTCCGAGCCTCAGCTCGAACAGCTCCCCTCTGCAATGTGGGGCCCCTCTTCCTTGGGCTCCCGTAGCACCATGCCCAGCTTTTATCACCACACCTGTCCATCACCCTCATGGCATGAACTTGTCTGCACATTTATCTCCTCTACCAGATTTGTCCTTGGGACAAATATCAAGAGGGAAATACCCACGTACTCAGTAGCAAGCCTGCTTGCCAAAGCCCGACTAACCTCTAGAGAAAGTTCAGCCTGAGAAGAGGAACAGAAAGTTCACCTTCCTGGCCCGGAATTAAGATAGCAGACTGTTCCCAGCTGGACATGTACATCTCTTTCAGCAAAAAGGGGGTTGAGGGACAGCTCCCCTATTCCCCCACCAGGGCCAGCTCTGTGGGCATGTGCTTATGTGGATGCACAGGGCCCCACCCTCAGAAGGGTCCTATGCTTAGTTTAATGCTCTGCTGTTATCATCTTGAAGTTCTTAATTTTTTTAACAAAGACCACACATTTTCACTGGGTTGTGCAAATTATGTAGCAGGTTCTTCCTCCCACTGCCTCTGGGACCCTTAAAGCAACAGTCCCCAACCTTCTTGGCACCAGGGACCAGTGCTCCTATGAGAATCTAATGCCTGATAATCTGAGGTAGAACTGAGGCGATGATGCCGCTTACCTCCTGCTGCGTGGCCCAGTTCCTATGGACTGGTACCAGTCCGCGGCCCTCAGGTTTGGGGACCCCTGCCTCAAAGAGCTCACCTCTTGTGGCCTGGCTTGGCCCTATGAGCAGCATCGTGTCTGACTATGACAGGTGAGAGGCTGCTGCTCTATGCCAGCCTGTCTTCCTCCACAGAAAATAAAAGTTCCACAGCTCAGGGCCACATGACCAAGACCCTTGGACAGCAAGACAACCCTAGAATGTTGAGAGGAGACAAGGAGCCAGCACGGATGCTTGTTTTAGGGTCCGCCACTGTCTCCAAAGGCCATGGCCCCTTGGTTCCCGTGGGGGGATGGGGTCACTGCTCACTGTATGGAAGAGACGTGGAGGGCATGTGGGAGACGTGACATTCTTCTTTCTTTACTGTTTTGCATGCTCTACAAATCATCCCAATACATCAGAGATTTTTCATTTTTGCAGAAAAATGCCATGTAAAATTGTTTTCTGTCTTCTGGACAAAGTCTTTATATCCTCGGGTATCCCAGTAAAAAATAAAACCTATACACAAGCGAGTCTGCCTGCACCTAAGTGGCAACAATATCACCTTGGGCTTCTCTGAAGCTTCACTTTAAAAGTGCATGAGGTATGAGGGCAGAAGCACGGACCTTGGCACCAGTAGTTCCAGCTTTGATCCCTGGTGCTTGGGGCTCACAAGCAGCGGGACTTCCAATGAGCCTCTCAGGCCCCTCTTGGAGCCTCGGTCTTTCTCACATGAAATGGGGAAGTAATGTCTACCTTACATGCAGCTGCAGAAAGTAGAGGAAGTAGCAGTGAAGCCCCCTACTGATGTACTGGGTGTATTATGAACCCCAGTAGATGGAAACTCATGTTATTCCCTCCATGATGGGAGGCGGTGACACGTGAGATGATGCAGTTTGGAGTAAAAAGATCTTGGTCTGAGTTTCAAGTCTGCCACTCATTAGCAGGGTGATCTTGAGTAGGTCATCATATCTCCAAATCTCAGCTTAGACATAAATGAGTGCAGTGCTGTGTTCCCCACCTGAGCCACAGGTGTGCAAACTGGATATAGAAGGTGCATAAAGACACTCAACAAACTTCATCCCTTGCATTGAGGCCCCTGCTTTTTATTATGCTTTGCTCTGAGACAAGCTCTTTGAAATAGGTATGATAGAGCAGAATCACGGACACCAAGAAGCCAGGTAAAGGTGATATAAGGTGCTGGCATAAGAGTCAGAAAGCCCTGACTTTGAACTTTTGCTTTGCTACTTACTGGCTGTGGAGCCTTGGACAATTAATTAAATTCTTTATGCCTCAGTTTTTCTCATCTGTCAACATGGATAACAATATCTCCATCACAAGGCACTAGGTGGGGAACAGAGAGCTAATTCACTGTCTAGTTTGTTTCTGGGGCTTCCCAAAACTATGTGCGATTTTCCTCTTGGGTTTCCATCAGGGATCCTGATATTCTTAAAATGGTTTTACCTTTTTTGCATAAGGTGGCATAAACTGGCTTCAGTTTCTTATACCCAAAAAGAATTCTGACTTTAAGTTGTTATTATCAACAGACACCAGTTCCTTTGACCTTTCTGGTTTCTAGACAAATCATGATACTTTGCTCGTTGCTTGGTCTTTTAAAAAAAGAACTGAACATAAAACTCCGGATGTAGTCTGACCCACACAAAGAAGAATGTAACCATTATCTCTGGGATGTCAAATCACTTCTGTTAATGCAGCTTCAACTGGCGTAATTTTTTTTTTTAAGCAACACTGTTTATTCAGAATGTTGCTGCCAGATCATTTCCTTAAAAACTACTATTAAACCAAGTTCTCTCTACCTTATTAATATTCTGAATGAAATGCAAGGAATCAATTCTGATGATTCCGACTCAACTCAATTTTGAATAATATTTTAAATCTTGGTTTTCCTATTTTATAAAGTAATCTGTTTTCTCCAGTTTTGTGATCTTCCCATATTTGATAAGCAAGTCTTCCATGAGTTCAGCTCAATCCAGTAGTAGGCAGAAACAGAAAAGAGACAGTTGGAACCTCAGTCAAGTCTTCCACACTCACAGAAAGTATGTTTACTGAACTACAGATATGCCTGACTGTGCTGCCATCGACCCACATTATTTATCTTATTCATAAGGATGTCATTAGAAATTGTCAAGCGCCTTCTTGAACCCCGGCATCCTGTGTATGTTCTGCACATCCTCTTTCTTCGTCTGTTCTATTTTATCTACTTCTCCAAGTAAAGGGTTCCTTGTCTGGGTGTTTTTCACACAGCATCCTTTGGCTTTCCTGACACACTGCACCAAACACTCCATCTACAGATCTGCAGAGTTCACTTATGTGTTGTTTTTCCTGGTTATTTCTGCCTCTTTCCATTTTTCATAACTATCTCTTTAAACCCTGTGACTATGAGGCTCTGTGTTTTTAAAAAATCAACAGGATTAATCATTATAATTAATCAAAACAATATAAATGTCTTACAAAATTTAACAAGTATTAAAAATAAAACTTCATTGGAAGTGCCTCTAATGAGAGGAGGCTTTCCCCACCTAAATAGTTCACGTATATGTAAAATAATACCACTTATCACTAAATAAGACAAGGATCAGCCTCAATTCTACTCCTATTTTTTATTTGTATAGATTAAAGCCCTCTCTCCAAAAAAACTTATTCACATAAATAGAAAGATGGGAATAGAAGGAGTTTTGTTACAGAAACATCATCTTATTCCATGAATGCTTTCTGAGTTAAATGCCGTAATCATTTTTCATGCTATATCTGACAACTTGATTAGGCCTTCTTTCACTTTTTTTTTTTTAAGCAAAGAAATTTGGGGGAAAACTGTCTTAGAAAAAGACCCTAGGCATTAGGGTCCTTCACTATCTCAACATCAATACCATATTTTGAATTGTCCTTTGTGGGCCAAAGCACCACAGTAATATTTAGAAAGAGTAAGATGTATGCCTGTGTGTCGTAAAGTGGGCAAAGGCCAGTTATAAATAAGGGAAGGAAGAAGAGGCTCGATTATGGAATATCAGAAAACCCCAGAAGACTGAGGTGTAATCAGTTGTGTAGCTATACCTACGTCTTTTTGAGCTATCTCCCTAGAGTCCAGGTTGAGTCTGCTTATATCCACCTTGGCCATCATTAGTGCATTCAGAAGATATAGTCAGTTATTTTTAAGGTCCTCATAATTTTTCTGGTTCCAACCAGATTCTTTTAGTGGAAGAGAACTTTCCCTCACTGCCTTTCTATTTTCTGAACAATGAAACTGTTGACAAAGCAAGGAATGGATCTCATGACCTGCTTCTGGAGTAGAAACCTCCAAAAGATGTGTGGCTAGTCTTCCATCACCCCTCTGCCCATGTGCCAGGGTTCTCATCACTCACATATCCTCCTCTCTCGAGCCATCCATTTGGCACACAGGTACACACCTTTACATGCAAAATTGCTTCCCCATCATTTAAATATATCCACTTAGTCCACACAAGGCATCTATGCCCTCCATTGCTGTAGTTATCCATTCCATCTCATCAAATAGAAGAAATAGTTGAATTTCTTCATTTTTTACAGAAGGGAAAAGTAGGATCAAATTATCCAAGGCACAGGGCAAGCTGCAGAACACTATGGATGAAGGCCAGTTCTCTCAGATTCTTGACCCTACTCTCCCACCTGATTTCATCCCTGTCAAGTGAAGATAATAGTGGTTTATAACACCAAGGGCACAATGTCAACCTGAGGAAGCCTTAGAGGGCAGTGCACTGAGGGCTGCCTATTGACTGGGGCTTTTTAACAAGTCCATTGGGCACTGTGAAGACACAACACAGAGCAGGCTTAGGAGAGTCCCCCAGGCTGCTGAGTTGGAAGATAGAATACAAATTACTAATAAGTCACAAAAATTATGAGAAGCCAAAGAATGATGACAAATGCTAGCACAAGTGTCATATAAAGTGTTGGTGGGGGGTGAACTTACCGTATCACCAATCTTCAGGCCCTCACACTTCCTCTGACCAGGGTAGGATACACCGTCCTGGCAGGTGGCAGTGAAGAAGAGGTTAAGATCCTCAGGCTGATCCCAGACCGACAGCTCTACCTTAGACCGGATGCTCTGAACAGAGAGAGAAGATGAAGCCCAAACTGCTTAGTAAAGGCTGCTGCCAAGATGCTCTCCATTCTGGTTCTTTGACACCCATGTGGATTCTTCTCACTAAGGAGGCTCAAGCCAAGACCAGGGCCACTTCCCTCATTCAATTCCTTCCCTCCACACCCATGCACCTATCTTACTAAACTTGGCTTGAGGTCTCCCTCTAGGGTCTTGGAGATGTTGACAATAGTTCACCTGCCATGTAATATTATTATCTGCTTCAAGAGGTGATGCTCTGTCCCATTCGCCTCCAGTCACCTCTCTTCCCACCCTCAGCTTCAGACATGCAGCTCCTCAAATTTTGCCATGTGCTCCAGACTTTGGGCCTTTCCACATGCCTAAAATAATGTTCTTTGACTTAATGGCTCTTCTCTCTTCTCTTCCCCTAGCTAGCTCCTAATCTTCCTTCAAAAATAATTCAGCAAGCACTTTCTCCAGGAATCCACCCTATTGTTCTTCATACCCATATTCATCCCCCATCAGATGAGGTTTACCTGAATGAGGGTAAACTACACTATGAGAGAATAACATCTTTTGTGTGGATTGTGTTCTCAAGACAGTGAATGAAATGAAAGTCAAGCTAAAATTTCCTATCAGAATAGAAAAAAATAAAAGACTATAAATACGAGGTGTTAAAAATGATGTGGAGAAACGGGACCCTCATACTCTGCTGCTGGAATTGTAAATTGGTACAACCCTTAAGAAAACCATTAGGCAACATCTACCAAAGCTTAGGCCAACCTTAGACCTATCAATTCACCCAAAGATTATATGTAAAAGATATGTGTGCTAGCCAGAAGACACGTACTGAGATGTTTAAAGCAACACTATCTGTAACAGCTACCCAAACACCTATCAAAAGTAGAATAGGTTTCATTTTAAAATTGTGGCATGTTCACATAATACCATACGGTAATTAAAAAGATTGAAATATGACTACATGCCATGACATAGATGAGTCTCATAAATATAAAATTGCCCCAAAAAGCCAGACACAAAAGGCATAGATACTGTATGATTCTATTCATGTGAACTTCAAAAGCAGGCAAAACTATTGGTTACCCTTGAGGCAGAGTATTAGAAGAGGGCATAATAAGGGCTTCTGGGTGGCTAGTAATGTTTGTTTGTTTTACCTGGGTGCTAGATACTCAGGTGTATTGTTTGTGAAAAGATTATGCAATCTTCTGTATGTCTATTTAAAAAATTGCCATTGAAAATCTCTAAGGAGGATGTAATCTGGAGACTAAGGGCAAATAAAGTAATTGGCTTATATTTTGGGGCTGTATCTTACCAAAAAAAAAAAAAACCCACCATTTTTGTACATGAAGTACAGTATATCAGGACATTCGCACTCTGAGAGACACATGGACACATGGAACCCGAGATCACTAATGGCCCGTCTGACTCCCCACTCCTTCTCAAGTGCATTTCAGGGAACATGGCAGGGAATGGAACGGCAGGCAGAAATGCCTTGTACTCTTATGGGGTTGCTTTTCTTTCTTTTCTCTTTCTTTGCTGAGCATGTAGTATTAAACTTGAGTAAATTAAATATGCAGTTTCCCCAACAAATTAACAGCTGGTTAAAAACGTTCTCTGTACAAAAGTAGTCTTTCCCTCTGCAGCACTTGTGTAAGTGCTGCTACAACTCTAAAAATATTCCCTCTCTTAAATCCACTTCCTCTTGTAAGTGCCAGCCAGCCTCAAACTGGCAAAGGGCAGCGAGAGTACCACTCCACACACAGGGCACTCCTGCTGGATGTGGCTACTTATTTACAAATCTGTTTTCCCCACTGAGTTGTGAATTCCAAGGGCCACATTATATTTCTCTCTAGGACTGAGCAAAACTTTTGTTGAATGGACGAATGGAAGGAAGAATGCATGATTTAGGAGTAGCTATGCCAAAGGACTCAGGCCTAGTGGAAGAAACTTAAATGAAGTTATCTTTGAAAGATAATTTTTCAGAATTTGCAATTGGGAATAAGTATGAGGATGGGGCAAAACAGTATGTCATAAAAGGGCTAGGAACTATGTAAAAAGTTACTTGGGAATAGTCATGTGAAATACGGCCTTGTGGTTCATGAACAGGATGCTGTGAGGAAGCATCGGCCCTTCCTATGAAGCTCCGCTGCAGCTGCCGCCAGAAGTGTTAATGGAGAACTAGCACTGGTTAATTCCCTGGTAGAGGGAGAAAGAGCGCTGGGGACTGGGACTCCCACTCTCTGAGTAACCACAATGGATGGAAATTGAATCCTATGTTCTACTCTGGTCATAAAATCCCAAAACCTTGTGTTCTGATCTGAAGTTGTATTATTCCTGCTCACTACACAGTTTCCAAACTCAGAAACTCTTACGATGATAGAGGGGTAGGAATCATGGAGATTTCATGGAAGCAGGAACTGAAGCTAAAGAAAAGGCCTCACCCAGGGTCATCCAACTGCCAGTGGCAGACAGAACCAGAACCAGGCCTTCTGATCCCCACACAGTGCTCTCTGTAAGCACCACACCCAATACTCACTTCTTTCTTTGAAAACTGGCTCTGACTATGAAGCATGTGAACAGTCAGGTCGTATTCTGCTTACAAGGGTCAATCTCCACTAAAAGACTACGAGCTCCCAGAGGGCAGGACTGTGTTCTGTTCACTGTTTTATTCCCAAGATCTAGCACAATGCCTGCCACATGTGAGGCCATTTGTACGTAGTTGTTAAATGAATGAATGGAAAACAAGATATAATAAAGAATTAAAGCCACAGGCAATGCAGTTCTTTTACATGAAGACTTATGAGTGACTTCGGAAATTCAATTAACTCCTACCAGACTTGCCCCTGAAGGCGATTCTTTGCTCCTCATCCTTGGACAAGGAGACAATGTCAGGAATGTCAGAGACTTAAAGGCTATTAACTATTCAGTCAGGCTAGGTCACGTCTGCAAGCGCTCTAAGTCAGACCAGCTGTGGTGTGGGTGGGAGCAGACTTTATGGCAACAACAAAAAGAGAAACATGTGCTCAGCGAGGAGAAACATATACCAAGGCCTCTGATGTCACCCTCCACATGCAACTCCAGTGGTTTCCAGCTCGTTCTCTTCTTCCCCACTCTGAAAGGAGGCCCAGCGACTTCTGAGTCGCACATCCCTTTTCTCAGTGCGACATGATGCCAGTGTTCTGTGTGTGTGCTGCTGGAGCTCTCTCTCTGAGCGCTGCAAGATACCCTCTCACTTGCACTAACTATACAGCAAAGCTCCACATCACTAAACACCCTTTGGAGGACTCGGTGATCTCTCCCAATGAAAAATTTGGCACAGCAAGAAAAAATTTGTAAATCAAAGCCCAGAGCTGAAGAGTTCTCACTGTGAAAGTTACATATGACAGGCTCTATTCTACAAGATGTTAAATTAAACACACCCTTCCCATTTTGCTCCCTCCTTAGTCTAGCTAAATACCACAGCCACTGCATCTGTTACATAAGTTCCAACCAAAATCTTTTCCGAATGTCCCCACAGATGGCTTGCCAGCACTCTAGGGGGGAGGTAAAAGTCAACACCCACACTTCATCATGTGTTGCATGACTCATTTAAAATCCACCACAAACCGCTGAGACGGTAAGGTGACACAGAAATGCAAACAGTCTATCCAGTTACAGCTGTGCATGGACCCTGACCAGGGAGAGAAACAGGTAAAGGGATAACCAGAACTAACTGGAGCCTCTACTGCGGGCCATAGCTCGCTCTCACAAACACACACACACACACATGCACCCCATACCACGCACACATCACGTACACACACCTTCTGCCACCCTACCACCCCCCGACACATCCCACACCAGAGGCTCATGCTAGGCTCAAATCCAGAAGCAGTGCTAGGGGCTGAAGTCCAGCTCTGGTCTTCCATTCCCCAGAAATGCCAGCGGCCAGTGAAACATGTACTAATCAATGTTGAGCACAAACTTATCTGCAACACAGCTTCCTCTGACTAGGCTTTGCTCCGAACACCTCGCCATTCCACATTTCTATATTTAATATACTCCTTTAAAATTTCCACTGATAGGAGGAGCAAAATTAGGCAATTACCAAGGACCCTACCTTTCAGAGTGATGGGTACGTTCAATATCTTGATAGTAGTGATGGTTTCACAGGTGTATATGTGTCAAAACTTACCAAACTGCACACTTTAAATCTTTACAGTTCTTGCATGTTAATTATTTCTCGATAAAGCTGTTTTAAAATTTTTCAACGAATTTGAATAGTCATTGTTGGTAGTATTCCAGAATCGCTTTTTTATTATTATTATTATTTTTTGCTGCTTTCAGGTTTCTTTTCAAGAATCGCCCATCTTTTAAAAATTGAGTTTCAAATACAAATATTTATTGATAAGTCATATATCTCCTTTCCTAACACATTCTCTTAGAGGAACCAGTTTAACTCAGAGTTCACGTTATAGTGCCAAGTTCCCACAATTCTTTGGGAGATTCATCCCGGGCTCCAAATGCAGCTCCCGCCTGGAAAAAGACTTTTCTTACTCATCTGGGCCCAACTCAGCAGCAGAGAGGGCTCTCCACTCTTCTCCCAACCTCTACCTACCAACACAGAGCCTGCTTCCCCAGGTCCCTGGATTTCCATTAAGAAAATGAATTTATATATCAGGAATCCTGCTCAGGGACAATGCAACGTATCTCAGAGAAGAAACACCACTAAGCATTTATGGATTCCCACCCAAGGAAACAGCAACAATGCCTCGTGCTCCCTGGTTTTGAGCAGTTCCACACACAAGTGTGGACATGCAGAACTCCTTAGCCACACAATGCTGACTGAGCAGAGTGTTTTATTTTCTTTTCTGGCAAACACTATCCAGCCAGTTCTGCGGAACTGAGCATCATTATGCTCTCCTTTATTAAAGCCACAAGGAGCAGTGGGCCTGCGCCTTTACCAAGAAATGTTCTTTGGAGAGCCCCAAAAGTCTGTCAGCTACCCACAGGGGCCTGGACTCGGAGCCGACTGAGGGTGGAACTCCTGGGAGGTGGCTCTTCCCCAGAAACCCAGGAGAACGAACATCCTCGCCCCACCCCAGAGACTGAGATATAGTCGCTCTTTAGCCATTTCCCCCGCAAAGGTCCTGGGTCAGCAGGAGGTATGCTGAGGTCACCCCACCACTGAGAGGGTCCAGCCGCAGCCCCACTCCTGACCCAGACCCCAGTGCTGCCAGAGGGACAGGGAGAGCTGCACAGGCCGTGGGTTCCGGCTCTCACTTTGACTTCTCTAGTTCAGTGTCCAGAGCTGGACCAAGAGGTTCACGGTGTGGAACTCAGAGAACAAAGGCCCAAGCCCCCTCCCTCGCACACACGCTCCCTGCTCAAACACTCTCTCAATGTGCTATGTTTCCACTCACTGTAGAAAGCTGACAACCACAAAGCATAAAGTTAACCTGGAAACCCCTTCTTACTGGGCTCTGAGCTCTGGGTTCTAAGGTGGATCTAATGAAGATTTCGAGGTCAGAAATCAGAAAAGAGAATATTAGTATGTGGGGAGTGGAGAGGAGAAGGAAACCCTTCTCTCAACAGGGAGTCCAGAAGTGAGGAAGCATCAAAATTTGTGAGAAGGGGACCCTGAACTGTATAGAAAGTGGATGTGGTGGGGTGGGGGGGGCAGGGAGGAGGGAAGGAGGGAAAGCTAGCCACAAATCCTCACTGCCCCCGGCTCACACCAAAGCTCCAGGAGACGAAGAGAGGCTGGTCATACTCCTAAGCTCCAGGGCTCCCCCACTGGTGAGGGCATTACTTATGGCTCCTGCTAGCTGAGCAGTACTTTGTCACTCACAAAAGCGCTCCATCACTAGGTTGACAAAGTCAACACTGGAAAAGGCAGAGTTCCAAATACTCGTCTGTACATCAGTCATGGTTGGGAAAGTAAGATGGCTTTTCTTACATACATGTGATGCCATAGTAGTTAATTGGGTTCCCAGGTTAGCCCACAAAAATCTCTTTTACATGAATTTAGGACTAATAGTCCTACTTAAACTATACTTACTCTATGTATAACTTTAACAGGAATATGCCCTATGAAACTTCCCTGAGGGGTTCACTTACAGCCAGTCTGGGAATTACCTGGCCCCATGAGGCGATGGGTGGGCGCTGGAAGCTACAACCATCCTGGGGCTTAGCAGGGAGGGAATAGCTGAGGGTACATACTTTCCAGCATAAGAAACTATGATTACTATTTTAACACAATGAACTGTCAAGTCAATTTAATTATGTAAAATTAAAGTTTCATCCATAAAAAGAAAGAAAGAAAGAAAGAAAGAAAGAAAGAAAGAAAGAAAGAAAGAAAGAAAGAAAGAAACTAACTAAGCTTCCATTTTCCTGAAGAAAAAAAAAAAGCAGGTCTAAGTCAAGAATTTCTTGGGTATTAGAAATTGAGGGAAAGGAACATAGGAAGGAGAAAGGTTTGGGAATCACAGACAATGGGCTTGTGATGTGGAAGTGACTCCCGAACAATGTCTGCAAATGCTGCACTTACTATGTAGTAGAGCCAAGATAAAACCAGGAGTTACATACAATAGCACAGAATTTAATGGGCCCACTCAGGCTCACTCTGTAAGGACCGGATTACAATTAGATCCTAAATGTGTAGGCGAAAGACCTATTGTTGATTCTTCTCTGATTCTTCTATCTTATTTTATCTAGGGAATTTCAACTGTCTTGCTCACTCTGAGACAATATCAGTATGTGTGCTTCTCACATTCACCACAGGGAGCACTATGGCAGGATCACCTAGGCAACTGGATGGCGAGCACCTGGACCCACCCAAGTGAGATGCTCCAGCAGGGCCTGGGTTATCATTGTAGTCAGAACTCAAGCATGGCCGGAGCTGCCAGCCTGAGTCTGACCGAGCCTTTCACTGTTCATGATAAGTCAGGATGGCAGATGGGAGGGAAGAGGGATGCATCAAGCAGGATGGGCTTCTCCACCACCAACCTAAGTGAAGGAAGAAGGTGCCAAACTCAAGAGGCAAGAGACAGAGAGTAAAGCCAAGCACACCAGCCTGGTGCACTGCCCACCAGAGTCCACGTCAGCTCTGGAAGCCTCAGTGGGCGAGAATGGGGGTGAAGGGGTAGTGGGGGAAGAAACCAATGACTTACACTGTACGCATTGATAATCAGTTGAATAACATTGTTGGAGTCTCCATGTAAAATCTCCACTGTTGTTCCAGGTATCAGAGCTGTAAAATTCTTGGGAAAAGAAAAGACAAGAAATAAGCCCATTTGCCCTGCTATACCATCAGAGAGTGAACATTGCTGAGCTAAAACTGTAAGGGGCCCCCAGCACTAGATCCTGCCTTTCTCTTACACCAGAAGTTAAAGTCATGCTCCTTCTTGGAGACTCCTGTCTGGCATGTAATGGACAACTCTCTGACAGTCCATCGTCCAAGGTCAATGTATTCTACCATATGTCTTGCCATCTCTCCCCTAGTCCACGTAGGTATTCCCAAGCTCACTTCAAGGGTGCCCTCAATCTATTCAGCAGGAATGGAAGGGGAAATTTTCCTAAGGGGATCACATACAGCCTCTTTTCCTAACAAGGAACGGAGATGTGAATGGTGCCCTTCCAGGGACCTCTGGGTATCTTTGGGTGAAGTCTTGAGACAAAGCAGGCAGTCCTAAAGTTGTTGCCTTTCCTCTTAATTTGTACTAACACCTTATTAAAGCGACAGAAACATCTGGAAACATTCACTGCCCTTAGGCCACCTTGGACCCTTTCCTCTCTGAGCAAGGTTATGAACAAGGACGGCTTAGGCTGAGGTGGACCTCTTCCCTCCTGAAGCATCTGGAAACACACTCAGAACAGTCTGTGCAACTGATCCCTCTGAAAATGTTATCTGTGCATGGATAAATTTTATTCTGCTACCTTCCATGAAACAAAAAAGAAAAACAATCCTCTTCCCTTTTTTTCATCTTCTAAAACTGATTCAGACTAACAAATGATAAAGAGCTCAAGAAGATATAAGTGGCATTTTATCAGTGATAATCTCAGGCAGGAGCAATAGAAAAATGTAATTAGTCAAAGGTTCTTTGTGAGCATTTAAGAGCAGAAAGGACAGGGGGCCAGAGATGGCTGTTATGGAGGTGGGGATGAAATTCCCATAACTTCTCAATTCCAAGAACGTCAGAGGTGAGCTGGGGTTTATGTTGAGCTTACATGCACACTCCTTGAGCAACGCAGAAGAGAGCCTTGTTCAAATTGTGACTTGCCTGTGATTGTGGGAAAGACTATGTTCACGAGGAGAGTTTATAATGATGGTCCATAGGATGACCCAGAAATAGTCTTTTAGACAGAATAGATTCATACACAGATTGCTCTGTTCACTTAAGACATTCATTTATATCTTTGGGAATTTCTGTCCAAGGCTAACCCACCATTCTCCTGTACTCCACGAGTAAGGCATAAAAGCACTGGAATACTGGAACGAGTGACACAGTCTATTTTGATGCTTTAGTTTTCTTTCCATACATTTTCATTTTATATTATCCTTCCCTATTAGAGTGTGCCCCTGTGCATATCCATTTCCTCATCTGAAGAGTGGAAGGAATTCATATTATTCAATTCAAAGTTTTCTCAGGACAAAGTTAGATACTATATGCTAAATTCCTGGTAAAGGTAAGTACTGCGAGGTGAACACTTAAGAGCTTTTCTAATGCTACTATTTTCCACTAGATCAAGACAGGGCGATATTCCACCCTTCCTTTGTATCCCTCCCCACATTTTAATCTCCCATTCACCTTAAGGTCAGCATGAACCCCAAAATCAGGCTGCTAGTCTCCCTTCCTTCCTTCTTCCCTCCCTCCAGGCATACCTTATAGAGTGTATAATGGTTTTTTGTCACTGCAAAGATGAGGTTGATATTGTTCTCTGCCAACTTCTCTCCAAGCAAGGCAAGGGATGGGTAATCCTAAGGCCAAGGCAAAAGTCAAGGTTGTAACATTGCTAATAGACTGAGATACTACCCACCAGGCTCCAATATATATTCAGTAACTCATCACTTGCCAGGAAAAAACCATCTTCCCCTAGAAGCCCCTTAATAACCAAGGCACCTCCCCTCCCAGCAGCTCCTAACTGAGGAAATGTGTAGAGAAGACGCTGCAGAAAAGGACCCTCTGGCATCTACCAAACTAGATGCACTTCTTCTACCCCTCCCAACCCAGAACGGAGACGTGATAAATGTTGGTTTTCCATACTGGACTGTGTCTTCATCTTTTCAGCAGAGATGGGGCAAAGCAGGGAGGCCTCCAAAACAACAGCCAATACATCCTGCTATCTACCATCAGTACCTGTTTCCTTTCCTCTCTTCCCCAAGACCTTTACTCCTTGCCCTATTTTCCTTTTCCTATGCCCAACAGTTGGGCCTGCCAATGTCCCCCACAGGTCCTGCTCAGCTCTGCTCAGGGCTCAGGATGGCCAAAGAGGCTGCTGGCCTCTGGACTGAAAGTTGGACCATGGAGCGGGAGGAGCCACAAGCAGGAAGGGAAGGAGGAGGCTGAGAAGCAGTTTAACAATGTCCTGAAGGATTTTAAGGGCTAATGATGGGTACAGGTGTTCATATCAGTTCTATAGTTATCAGGTTCTATAGCTATGACTACTTTTTCCAGACTCCATTATTATTAGATAATATGGAAGGCTTAGACACTGGTCACCTCTTAAAACTGGAGAAAATGAGCTTGTCCAGCGAAGAAAATTAGTAAGACTTCCTCTCTAGACAGGCACCAGAATGGATTTGGGAAGGAAGAGGCACAGATATTTTTTTAGTAAGTGTAATAAGATCTTGGTAATTATTGGGTCTGGGTAATAGGAATGTAGGAGTTCATTTCAGTGGTCTATTTATTATTACATATTTTTGAATTCTTGCATAAATTCCTTTAGCTTACATGACCATGGTCACAGACTCTTGGGAGTGGAAGGTCCTTGGGGCATCCTACTCCAGGCAGGATGCCATCGGCCTTGCTGAACTAAGTGCCTCAGAGAGCCCATTTCCAGAAGCCGGGAATTTTTGTCTCCACTTGTCTTTCCCTATAACTCCCATCCCAGTTTTGATCTCTGCAGGAGCACAGAACTCGCCCTCCTGTGAGATCATCTCTCCCCTTTGAGATTTATCCTCTTCCCTCAGTGAAACACTCCCATTCAGGTGCACAATGGCAGAAAGGTGAACCAGCTACAGAAATCCCTGAGAACTGTTTTTAAGTTAATGAAGATTTCTGGAAGCCCAGCTGGAGAAGATGGAATAACAAAACCTAATCTCAAGAATGGAACGGAAAGTTAGTGAGTAGAGGGCCAGAAAAGAGTGAGCCCTCGGACCAGCTGGGACCCCCAACCCTCACCATTTGATTGGACGCAGTGTACTCATTGGCCTCGTTCAGGTGGCACTGGCCGTCGTGTGGCTGCACCAGGCCCCCCAGTTTTCCATCTAGTGCGATGTGGGGCACGTCGTCTGTTGTGAAGACCAGCAAGTGCAGTGCATCCTTTCGCCAGCCGATCTTCTCCTGGGGGATGGAAGTTCGATGGGTGCAAAGCCTTTCTGGACACTGCCCAAGCCAACCCCAGAGCATCAGACAAGGCACTGGCTGACCTCCAGAGGTCATGATCTGAATCAGAGGTGCATACCAGGACCTCATAAAACCACTGGAAAAGGATCCCACAGAGCTAGGAAGAGACACAGCCTGAACTGGGGAACCCTAAATGCCCAGAGACAAATTTCCCAGGCATGGTTCACATAGGCCCAGGCACCTGGAACTCTTCCTCCAGCCCATCACACTCCTCCTTTCCTCTTTCACTTACACCTGAAGGCTGCTTCCCCTTCTAGCCTCACCTATTATTTCTTCCCCAGAACAGCTTTTATCCCACCTCCACTTCTCACAACACACTCGAGCAGGCTGGCTGGCTTGTCTAAGATCATGGGTAAGTGAACATTCTAGTCCTGCAATTAGACTGAACCGTTCAGAATGTTGTGCTCAAATGACCAATAGACGGATCTGTCTTTTGAGGATTTGGTAAAATCTGCCATCCATGCTAATAGGTATAAACCACTCCAGTCATTAATTGGGCCACTTTGGTGTTTAAGGTCAATCAGATTGTCTCTTTTCTATCTTCAATGCTTCACTAAATGTAATGTATCCAGTCTTTAGTTTGAGACACAGCTATATAGGCTGTACTGCAAGAGGAGGATTCTATTTTTCACATTTAGCCACCGTGGTCTCAACACTACACAAAAACACTCAGTCGTTAAGAGCATCTAGATCCCCGGCCCCAAAAATTGAGGTCGAGTTGCCATCTTACTAACAGTGAAAGGGCATCCCTAAACACACTGGTAGCAAGGTGAATATATACGAGGCTTATATACTACTGAGAGTTATTGACACATACACATTTGATACTGAAATAAGAGACTGGATTCAGGGACTTGACACGTTAAAAGCTATCACTGTTACGGCAGATGAGAGGTTGAGGGTATCATCCTTTTTTTCTTAGCACCATAATGATGGATAAAACAGCCTTCCAGAGCTATATATAATGTTTTCTTACTTGCTTCCAAAGCAGTGTAGAAATAAAAAAATAAATAAATGACAGAAAGTCAAAGTGAAAAAGGTGTGAAAAGAAGTCAGCAAGAAGAAGAAGTCAGTGAAAAAGATGTGAAAAGAAGTCAGCAAAAGAAGACAGCCAGGAGGCCTACTGTGAACAAGGGACTTAACCTTTGGGGAATAGTTTCCTTGATTCTAGCAATTCATTCAGCATACAACTACTGAGCTCCTATTGTGTGCCAGACCCCATTAAAGGCACTAGGTCTACAAAAACAGCTTGCTTCAGACCTCAAAGAGCTTAGTTAGAGTCAAATGGAAACACAACTTCAATCATCATGATTAGCTAATGAAGGTAAATACAATGTCATGGGAAACTGGGAGAGAAGGAGGTAGGAAAGCTTTCCCTGGGGAGATGAAACTTAAACGGAGCTGGAAGGATGAGGAGGACTCTTCAAGGAAGATAGAAGAAGAAATGAGGGAGAAGGCAGAAGGGGGTGGGAAGTAGGGGTGTTCTAGGCACTAATGAAGGCACAATGAGGAGGCCAGGGACATTTTCGGGACCTGGAGTGAAAAACTTAGAAGGTCCCTTACAGTGATAAAATTCTAAACATGACATAATTTATGGTATTAGACATCGAGACAGTAGTTCCCACGAGTGGCAGGATTGGGGTGGGGTGGGAATAACTGGAAGGGGTCACAAAGAAGCTTTTGGGTTGCTGGTAATGTTCTGTTTCTTACCTTGTATCTACCTTGTGAAAATTTACAGAGATGCATTCTTATGTATAAATATCTGTATGTACATTATACTTTGACAAAGAGTTTAAAACCCTTAAATTAATAAAGCAATAATTTTAAGCGATGGAAAGTAGAAGGAGGGGGGTGAGATCCTTGGAAGATAGAGCATAATCAAGAGAATGTAAATCGGCAAGGTTTTTTGCAGGAAAAATGTGGCTTTCTTATCCAGAACAGCACAGCAATGTGCTAAACACCCTAACAAAAAAGAAGACCAACCTTTAATTCGAAAAGGTGTATTAAGAACCTTAAAGAAAATCAAGAGACCTAAATAAATGGACAGAGAGATTGTTTTCATGGATAGGAAAAGTCAATGCTGAGAGTCATTGAGAGTCATTTCTGTTCAAAGTGATCTATAGATTTGCACAATCCCAATCAAAAGCCCAGAAGATCTTTTCAAGAAAAGTGGCAATCTGATTCTAAAATTTATGTAAAAGACAAACAATGGAGACTGGCCAAACAATTTTGAAAAAGAACAACAAAGTAGGGAGACTCATTATCTAAGGTTGAGGTTTATAAAGCTACAGTAATTGAGACAGTGTAGTACTGACTAAAAGACAGACACATAGACCAGTGGAACAGGATAGAGAGACGAGAAAGAGATATGGTCAATTCAACAGAAGGTACTGGATCAACAGATATCCATAAGCAAAAACATTGTTTAACCCATACATCGGACTAAAAATAAAAACTAACTCAAAGTAGATCAACAACCTAAAACTAAAAATCTTCTGATGAAAACTGGAGAAAACTTTGTGACATTGTTACAGGCAAAGATTTCTTAGAGAAGACGATTCATAGGATATAAAAATTGATGAACTGGACTTCATCAAAATTAGAAATGTCTGCTCTTTGAAAGATACCATTAAGAAAATGAGGCACAGATTGGGAGAAAATATTTGCAAAAATAAAAATCTGATAAAAGACATATTCAAAATATATCAAAGAACTCTCATGAATCAATAATAAAACAAACAACTGAATTTGATAGATTCGGAAAGATATTTCACCAAAGAAAAGATATGAATGGAAATTAGTACACGAAACACTAGTCATTTAGGAAACGCACATTACAACCACAATGAGATAGCTCTTAGATAGCTACTCCAATGGCAAGCAAACCAACCCTGATAATACCAAGTGCTGATAAGAATGTGGAATAATTGGAACTCTCATAATTGCTGGTGAGAATATAAAATGTTTCAGCAAGTTTGGAAAACATTTTGGCAGATTCTTATAAAGTCAAATATATACTTACTATCAATCTGACAATCCTGCTTTTTGGCATTTACCCAAGAGAAATGAAAACTTATGCTCACCTAAAAATCTCTAGGCAAATATTTACAGCAGCTATTCATAATCACCAAAAACTAGAAACAACCCAAATGTCTGTCAAGTGGTGGATAGACAGACACATTGTAGTACATCTGTACAACAGAATACTATTCAGCAATAAAAGAAACTACTGATACACATGTTGGATGAATATCAAAAGCATTATGTTAAGTGAAAAGCGCCTGACTCAAAAGGAATTTAATTTACTAACTCCATTCATATGATATTTAAGAAATGACAAAAAAATAAGGACAGAAAACAGACAGGTGGTTGCCAAAGTCTGAGGATAAAGGGAGGGAATAAACAATGAAGGGACATTAGGACACTCTGGTGATGAAAATAATCTATATGCAAATTATCCCTCAGTAAATCTGACTTTAAAAAAAGAAATTCTTATAGAAGTATATATCTTTTGACTCAGTGATTCAGGGAAAGATGTAAATATCCTACTCACCGCGAACAGTTAATTAAGTCAGTGGAGCTACCTCCTCTACGGCCATTAGAAATTATGTTCATAGGAATATGAAATTATGTGTAAATATGTATAATATCAAGTAAAAAAAACCCAAAGACTACAGCACTGTAATTGCAAACTATGTAAGAAACAAGCATCACTTTCTATTAAAAAGACAAAAAGAGAGATTGAAAAAAAATACACCATAATGGGGTTGGAATTGAAATTATGGGCAATCTTTTTATTTTTCCATTTTTTCCAAACTGTCTTTCATAAGCAAGTAATTCTTTTACAAAACTGGGCTCTGAATGTTAGCTCTGTCATTTGTTTTGGTCTCCTTTTCTTCCATGTCAGCCTTCTCAGGAAACTTGCAGGGCCCTAAAGGAGAGTGGTAGCAAAGAGAACAACGGAGAACCAGAGTGTCTAAAGATGAGACTTTGAATTGTGTTGCTACCCCTAATTACCCACATAGTTTTGGACAAATTATTAAACACTTTGAAAGCTTTTTGTTTGTCAGCAAGACAGGAATAACAATACTTAACATCTATTGATCACCTGCATTATTCCATTTAATCTTCACTGCAACCCTTGCGGAGTAGGTAATACATATGTACCGCCATCTTGTAGATGAGGAGACTGGCGTTCAGAGACATTAAGTAACTAGCCCAAAGTCACTGAACTAGTAAGGACTCAAGATGCCAAATTCAGATTACTTGTATCTCATTCAAAAAGCTAAACTACCCAATCATATAGGGAGAGAGGAGGGAATGTGTGCATGTATGTGTGTGTGTGTGTGTAATAAATGTGATAATTCACGAAAGTGTACATGGTAGGCTCTCAACTAATGACAGCCAGAACCAAAATAAATGTTTGTTGAATTAAAAGGTTGCATCTGAAAATGGAAACAGCTCCACAAATGGAGAGTGGTACAGCATAACAATAATAAATTCTGTTTTCTCTGAAGTAGACCCTTGTTATGTAAGTGATGTTAACAAACTTGGCCCAGAGGTTTGGCCCAGAGGTTGGGCTGCAGAGCATGAGTCAGGACAGGCTTATTTATTCATCCAAGCTTTGGGGCTTGAAGGTTTTACAAGATTTTACTCCACAGATAATTTACATTTGAAATAACTTTTCTACTGTTTGCCGGGTCAGCAGAGCTATCTATTTTTAAGCCTTAAGTTCTGTGTTCCATGTTTGGGGCAGAAAGCAATAGTGAGAAAATGGCTGTTTTTTGTTAGTTTGTTTGTTTTTAAAGAAAGAAAACAGCTAACTACCAAACAGAGTAGGGCATAGGGGCTGGAGTATGTGAGCTTTGGAACAGACGAGGCTGAGTTCAAATCTTTGCTTTGCTCTATGAGACCATGAGTCAGTAACTTAACCTCACTCTGCCTCAGTTTCTTCATCTATAAAATGGAGATGACCCTTCTTCCCAGGGTTGGTGCTAGGTTTAGACATAATGTATTAAAAAAGCAGTTAGCACACAAAAGGAACTAAAAAAAGGTCTAATTATTACTCTAAGACTAGTAATAACTTTTACATTTCTTCTCTCCTTTGCTACTTGATACATGAGGCTCCACAACTGTTCAAGGACTATGAAGTATGGCATACTGAAGAGTTTGAAAGCCTTGCATTAATTAAAACCGCAATGAGATTCTACCACACTCCTCATAGAATAGCTAAAATTAAAAATGGAAAATGAGTGAAGGGGGTCAAAAGATATAAACTTCCAGTTATAAAATAAATAAGTCATGGATATGTAACGTACAACACAGTGACAGTAGTTAATAATACTGTACTGCATATTTAAAAGTAGCTGGTGGATCTTAAAAGTTGTCACTACAAGAAAAAAAATTTCCTAACTGTATGGCAACAGATGTTGACTGGACTTATTGTGGTGATCATTTTGCAATATATACAAATATCAAATTATTATACTTTCCTCCAAAAACTAATATAATGTTATGTCAATTACACTTCAGCTAAAAAAACTAAAAAGACTAATGACACCAAATGCTGATGGAGATGTGGAAGAAATGAACTCATCATACACTGCCAGTAGGCATATGTAACTTTGGAAAACTGGAAGTTTCTTAAGAAATTAAACAAACACCTACCAAATGACCCAGCCATCCTTCTCCTAGGTATTGGCCTGTGAGAAATAAAAGCATATGTCCCTACAAAGACTTGAATATGAACATTTATAGCAGTTCTATTTGTAACAGGCAAAAACTACCAAATATCCAAAACAATCCAAATATCCATCGACAGGAGGCTGGATGAACAATGATACATCCATACAATGAATTACCACTCAGTAACGAAAGGAATACATGGAGACACTTGACAGCACAGTTGAATTTCAAAGACCAAAAAAAGAGGCATATACTGTATTTATAAAATTTTAGCAAATGAAAACTAATGTGTAGTGACGAAAAGCAAATTAGTGGCTGCCTGGGGTAAGAGGGAGAAATGACAAAGAAGCACAAATACTCTTTTGGGAGGAGAAGGATATGTTCTTTATCTTGATTGTGGTGTATATATATCTCATGGATGTGTATATATGTTAAAATTTTAAAACTGTGCACTTTCAATATGTGTAGTTTATTGTACATCAATTATACCTCAAATGCTTTTGGTTTTTAAGAAGTTTTGGCTTGCTCAGATAGTCATTTAAATACAGTAAATTACATGAAGAGATTGAGCACCAATAATGTGCTGAGAATATCACTTACACATATTCTTTGTTTGGTGGCAGTATCTGCATAGCAGTTGGGGGTTTGGGCGCAGATGTTTGGCAAATTTCTGTTCAGCCCCACATTTGCCTTGACTTGTCTTGTGACCTTGGGCAAGTTACCTAGTCTTTTCCCGTCCCAGCTTCTCAGCTCTAAAATGGAGATAATAGCCCCCATAAAATAGGGCTGTTGAGAGGATTAAACAAAATGATACACAAAATGACAGTAGTAAACAGTCAAGAACTGACAATTATTGTCATCAGTATTTCCATGGAGTTGAAAATCTGTGACTTCAGTCTGTAATCCAGAAGCATATAATCCTATCTTTGGGTTTTAAGGTTACAGGTGATGTTTACCTCCTTTCTGCTTATCAGCGTTTTCTAAATTTGGGGGTTAAATATGTTTCTCTTCTTATAGAAACTACTTTAAGAGAAATAAAAACAGACCTATTTATTTGGCTAAACTTTTCTCCATGTCTCTAAGTAAAGACAAAATTTTCAAAAGCCAGTTACATTCAACGTGATAGAGGTCAGGCCTCAGACAAAAATGTCAGAGGTGGGAGTGATGGAAACACATGGGAGTGATGGAAACACACCGGGCTCAAGTCTGGCCAAAGCTGCAACTCACTTAACTTCTCTTTGTTCCCTGGTCAAGTCTGCACCAAATTCACCATAAGGTCTGTCAGCCTTCAAACTGCCAGTTCTCACACTTGCTCAGGAGGTGACCTCACCTTTTTTGTCACCAACACAGATAGGTCATAGGACAGCCTCCTCCTCTATTCCAGTTGCTTGCAGTGTCTGGTTCCACAGCTTTAGGATGCTTCATAAATAAAGGGACAACCTTCTGGCCTCTCCTCTGATCTTTCTGTCCCAAAAGAAGGAGTGCTCGTCCCTCTGCCAGGAAACGCAGCCCCAAATCCTACTCTCTTTAGAGAATTTGTTCAGTCAGCCCTTCCTCTGCTTCCTTTCCATGTGCCTAAATATCTGCTAATGACTCACTTTTAAAAATCCTTTTGTCCCAGCTACTCCACCAGTTCCTCATGACTTGTCTCTTTCTCACTTTTTCTCTCAAGACTTATTGCCTCTATTTCCTCTCCTCAATTCTTTAAAATCTGAGCTCTCCACATGACCTTTCCTCTCCGCCCCGCTCTCTCGGACAGTGGTTCTCAGTTCCCTGCCTCTCTCCCTTATACACAGTGGCTCCCTGTCCTAGCAGCACCTGAGGGTTCTCTAGGGACCTTAACAATACTGATGCCCAGAGGTGCTGTAAGTGGGCTGACATGTAACCCTGTCACTGGAGTTTTCAAAGCTCCACTTGTGAGTCTAACATCTAATGTATAGCCAAGGTTGAAAACCTCACACTGCGGTTCTGTCACCAGTCCCACAGCCATCCTTAGGCCTCACCCTTGTGGCCTCTCTGTTGCTGACCAGGGCTTCCTTCAAGCCCTTCTGCCCTTGGCTATCAGGAAGCAGCACCATCCAAATCCCCCGTCCCCCCTCTTGCCCCACCCTGGCAGCTCTGGTTGCTTGCTGACTCCACTCTCCTTTGTAGAGATTTATGCAAGTTCGTGCATATGCTTGGAACACTCACAATCACATCCCAGACCACTTGGATCTCTCTCCTGAGCTTTACTCCCAGATCTATGCCAAAACCCAAACGTGTCTGCTGCCATCCAGAACTCAACTTCCTCCTGAATCAGCTGCCCCTCCAGGCTTCCCCATTCCTGACAGTAGGACTGTAAAATGCTTTGTCTAGAAGCCTTGAATTCATCTTTTTCATCTTACTTCCCTGGTCCCCCAGCAGCACCTACCCAGTCCCGAACTGCTAATTCTCTTATAGTCCATTCCCATGACCTGTGTTGAGCCGAAGCCTCCGGGCCATGCTGCTGGTTTCCCTGCCTTTCCTAAACACTGTGTGAACAGGCAAAGCCCGAGGCTCACCTCCCTGCTGGCCACCAGCCTGCATTCTGCCAACCCAGGGTGATATGCTCTGTGACCCACATTTATTCCAGCTGTTCCAGGTGAGCCACATACACGGCTGGATGGCCATGTTATATAAAAATCAGCCATCCATGGACTCTGGACACACGTGTCAGAAGTAATATGTGGCTTCAGGAGCTGTCGCCACACTCAAAATCTCTGATTCCATCCAGGTCACAGGAAGCTAATCCTCTCATTTTGTGGGGAACCAACCAGTCCAAACAAGGCTAGAGCCAGAGAGGACTTTTTCAGGGTAAAAGCTTAGCAGAGAATTCGTCCAAACTCTGCTCTGTCCTCGGAAAGCAGCAGAGATCTGGAGCTAGGGGAAGAGAGGAAGTCTAGTCCTGAAGGGGCCCAGACCCAGAAAAACAAGAGCACCACCCCGGCACGTGCTCAGCTCTCAGTGACGAATGAGCAAATGAAGACAAACAAAATCAGGGTTGGCTACCAAAAACCTCTCTCACAATGTCTACAAGTCTTCAATCACATCACTCACAATTCCAAAAGCTATTTAATATGCTTTGGAATCTATCAAGCTTCTTCTTTTAAATATATAAATGTGAGAAGCATTAAGAGGCTGTCTTAAGTGAAAACATTTAATTAAACCACCTGCCATGTGCTGAGATTTGAGAAACCTAAAGGGAATTGCAGAAAGGGTGGTAATAGGGAGACAAGATTATCTAATACAAGCTCAGGAGGGTAGATGAAGGGAGATGGGCCAGGGCAGCCAGTGAGATGGGCAGCTGGGCCTAGAAGCAGTCTGGAGCATGTGGGACACTGTAAAATGGTGAAGAGAATGAAGTGGTCCATGAAAAAAGCAAGCAGAATGGAGATGGAAGACCAGGTATTTCAGCCTTTGAGAAGATAATAAAAATTGGCTCCTCCCAAGAGTGAAGGCAGACTTGCTGGCTTGTTTGCCTCCAATATCTAGCCCCGGAGAACATGGGGCTGGGGAAAGAAAGGAACGAGGATGGGGGTAAGGATGTGGTTTCTCTGTTTGAGGACATGTGCTTCCGGCCAATGGGGAAATTTGGTTTCTAGGGTTGGAAGGAGTTACACTCAGGAACTACAAGGCCTGACAAAGGAGGAAGCTCATTCAAGGCACCAAGAATAGGCTTTCACCCTCCTCACCCACTTCCAGTCTGTCCCAGGGTCCCCTTGAACAGCCTGTCCCATGCCACCTGGGCTTTTCCCACATGGTAAGGTGGCTCCATGGAGAAGCTACCAGGAGCCAGGGAAAGCTTTCTAGGCACCAGCTTAAAGCAAGCAGTGTTTGTCACACAAATGAGTATGCACGGGGAGTTCGTGGTCATGGTGCCCAAGTACAAATGTGAGAATCACAGAAGACAGGCTAGAAGGGCTACTGCAGAACAACAATGCCAGAGGTTACTGGGCAGAAAAACTGACGCAGAGGAAATAGTAGCACCTGAAGTTTGGAAGGAACCCCAGATGTTGGTTCATTCAAGTAACAATCGATGCAGAGATCTGTCACCTGGTAACTGCCGTCATCAAGGGCAGGGAGCCCCACATACACTCACTGTCACATCTGGCAGCTTGTTCTATTACTGAACTTTGTTAGAAAATTCTTATGTTGAATTCAAACGTACCCGCTATGGCTACCCTTGTACGTGCCCTGGTACAGCCAGAAGTCTGTCTCTCTATTCTCCATAATGATGTCTGAAGCCAGGTCACATGTTGCTTCCTGTGATGTCTCTCCTCCTGGTAAACCTTTATCCATTCCCTGAGAATGCAGCTTTCAGGCCTGGCACCATCCACTTACTTCCCTCTACTCTCTCACTCTCGGCATCTGTCTTAAGCACAGCCCCAGAGGCAGACGTAGTCTCCTCGGTGTGGTCTGACTACAGAGGAAAGTGGAGCTGGGACTTTGGCCAGCAGGCCTTGGAATGCATGTCCTGTTTGGCAGCTGAATCTTCTGATGGGCTCAAGGGAAGCCGGTGGGTCCCCAGATGCATTTCAAAGTGACTTGCTTACACAGGGACCACAGCAGAGCACAAGTAAGAGAGGCAGGGAGAGTGCAGGAGAGGGCCTAGAATGCCAATTCCCAGGAATCTGAGAAAAGCTGATGCCCCACTCAGCTGCCTTAGAAAACAGGTGGACACCTGCCTGAATGTGGGCTGACAATGCTCACAATAGTCTCTCTGGTAAACAGTTTTCAGAACACAGGGGAGGCCTGCAATCGAGAAGCCATGCAGGGAACAGTTTCAGTGAGGACAGAAATACTAGCTTTAAATGACTAGGTTTTCTGATCTCAAGGTCAATCTGTCTGATTAAAATTAATGGTCACCCAAATAAATTGATCCTCCAGCCAAAGGTTGATATGGCCAATGAGCCCAGTTGTCACTCAAAAGTACCAGTCACATGCTCCCTCGCTGCTGGATAGGATCCACCATCTGAAAAATATCTCCACAGCACTATCTGAGTGAGACCAAAAGCAGAACCCATGGTTCTGAGATGCCCTCTGAACTGTGAACGAGAAGGCAGACATCAGAGTTCCCATTGCACAGACAGGGAAGCCAAGGTCAAAGGAAAGCATGCTCAAAGGGCTGGATTCCAGGATCAGTGGTCTCCTTGGAGAATCTCAAGGGTTGGCAGAGCTGAGTTATAACTGTTTCTGATAAACAGGATACTCTGAGCTCCAGAGATCAAGAGCATGTGCAACCATCTTCTCCTGGGACCGATTCAGCCCTCTGCCACGCTAGCAAACTGGGTCATGTGGGAAACTGGAATGTTTCCTTAGATGAGGACTTGGCTCTCTGTGGAAGCACACTCATCCCACTTCCTGTCTGTGGCAGGCACTCTAATATCAAGAACTCTGCCTTGGTGGGTACAGTTCCATTTCTGGCCCTGTCATTTCTAGCTATAAGACCTTTGAGAATTTACTCAAACCTTCTAGTCTTGTTTCCTCACCAAAAGAGGACAGTAAAACCACCTCCGAAGGATTAACTAAAATAACTCCTGTGAAGCCTGGCAGAGAGCCTGCTTTCTCTCAAAGCATCAGGCAATGGTAATCAATAATATCATCAGCATCAGAGCCTCAGGGCAAACACAGGGAGGCAGAGACCAAGGTGGCCCTCTGAAGGACAAGAATGCTGTGATTCAACTACTAGATTGTAAGGGGCCAGACCTTCCATTGTCAGTGCACTCCGCTGGCACCTGAGGTTGTTACACAGGCATCTGTCTTCCAACCGGAGTGATGCTCACAGGACAGGAGCTAAGGCTCCTTCACCTCTGCATCCCTCACAGAACCTAACAGGTGTCTTGCATATAGTAAGTAGTCAACACATTTTCAAAAGTCATAATAAAACACTGCACATTAACCTTTCAGGCAAGTACTGAGAGAGAGAACAAGTTTTGGGGAGGAGATGAGAAGAGAAAGGGGACCAATCTGACCTGCTGGTGGGCAGTCCCCACACCAGATCTGAGCTTGGAGATGGAGGAGTCTGAATTCCAACACAGCACATAATGAAAAACAAGGTTAAATTCCTCTGTGATTGGCTCCTCCAATCATGCTGACATTCAAGTCTATTTTTGTTGCTTTATAACAATAAACATGTTCTCATTAGCAGTTTGTTTTTCATGCTTCCATCTATACTTTGCAATGAAAAATCTTTTCGAAAAATATTTTCTGTGGTTAAACTTCAGGAGGGCAAAAGTGTAGTATTTCTTTCCTTAGGGAAAAGAAATCCCAGCCTGTGACTCAGGATTTAGACATTCATCTCAAGCCCAAGCCTCAGCCTCATGCAGTAAGACTGCTTCTATGGAGAGTCCAATCTGCACTTCATCTTAGCCAAAAGGACGAGAAGCAATGGAGAATCCAATCTGAATTGAAGGGAAATATCTGCAACATATAGCACTGAACCATATGAGTTTTCTATTTTTGCAGGGGAAACTATCAAATATATCACCGATGGCCAAATGTCAGCGATTTCATATAGTTTCACCTAATGTTTACAAACAGATTGTTTAATTTGCTTTCTGATAGATCTGCAAGCTCAAACCAAATCCCTGAGGAAAGGGACTTTTTCTCATCTTTCTTTAATTTTCTCCACCATACCTGCCACTGAGCCCCAAGTACCTGATAAATACTTACTGGGTTGGAAAGTATCGCCAAGTAACAGTACTTGTGGTTCTGCTTTAACGGACATGTGTGAAGCACTGTGACATGGAGGCAGCCCGGTGTGAAGGGAGGATGAATGGGCTTGGAGCCAGGTAGACCTGGGGGTTCCTGAACTTCAGAACCATAAAAAAAATCTGTGAGAACAACCATATGTTTACCAAATGTTTAAGGAGAACCTATTATGTGCCAGGCAGTGAGCTTGGTGCTAGGGATATACAGTGAGGAGAGATAGGGTCCCTACCTTCAGGGAGCTCACTGTCTCAAAGGGAAGGCAGACATCACTCAAGAAGTGGCTCAAAGAGAAATAAAATGGTAACTGGAGTAGATGTGACTAAGGGTCTGGTGCTTAGGGACTCTGACGTAGTCAGGAAAATCAATCAAGAAACGCTTCCCTGACACATGGGCAAGTAAGAGGAGGTCTGAACCATAAGTTGCCATAGATCAGACATTAGAAGAAAAGAAAATTCAGGGAAAAAGAAGAGAGAGATGCAAAGGCAAAACACAGAGGATTTTCAGAGCAGTGAAACTACTCTGTACGATACTGTAACAGGGGATATATGTCTTTGTATATTTGTCCAAACCCATAGGATGCACACCACCAAGAGTGAATCCCCATGTAAACTATAGATTTTGGGTGATAATGTCATGTGTCGCTGTAGGTTCATCATGTGTCAATGATGTGTCAGTGTAGGTTCATCAGTTGTATCAATGTACCACTCCAGTGTGGACAATTGATAATGGGGGAGGCTACATGTGTAGGGGGTGGAGGGGGCAACAGAGGATCTATGGCAACTCTGGGTACTCTCTGCTCATTTTGCTGTATACCTAAAACTGCTCTTACAAAATAAAGCCTATTAATTAAAAAAAAAAAAAAGCACTGAATGTAGGGGAGGAATATTCCAAGCAGAGGAAACAGCATGTGCAAAGAGCCTCACAGGCATCAGAGTAACTGACTCAAGGTCATGGTGCCTGGAATGCAAAGGCCAGGGATGGAGGCCCGAGAGAGTGGTGCCAGAGGGCCCAAGAATAGCTCCTCATCTCTTTTCCTCTTTGCCAAGTGGACACTTAAAGCAAAAAGGAGCCCATCACTTTAAATGAAAAACTGACATTCTTGCCAGGTACAGATATATAGCCTTAGTCATCACAGGGGACTCCTAACTTTCCCCAGGATGATTCTTCCCTGCCATCGTCAGCCAAAGGAGCCAAGAGGAGCAGACACCCTCCAGGCAGGCAACAGACCTTTATACTGGAAGATAAAGAGAGATAAACTCTCATTTGTGCCCTGTAACTCAGTCAGTTCTCCCCCATCTTGTCAGAACAAGCACTTGTGAGCAGGGCAGTGAAGCTCTCAGCACAGCTCGAGGGCAGGAGATAAAATAAGGAGATATCACCTCAGGGACAAAAACAGTCTAGAGATTCAAAAGTGTACATTAAACCACAACATTTGCCAAATACAAAGTCCAGGTGAACAGGTTCAATAATAGGTTTCTAGGTAAAGATAAGAAATTAAGGGCGGGGACATTCCCTCATTTCAACCCAGCTGTGTATGACACATTGGGAAAAAATGCCTGCGTTGGTGACAGAGGCATTTCTTTAGCTGTGGATGCTGGTAGATGGCCTCCCACAGCAACGTGACCTGCCAGGGGGGAAAGAGAGCAATTCAAAGCTTCCACTTTTAGAAGCAAGGTCCTTATCCTAAAGAGAATCCTAAGCAGGAATAGATCCTTTCCTTCTATTTGCAAAGAACAGCTTTCCAAGAAATACTGAGCAGGCCATAAAGGTGGGATTTAAGGTCATTCATGTAAACATTCCATTCTCCTAAATCTCACAAGCTGATAACCAACAGTCTATCCCAGGGAAACCAGAGTGAAAAAGAAACCAGAACAAAGAGCCCTTGTGGACTGAGACAGGCCTGTTATCAGCTGCATCTCCAAGGTCTGAGAAGAGGCTGCAAGTGCTGCTGCAGGGGCACAGCCCAGCCCGCCCCAGCCTGCGGGAGGCTCATCTCCTGCTGCAGAGTCCCAGGCCTGCTGGCCTGTCACATTTGGTTTGTAGGATTAAGTAGAAGGGCCTATAATCTGAGCAAATCAGGCAGAGGCAGAAAACTCAGTAAACAAAGTAAGGGATGCTTAGGGCATTAAAAAAAAAAAAAAAAAAAAACCCTTAAAAAAATCTACCATTGAAATTAATATCTAATTATCATTAAAATTAAAAATCTAATTATCATTGAAATAAAAATCAAATTATCATTGAAACTTTAGAAATCTAATTATCATTGAAATCTAATTATCATTAAAGCAGATATCTGGGATTTCCTTCAAATAACAGGGGATAAAGGAGTTGGAAAAACAAATAAAACACGATCGGCCATGGGGTGGAAATTACTAAAGATGGACAATAGGTACATGGAGTTTAATTTCACTGTTCTATTATATTTGAAATGTTCCATAATAAAAAAAATCATGACATATTCATTATGGAAATTTAGGTAAATAAAAAAATTTAAAAACCACCCCCAAAATAAAAAACACACATAATCCTATCACTGGAGACAACTATTGTAATCACTGTGGTCTACTTATTTTCAATATTTTTCTTTTTTGTTTGCAAAATAGAATCATACTGTTCTTACTGTTTTATCATTTGCTTTCCACTCTCCTCTTAATTTATCTTAAGAATTATTCAAGTCCTTAAATATTCTTTAAAGGTATCATTGCCACATAGTCATTCACCAAAAAGTAGGCCATAATCTACATTTGGTTACTATAAGATGATGGTGAGCCAGGAAGGATGATATTTGTTATAAATAGATGATTTCAAGTGAGAAAGAAATTGCTTGCTATGTACCTGAACATAGACTGACAGCACAAAAGAAAAAAGAAGGTGAAGAGAGAATCTGGTGACTCACAGACTATAAATTTCAATTGCTAACTTTCCAGGTATTCCCTACTGCAAAGGCCATGGTGGAGAATTAGGGAAAATGTCAACAGAGTGCCTGTCGGCCAACAATAATTCACACATAAGGGTCAGACAATGAATAAATTGAAGACACCTGAGAATACTGAGTGTTCAAAGGGAAGAACATTTTCATGGGTCTAGGATGGTACAGGAAGGTTCTGTAGGCACAAGAGTAAATCTAATTGCTTCTCAAAGACCACTGTGTTTCAAGCATTCAATCATGCTGTTCTGATTAACCTAATTAAACAGAATTAATATAACTGGACATTGCTTAGGCCTGTCACTGGGTTCTTTCTCCTAAGATTTAAAGGCGATTTTCTCCCCTGCAAAAAAGAAAATCCACAAAATTCTCAAGATGGGGAGAAGAGAGGGATACTGTTTTCCCTGCACCATTCATCCCTACCAAAAAGTGAAACTTGGCAGAATGCCTATAAAGACAATGCTTCACACAATCGATGTCTGAATGTCAGTCAAAATACAATTTTTCTTCCTGAAGCAAATCTATAAACTGTCTATTTTCTGATGCATTTGAAAGTTTAAGAGCCGAACATATTCTAACTGTGTTACATCTGGCTTTCCTGGTCTGTTCCAAAGCATCAGGGACCTCTGAACCAAACTGTCTGGCCTGGCCATCAGCGGGGAAGGGGATGCCCTGCAGCCATTCTGGACAGGGGGCCACTGTGAGACCTCCCTCTCCAGGGTGTCCACAATGACTAATGAAACCACAATGGGGCAGAGAAGAGACTGTGCTGCTTCCTTCACATTTTTCCTTCCCTTTATCCCTCTCTAACACTTTGGTTTTTTATTTCAGAAAGGACAACTGTGGCTCTCTCATCACCCTGTCAAGGATTGCGTGGAAGAAAAGTGAGAGTGTGACACACTGAACACAGGATCTCTAGGGTCAGAAACATGTAAGTGGACAATTACGTGCTTATCACCTTGTAAATGAACAGTAGCTGCTGATATGCAGTTTTCTAAACTGAGTCCTTCCCCAGCCCCCCACTGAATGTGAGTCCCAACCACCGCCCTACTGCAGAGCCCGCCTAAAGTTTCAAGAAAGCATTGCTGATTATACACGCTCTATGATGACCACTATGGGAAAATTTCAAAAGTATGTGTTGAGATAGAGAATTCAAGAGTGATTTTTATGTTTTGTTGTCTTTGAGTTGTTTTGACAGTAGAAAAATATTTTAAGAATAAGTTATTACCAACATTCCAACTATATATTTTACTGAGATTGGAACATCTCAAAGCATGAATTCATTTCTGACCTAAGTCTACGCCTTCCCTCTGGATTCATATATCACAGAGAAGTAAGAGAAAAACAAATAGAAATGCAACCAAAGATGACATGCACTTCTCCCTTTCAGCTAGATTCCCCGATAGAGCAACCTTTAAGGTTTACCAAAATTGGGCCAGAAAGCTCTACAAGCTTCTATGCATTTGGCTTGACCTTTACTTTTTTCCCCTGAAAAGATGCAAAAAAGCCAAATGCATAAACACAGAACAGCTGTCTCCTGGCAAAGACAGTATTCACTGCCCAGAGCCACACCCTGACACAGAGACACCAACCCCGATCCGCCCCTGAGCTCCAGCTGATTCAATTATTGTAGATTTCCCCAAGGGTTCGCTGAGCTCACCCTCTGATGTAAGAGTGAACAGGAAACCACATGCTGGGGTGGGTCAAAATCTGCCATCTCCTACAGGTACTGCCACCACTCCCATTGATGCTCTCTTCCCCAACCTCTCTGCAGAGACAGGACCAAAAAGGAAAGTTACCTTGCAGACAGCCGCCTGGAGTATTGCATCAAAGCCCCCCTCGGGAGCATCACGGTTCCGGGACACCCTCTGTTTCCGAACTTCCTCATTAAAGCTGTCAACTCTGTCTGTGAGAGGCAGCAAATGGCGGAACCCAAAGGAAGGGACGCAGTTTGGAAATAACTTGTAACTAGAGAGAAAGAAGAGAAGAGTCATTTTTCCATCAGTGTCTCTAAATTTTAAATAACCAAGTACGACATGCACCAATGAATATTTACCCAGCATCTACTGTGTGCCCCTGGGATGGGCAGAGTGGGGAGAACAAAGAGAAATAACAGTCTCAATTCTCTGAACATCAAACCCTAAACTACATACAAAATTGCATATACCAGGTCATAAATGAATGGAATGGACAAATGATGCAGAAAAAGAGTAGAGATAGTGGGCTACTGTGCTCAGGGGAAACATCATGGAGAAGCCTAGGCAGGAAGGTAGGCAATGTTAAAGGAAGGCAACGTGAGCAGAGTTACTCTATGAAGCCAGCTTCTCCAACTCTGCTGCTGCTACAGGACATAGGATCACACAATCTCTTCATTTCAACCTACTCAGAGCCCACCAGGATATGCTGGCACAAAAAACCAATGTGAAGTGGAACAGGAATGAAAGGTTCTGTTTCTTCATTCATTTATAACTATCACAATGCTAAACTATCAGCTCTTGTAGATATAATGGAAATTATTTAGAAACTAACCATCTTCAAATGGAAAATTGTATCTGGAAGTTTGGAAAGAGGGAAATATTGCACCTCAGTAGTAGGTTAATGCCATGTCTTTCTATTGAAATATTGGGTAATCTCATCTTTAACCTGCAGTAGGGATCCCAAGTGACCCCTGGAGGAAGTTAGATCTCAATTATAGTTCTAGGAGTTTCTGCTTGTTATATAGCCAATGAAATAGGAAGAGAGGCCTTACACTGTTTCACACATGGGTTCACTAGGTAAAAGGGGTGAAAGAAGAGTGTCCTGGCCAGAGAGAAGATCACATGCAACAGCCCTGTGGCAGGAGGAAGCAAAGACAAAGGAAGACATGGGAACTGCAGTGCAGGGAGCAAGGGCAAGAATGGGCTAAGAGGAAGCTGGGAAGTCAGGCTGGACGAGACTTCACAGGTCTGTGGATATGTTAAAGAAGAACAAAAGATGAGAAGCAAACACTAACAGAGAGGCCTCAGGGGCAGGCTTTATAATCCAATGCAAACCATATGCATGGGAAAGAAAACAGGCTTAGCAACTGCTAGGGGACCCTGCCTAACTGCTGCCAGGACACGGGCAGGTACAGACAGGCTCCCCTCCTCCTCATAAGTGGCAATCTTTGGCTTTCTAGGAGGCCACTCCATTCTCCTTTGGGACCTACAGTGCCTACTCCATCCACCACAGTCACTCACAATGAGCTGATTCTGGACAGAGTCATCCTCACTGCCCCAATGACCATGGTTCTCTCCAGACAGGGGCAGCAGCTAGAAGCTTTCCCCACTTGACTTTCCTTTGTTTCACTCCCTCCTCCCACCCCAAATCTTTACTTGCACTCTGTGCTTGGACAGGTCAGATTCCTATAACCTGTGCCCTGGGCCACCCAAACTTTCATCCATATCTCATTTTCTCATAAAGAGAAGGATCATGAAAACTGCATTCCCAGCTGGAAAAAGGAACTGAGCTGAGGTCCCATCTGGGGTTATTGGACAAGGAAGTAAATACATGCAAACTCTCACTTCCCTCTTTTCCTCTGAGGAGCTACACCCTTCTGTGTTGTTCTGGGCCTTGATTTAGGACTTCGGATATGTTTTGATTATCATGGTTGATCAGGTTGATGAGGAAAGGGAGGAGAGGAACAGAATAATTGTCATTCAATGAAAAAACCAGGAAAGCTTTGAAAAGCTCAGCTAAATTAGCTAAATTACCTCTTCCCACACATTCCTGAAAATAGCAATAAGTACAGTTGACCCTTGAATAATGCAGGGGTTAGAGGAGCTGTATATAACTTTTGACTCCCCAAAAACTACTACCCACATATATATGACCAAATGATTTTTGACAAGGAAGCCGAATATATACAATGGATAAAAGAAAGCCTTTTCAATTAACGGTGCTCAGAAAATTGAAAAGCCACATGCAAAAGAATGAAACTAGACTACTATTTGTCAACGTACACAATAATTAACTCAAAATGGATTAAGGACCTGAATATGAGACCTAAAACAATAAGATATGTAGAAGAAAACATAGTTACTAAACTTATGGGCCTTGGTCTTAGAGAAGATTTTATGAATTTGACCTTGAAGACAAGGGAAGTAAAAGAAAAACAACAACAACAAAAAGAATGGAATTATATCAAACTAAAAAGCTTCTGCAAAGCAAAAAAAAAAAAAAAAAAAAAAACCCATCAACAAAACAAAAAGGTAACCAACTCTATAGGAGAAGATACTTGCCAACAATACCTCCAATAAGGGGCTAAGATCCAAAATATATAAAGAACTCATACAACTCAACAATGAAAAAACAAACAATCCAATTAAAAATGGGCAGCGGACTTGAACAGACACTTCTCCCACGAAGACTTAACAATGGCCAATAGATATGTGAAAAAAAATGCTTAACTTTATTAGCTATTAGGGAAATGTAAATCAAAACCACAATGAGATACCACTTCACGACTGTTGGAATGACTACTATCAACAAGGCAGGTAATAACAAGTGCTGGAGAGGTTGTGGGGAAAAAGGAACCCTCATACACTGCTGGTGGGAATGTACACTGGTAAATCCACTATGGAAAACAGTATGGAGGTTCCTCAAAATATTAAGAATAGAATTACCATATGACCCAGCAATCCCTCTTCTGGGTATACCCAAAAAACTTGAAAACATTTATCCGTAAAGATATATGCAACCCACTGTTCATTGCAGCACTATCCATGGTGGCCAAGATATGGAAACAACCAAGCTGTTCTTCAATAGATGATTGGATAAAGAAGCTGTGGTACATATATACAATGGAATATTACTCAGTTGTAAGAAAAGATGAAATACTGTCATTTGCGACAACATGGATGTACATTGAGAATATCATGCTAAGTGAAATAAGCCAGACAGAAAAAGTCGAGAACCATGACTTCACTCATATGTGGGATATAAATTGAAAGCAACAAACAAGACAAACAAAAACTCAGACACAGGCAATAGCATGGTGGTTACCAGAGGGATGGGAGGAGGGGGGAAGTAAAAATGGGTAAGTGGGTAAATATATATATGGTGATGGAAGGAGATTTGACTTTGGGTGGTGAATATACAATGCAATATACAGATGATATATAATAGGATTGTACACTTGAAACCTATATAATTTTATTAAACAATGTCACCCCAATAAATTTAATTAAAAATGAAAAAAATTAACTATTAACAGTCTACTGTTGACCAGAAGCCTTACTGATAACATAAACAGCGGATTAACACATATTTTGTATGTTATATAAATTACATACCGTATTTTTAAAATAAAGTAAGCAGAGAAAAGAAAATGTTTTTAAGAAAACTCTAAGGAAGGGAAAATACATTTACAGTATTGTACGTATTTGTTTAAAAGATCCATTTATGAGCAGACCTGCACAGTTCAAACCTGTGTTGTTCAAGGGTCAACTGTAGAAAAATTTTTACCGTGGAGCAATACTACTAAGTAATTAGGAACTAGAAAATGTGTCTTCTAGAGAGAAGCCTTCACTGCAGAGAATTTACTATAACCAAATTAGAGTCACCTCTTAATTAGAAGAAAACAATTTCGTTACACAGACTCAGCACCGGTGACTAGTTATTTAATTTAACCCGTGGAAGAGCTGAGTGGCCTAAAGATCAGGGTGTTTTGGGGTCTCATGCCAGGAAACCCTCCCACCCCAACCCTGCATCTGTGGTGTAGGGCCCAGTTTAGAGCCATGTATAGGGAGTTACTAAATTAAGGACTATGAACCAGTAAGATAAGTAAAATATATATGCTTAAAGAGACTGGGGGAGCATGTGTGTATAAAAAGTAAATTCGATTTGAAGACACTAGATCTAGGCAAATCCAGAAAATAATAATGCTTCAAGAGAATATTACTGATACAGAGCTGATACAGAAAGAGCTAGAGAACTCCAAGGTGCCAGAAATGAAGAGGAAAACATCCAACAAATGGATGGATTTAGAAGACTAGGTGAGAAGTGAATAGGAGCTCACGGCAGAGAGCTCTCCATGTGTCAGGCCCTCTCAAAGGTCCTAAGGGCTGGGGCAGCATTCTAACAGGGTCGATGTGCCTCAGGCCCTTGCGAGGCCAAGCGCTGGACTGTGGCTCTTGCATGAAGCAGAGCACTGTGAAGAGCTGCCCTGTTGCCAAAACCAAAAACAGAAAAATTCCAGCCACTGGCCTGGGAAAAGGAAGCAAGATCCACTCTGGGCCAAGAGCAAGAAAAATCACCCATAAAAATTGCAACTCCAGGCAAGTTAGAATTCACTACTTTTACGGTGAAGGAACTTCCAGATGAGAAAAGGACAGAAAACTAGTTCCAGTGACACCTGGAGGACACCTAGCTGCAGTGAACGTGAAACCACTTGCAGGGAGGCCAGCGTACCAGGGGCATGTGGTCCTCTGATGAAGAGATGCTAATGAAAAAGCTATGGACCCCACAAAAAACAAACCGCCACGAAGGAATGTCAGCATGTTCAACAAATCAAAGAGCCTGCAGTGCAAGAAGCAGAGATAACTAAATGACTTGAAGTACTTTTAAAACATTCAAGGAGAGAAAGGAATAAATACCAAGACCAGAATAGGATATTATCGAGGTGGGGAGCGGGGAGTCAGAAGGCTGTGGGAAAAAAAAATAGTATGAAAAACAGAAGTGTGTAAAAAAGAACCAAATAAAAATATAGTCACTGAAATTCAAAAATGAAACTTTAGTGCATGAATTAAACGACAGAAGAACAAAATGGGAAATTGGAAGAATTTTCTTAATACACAGCTTAGGGAAAGAAAGTGGTAGAAATTGGGGGAGAAAAATTAAGATGTTTAGAATGAGAATCTCCAACACACATCTAGTAGTGTTAGAAAATGGAGAAAATAAGAGAGAGGAATCAAAAACACAATTTTTTTCTGAGAATTATCAAGATGATTAATAATTGATTAAACAAAAGCAAACCAAATACTTCCATTTTCTGCATGTGCTGAGAACATTTGAAATCTGCTCTCTTAACAACTATACAAGTATATCTCAAGTATAGTATCATAAATTATTATCGCCATACCATACATTAGATCTCCAGAACATATTCACCATATAACTGAAAGTTGGTACCCTTTGACCAACATCTCCCCATTCTCCACCCTCTACCTTCCAGCCCCTGGCCATCACCATTCTACTCTCTGTTTCTATAAGTTCAGCTTTTTCAGATTCCATGAATAGATGAGGTATGACATGTATTTTGACAAGAGCCCAATATGGCTAAAAAAAGAAAGTGTTCAGAACCAGAAATAATATACCAGATTAATCCTTCAGATCCTGTATCAGTGACTATCATGTGACTCTTCCCAGTGACACTATTCCTATTACTCAGAATAGCAATGAAATAGTTCTTTAATCTGATAATTGATTTACTCTGTCATTTTTCTATGGTAGCCCCAGTACCTCTTATTTCATTTCTGGCATTTCTGCTGCATTCAAGATGGGAAGGGATGAGTCTATGATCTTAATCCTTTGGGAGAAATTTCCAGAGCAGGAGGAGGAGGGACAAACCTCAGGAAAGACTCAGGAAAAACTGGGTCTCTTTTCTCTGAGATGTCCTGCACAGGTGGTTAAGTCACATTTCCTGACTTCCCTATTCCCTCCAAAACTCCCTGGAGGCTGTTTCTGCTGCTCCCACCACCACAGGAAAGAAAAACCTAACTGGAAGTGCCACTGCAGCTTGAAAAGAACCCTGTGATTTTCCTCTTCACATGAGCTAAAGGAAAGGCATAGACTAGGATCACAGACAACCAGCCAGGCATGGAACACAAACAGTGAAGCAGGCCAGCTGTGAGACAAGAGGGGGTGGTAAGAACTGTGGCAGCCAAACATGTGGAATAAGCCAGCTTTACCAGACCTCCGTTTTTTTGTTTTGTTTTGTTCTTGTTTTTGTTTTTCAAGAAAACCTAGGAATCCTGGTTATTCTTAATTAAATCTTCTATTTTTTAAATTTGGGTAACTAATTCACAGTGGCATTTAAACTCAGAAAGACAGACAAAGCCCATGTGCAGGCTGGATCAGGCATGGTAACAGCCAGATTGCATTCCCTGGCTTGCTCTGTTCTGCCCCGGAACTAGTGGGGCATTTTAAAGGACACACAAGACACCACACATATCTCACTGCCTAGGCATGGAGAGATAACTGAGCCAAAGAGTGACTCCCCGATGTATTTCCCAGCTTGAAGAAGAGAGATTTGCATAATTTAGACATGATGTTTCCTTCAAAACTTCCATTCTTTACTGGATTTCCTGTCTTACAAACAGCTTTTCAGTGTGCCTTATACTCACTGTCAAGACTTTTACTGTCTGCAATTGGTTCTGCCTTCTTGTGCTTAGAGAAGGAGTTCTGAATAAGTAGTAAATAATAACCTGATTTCGAATGCTGAGTGCCCAGAGCCAAGCCATCCTTCGCCAGCTTCCAATCTAGCATCTGACAGTTAGTGGATTGTCCACAAAAGAATGAAAGGAGAGACACACCCTGTCTGTATGGAGACGGGGTCCAATCAGAGGGCAGAGGTGAAAAGGAGCAGATAGAATCACTACTCTGGATGAATTGAAAAAAGTTTTTGTTAAGGTGCTGGAGCTCCGGGGAAGTAGCAGAACTCCAATATGACATCAGGTACTGGGACTCAGCTGAAAAGGGCCTAGGAGACAGGTCCAAGGTAATAGTGCCAGCAGCCACCTGTGGCCAGGAGGAAGCTAAACACAGCAAATGATGACACCTAGTGCTTCTTCATGGTTAAGGAACTTGGAATCTCATTTGTATTTAAATTTTTTCTTATCTTATTGTTTTTCCACCATCATATCTAAGTTAGCTTCTAGGAGAGTGCACAGAAGGATCAGGAGGGATTCTGAAGAACATAGACCACCGGCAGAAATAGTGCCTCCCCCAACCCCCACCATCCAGCCCGATTTAGAGTGGGAGTGGCTGAGGCTGCTGAAGGTAAGTTGAAGGGCTAGACAGACTTAAAGGCTTGAGAACAGCTCTCTTCCCTTAGGAGCAGCCAAGGAGACCAAGAATTAAAAGCAACCTCGCAAGATGGAAAGAGCCTGGATCCCTGAGTCACCACTTGAAGGGGAGCTGCCATGGGAAAGAAAGCAGCTCAACCCTTATCAGATCTTGTAAAAGAAATAAATTTTCATGGTGTTGAGCCACTGAGATCTGGGGATTGTTTGTTACTGCAGCATAGCCTTAAAGGACCCTTAGACAAACAGCTAGAGAGGGTCAGGGTCATTTTGAAATGGGTATTATTATTATATTAATGGAAATATTATATTAATGGAAATGCAGATTCTGGAAGTAGTTCATCTTGATTCATATCCCAAGTCTACCCCTTACTATTTGTGTAATTTGGGATAAGTTATTTATTTTAAACTTCAGTTTCCTCACCTTTAAAGTATGGCTAACATTTACCTTAGAGACCTCAAAAGATTAATTATGAGATATAAAAGAGATAATCCGTGCAAAGTGTTCAGTGTGGTGTCTGACGCTTGCTAAGAACTTAAGTCTTAGCTATTCTTTATCTAATAACTATTTTGGGGCCTTGCATCTCAAAAGCCTAACTAAAGTTGAATGTGTAGATGAGGCCAGAAAAAGTTGGAAGTTACCATTCACTGTAGTCGCACTGCATAATCTTGACATTTAAAGGAATACTTGAAAGACTAGAAAAGAAACAAACCAATCTCATAAAAGTTGTGTTAGGGAAAGTGAAGGATGTGGCCCTTTCTCTCCACAACACAAACACACCATGGCAGAGACCTATTCACCAGTCCCAGTTCTTCTTCTTCAGGGGCATGACTAACCCAGTTCTTTAGACTAGAACATAGGAGCAGAAGAGGCAAAGGCCACTCAGTCCTGGTCTATAAGTTCCTTCTATGAGCAGTCCTCCCGGCATGATGACCTTAGAAGCCGCATGTGAAAGGTGGAGGAGCAGAGGATAAATGGAGTCCAGGTCCCTGAGCCTCTGCTTGGAGGAGAGGTGTCCACTGATCAGGAGAACCATCCGTACTTAGGTAAGCAGGAATTACACTTCCATCAAGTTTGAGCCATTACATACCCTGGGATTTGTTTGTTGTAGCAGTTAAAACTCTTATTCCATAACAAATATTTTCTAATTCAAGTACTTGACTTACGTTGGGGGGAAAAAGCATGCTTTTAATACACAGCACTTTCATTCTGTTTTGTCAGTAAAGGGGCAGACTTCAAATTCACTTATCCCAAATACCTCAGTCACTCCAAACAAGGGGAAAGTTTAAGTTGTTTTGCCTGCTCCCTCGCTAATCACCTGGGTTCATCACTTCCTGAGAACATTCTCTAAAATCTGCTAATGCAGCAAACAGTCCATGTCAGGCAGGCAGGAAAACAAGTGAGCTATGATCATTACGTCTTTATGCAATCTTGTGACAGTTCCTTTCTTCACGCATAGCAGGAGAGAACTGAGTCATTGATAACCAAATTAAATACCTAAGCCTGGTTCCCACTTGCTAAATATGCCCCCCTTCTTTATTTGGACTAAGTTCTCCCACTACTCCATTCGCCTGTCCTCAAACACCCAACAGAAGGACAGCTCGTTACTTACCCAATGCATGGATTGGTCTGGTACCTCGGCGCTGTATAGGAGAAAGGAGAGATGCTCTTGTCTACAAAAGACCCGAACCCCAATCGGAAGTTGCTAGTGAGCTTCCTCATCTCCTCGGCGAGCTTAGTGCCCAGGTTCCGGATGTTGTCCAAGTCATCCTTCATGGACAGGGAGAGGTCCATCAAGTAGTACAAGTCCACAGGATAATCCTCCACCTGTCGAACCTGCAGCTGGAAGGCAGTCTTGTCGCCTGTGCCAACAGAGAGGCCCTGTACGTTAGAGGTCATCCAACTTGCTGGGAGCCAGGGGGATGGAGTTTGCTTTCAAAGCTGGCCCACATCTTATTTTTCCTTAGTGATTATGTGCCTCTCAGAAGAAACACTTTTCTTGGAAGTAGAGTGACAGAAGGGAATGTGGGGGCTAAGGATGAAGCTCTAGGTTCTCCTTCCAAATACCTGGCTCTGCATTTTTAAGGAAACTTTTTAACAACCGGTCTCCTTAGTGGTGTTCTATTTTCTAAACAGAAAGGACACTTGGGTAATTGGTGGATGGTGAGCCAAACAATTCCAAGAACATAATTTGGGTGAGTAGCCCCCAAAGACACACCAACTTCAGAAAAAAGACCAGACAAGGTGGGAATGTGGCCAGGAGACTTTAAAGGTGAGTGTGAAATAGAAAATGAAGATGAAATTAACAAAAGAAGAATACAGACATGAGTGAGTAAGAACTGAGGTGAGAGAGATTACAAAGCAATGGAGGGTAGGAACACAAAGATAGTTACTTAGAATACCCCCAAAGGGCAAACATGTTTATGCTTGTGCCATGTCACCTACTTCTATTTCCCTAGCTATTTATCAAACAATGGTACCTAGTTTTGGGACATATTTGATGTTTTGGAACATCATAGACACAATTTATTATCATCAGAAATTATATATAGGAAGACAGATTCCAAATTTTAGCCCTATCGAAGGAGGGGAGGTGGAGAGAAAGCAAGAAAAAAACACTACTAGATTTTTCCACCAGCTACAAGAAAGAGAAAATAATTTTTGGTTCCATGATAGGATAGTCAACAGACAGAAGAAAGAGGAATTAATTCAGAAAAACAGAGAAAAAAGCCAGTATCTGGGAGGTGTGTCCTCTGCAATCTCACCCCCTAGGTGTATAGAAAGATCCAAGTCAGTGCAATACTTGGGGGACTTACGCCAGAATAATGATTTTAAATCAGTTCATAATCTCTAAGAACGCGTTGGTTAGAACCAATATCAAGAAGCAAAGTGTACCAGGTAATTCTATCTGCCCTTGGGCTGATTAGCCTTTTAGAGGCACCAAGAGATGTCCCGAACTCTTTAGGGAAAAGAATTGTCCACGCACATTTGAAATCTGGATGTACTCGGTGTGTTTGGAGAAGCAATAGTGAAAGTGGCCTCACTCCTGTCCAAGGGGTCAACACCTGACCTGCCAGCATCGGGTCTCTGAGAAATCAATCTTTCACCTCCAGCTGAAAACCAACAAGCTGAAGCCTTCTTGAACTTACGGGATGGGGAACCCAATCCTCTATGCTCCCTCTCTTCTTCCCACTCCAGACCAGACATATTTCATTAATCAGATCATGAAGAATCAAATGACCAAAAGATTTTAGTCCAAGTTCCAGCCTGTCTCTCAATTAGGGGTGCAACTGAGCCTCAATTTCCTTAAACATAAAATAAAAAGAATAACAACAAAGCATTGATTAAGGCTATGAAGGACTCATGAGGGAGAAAAGTGTTTTGTAAGCAGCAAAGCCTGCATAAATAAAGTATGATTATTATAATTATTATTTGTAGTCCAAGTGACAGTGCCGCACCTGCTTCCCGACTTGTTGTGGCGTGTACTGTTCTAGCCGCCTCAAGATTGATGTAGTTTGGGTTGCCTGTTGGTATGAGCCTATTTTTAAAAACCATCAGAGTCTGACTCAAATGGAGGAATGTTCAAGATTTCTTCCAGAATGAATTCCGGACTGCTGCAATGCCTGTCTCTGGTTCCCATCTGACAGAACAAGTCCCTGCATGAGGCTCCTCCCAGCCCTAGATGTCACGTCACAGGGGGATGACGGGAAGAGGGGGAGGGAGAACTTGGAAGGAACGGAGACCCTCCCTGGTCTTTGCATGGGCAGAACTCAGACCCCAAATGGCCAGAGCCTGCAATCATGTCCCCTCTGTCCAATCCCATGAACTTTTTGCAGGGTCTCCTGCATTTTCTGTCACTTGTGCCCTTTCCCCCACCCCCAAAGTTACAGTTGCACCCTCTTTTATCCAGAATCCACTTCCACCTTTTTGTGGATTATAAATAATTAACAGATGAACACTTTAGGACCAGGAGACAGAAAGCTGGCCTGGCTTCAGAGAGCTGCCCGCAGGAGGGAAGTGGAGAGGGGGAGCCGGGTTGGAATCCAGACCTTGTCACCAAAGACTCAGAGACCTCAGGCTCCTTTCAACTTGCTGCTCTGTTTCTGGATCAGTAAATTAGAGAGGATGTTAATTATTGTGGAGATTAAAGGAGACAATATATATAAACACCATACAAATGCTTCCACACAAGGAAACTTCAGCCTCAATTCTCCCCAAGTGTCAACTATTAAAGCAATTTCCTGTGGGGATAAGAAGAGAGAGAGAACATCCTGCCAGAAACTTGAGTGAGAAAGGCTATGCCCTTAGGCATTAAATTTAACTCAAAATTTTCCAGACATGGAGGCAAAGAGGGAAACAAGATGTGATCTATAGGTCTCTTTGTACACTAAGAGGGTGTCTATCCTGAAGTGAGAATCTTTTGGCATTACATTCTGAGAGAAATCGATCACTAAGAAGACATGTGCATTCACATGATTGGGAAGCTGTAAATGTTAAAAAGAAATATTTCTCCAGTTTTCCAGAAAGGGGGTGGGTATGAGAAAAAGAAGAACAGCACTAATGTTTAGAATGAGGATTTACTGCTACTACCTCAGCTATGCCTGATTTTAAATGCTACAAGCTTCTCAGTGAGCCTTGGCAATAATGGAATGTTCTATCAGCAGATTTTGGAGGAACTGACATTCCTGGACCCATGCTCAGTGTGGGAGTTAGGCTACAGAGCACCAACTCCTCCACAAGGGTGGTCTCCAAGGTTAGCGGACTGAAAGTGAAGCTGTTGCTGCGTGCAAGGTGCACTCTGCTTGGAGAAGGTCTGGGGCACGTCTTCCACCTTTGGGGACACATTTGGGACCACACACACTTAGTCACACTCCAATAAAACATCCAGCTACCCAGCCCTGCATCACTTGAGACTTTAAAACAGTCGCCACCTCCCCTGTGTCCAACGGGGTGCAAAGACCTCCTCACCTTCACTGTGGGTGCTTGGTCTGTGCCTGTCTACGATGACACCATCCTGGGCCAGATGACCCTCACCTTCCTTTCCATGTAGGACCCTTACAAGTTGGTCTGCCCCTGTAGCTACACCCTTTCTCTCTGCGGCCACTCCACATAATCAAGACCAGCAGCAGGATCAGATAAATAGGATAAAGCAAACTCAAAAACAAAAGCTGATCACCTCACACCTGTGAGGATGAAACTACTCCTGCAAGCAGCCCCCTCTCATGTCCTTCTGGCTTTTCCCATTTCCAAAGCACCCAGCTCCAACTGTATTTTGCACAGAATCCCTGCCACTGCTCAGTTCATAAGTGAAGGTTCTCCCACATAATCAAGTATCAACTAGCATTCCACCTGAAATGGATTTTTTTAAAGCTTTCTTCTCTCTTCCCTCCCCCATCAATAAAAAGTGGAAAATTAGCTTTTCCTTAGGGAAATATATCAGATGACAAACATTACAAGAGAGTAAAAGTAGAGAATTCCAGCAAGAACTTCTAGTTTTTTTAAGATTAATTTTTGCTCAAATGTTAAGACACAGTAGTCCTTCAACACATAAAAACTGTTGCCATCCCCCAAACAATGTAAGCGGCTTTTGATTCTCAAGCATCATCCTTCTGGGCTAGAAATTGAAAGAAAGAAGGGAAACACGAAAATTAGCTATTTTACAACAGGACTGCAGCTGAACAGGGAATTAGGGCCTTAGTGCACACCTCAGAAAACTATCATCTAGTTCTTCTGTTGCCTGCAGCAGAAGGTAATAGAATCCCCGAATTAAATCCAAACCTAAAACCAAAGAATCGCCTCACTGGTCTAGAACGAAGTCTCTATGCTGGACCGTACTCTACTCCCCACTTCAGAATCCTTATTCTTGACAGAGAGAACCATGGTTGGCCTCCACAGTGTCTGCACCCAGCATTAGGGCTCAACAGTCCTCGTTTCCTTGAAAATAACCCTGTCTTAAACAGTTGGGGCTGCTGTAACAAGTACCATGAATTGGGTGGCTTATAAACAACAGAAATTATATCTCATAGTTGTGAAGGCTGAAGTCTAAGATCAGGGTGCCAGCATGGTCAGGTTCTGGTAGGGACCATCTTCCAGGCTACAGAATGTCAACTTCTTGCTGTGTCCTTACAAGGCAGAAGGGGCGAGAAAGCTCTCTGGGGTTTTTTATTTTGTTTTGTTTTAATTATAGCACTAACCTCATTTATAAGGGCTCTACCTTCCTGACCTAATCACCTCTCAAAGGCTCCACCCGCTAATACCATCACATTGGGGGGCTAGGATTTCAACTTGTGAATGTTAGGGAACACAAACATTTAGTCTGCAGCAAATCTCTTACCCATCCATCATCAAGTGTATGCATTGTCAGTATGGGTGGCAGAAGCAACACCTCTAACAGGTAACTGGCACATCCAAGCAGCATAATAAGGGCTGGCAGAAAACCCACATCAAAAGCCACCTGTAGTCCAGTTGATAGCATGGTACCAGTGTCAACTTCTGGCTTTGATAACATACTCTGGTTATATAACATGTTATCATTGGGAAAAGCTGATAAGGGTACATGGGAACTCTATTATTTTTGTAACTTCTTGTGAATCTAAAATTATTTCAAAATAAAAGTTTAAAATTTTTAAAAAGCCCACAATCAGGGGTCATTTTTTGAGAGACGAAGAGATTGAGACAAATAATGACTTAAGTAAATACTTTCTAATGGCTCCACCTCTAATTTTTTACCATTTCAGTAAACTTTATTATAAAGTTTATGTCCTCTCTTAAGGATTTTATGTCCTTTGTTAAGGCTTTTTTTTTTTTTTTTAAAGATTGTTATTCTGACATTTTCAAGATTGGAAACAAAATGGAAAACATGATCCTGTGTTTATACAAAATCCTGCTTAAAGTCTGGCAGTTCTTCATAAAGTTAAACACAGAATTACCGCATGACCCAGCAATACCACTCCTAGATATATACTCAAGATTATTGAAAACACATGTCCACACAAAAACTTGTACATGAATGCTCATAGCAGCATTAGCCATAATTGCCTCAAAGTGGAGAAGGGCCTAGTCATCAATTAAAATGTGGTATATCTATATATATGCAATGGAATATTATCTGGCCATAAAAAGGAATGAAGTCCTGATACTTGCTATGACATGGATGAATCTTTAAAACATTTTGCTAAGTGAAATAAGCCAAACATAAAAGGCCACATATTACATAACTGAAATGAAATGTCCAGAATAAGCAAAACTATAGGGATAGAAAAGAGATTAGTGGTTGTCCGAGACTGACTGCGGTGGGGAGGGAGAGGATAAGGAGTGACAGCTAATGGGGACAGTGTTTCCTTTTGGAGTGATGACAATGTTCTGGAATTAGTGCTGATGGTTGCACCACTTAGCAAATATACTACAAACCACTGAATTGCACACATTAAAATGGTGAATTTTATGGTACATAAATTATATCTCAATTAAAAAGAAAATAAAAACCAAAAAAAAAATCCTGCTTAAAGTACAGGGAGATGTTTCTTTTTCTTTTTTTCCAGGCTTATCTTGGTACAATAACTTTGCCTTGGTGAAGTCTCTCTCATGCTGAGGCTTGTCTTTGGCTAGTCTGGTATGAGGCTGGTAACATGTTACATTTCATTCAACAAATATCTATTATGTGATAGGTAATGGGGAGGACAAAGGAGGAGACATAAAAGCATTTTTAAAAACACATAATGGAAAAACCGATCACTACATAGCTAAACTCCTTCACCAGAGGCAGGGATCATTACTTTGAGGTAAGCAATGCACTTGGTAAACTCAAAATGTTAACTGCAACATAACATTTTCTCCTTCCCCCAAATAAATAAATATCTGGGGTTTGTTTGTACTTCCTTTCAAATGTTAACATTTTCAAAATTTTAAGAGGCATCATTGGCTTCAAGTGCTTCCATATTTGAGAAACATATTCATAAGGTACTAGACTTTAGAAATTCGTATTTCCATCAGATCTCCTCCAAGTCTTCATCTCTATGACTAAAACATCGTCACAGTTTGGGTGTGTCTTCACAGGGAAGACACACCCAAACTTCCATCACCCTGACTTCCCAGCAAGGGGCTTTCCATCACTACACCTTCCACATGACCAGAGCTGCACCCTGCACCCTCATCGCGATTTTGTTTAAACACAGGGTAACATTTCCCATTTTATTTCCAATACCAAAAACTGTATCATAATGCTTAGTGGCAGATGTGACTAAACCAAATACGAATGATTTCTTTTTTCTTTAATTGAGCATACACTGAGCTTTATGCATAAATAAGTATCATGCATAAATTTAATGCCAAGAGAACTTTGCCCAAGGAGGCTGCCTTCACTCAAATTATACCTTTAACTCCTCTAGGGACACCGCTTTAAAAGCCAGTTGATAAGTCAAACAAAACAACAGTTTCTTTACCTTATAGTCACACTTAATTCTGATTTTAAAATCTGGAATTAAAATTCTGACATCTCTGGCTTTGTGTGACCTCCAACACTGAGAGCAATTATAGATGAAAAGTTCCAAAAATATAAAAACCTCCCTCAATGATGACTCTGAGACTGTAAGCTATTTTTGAGGTGTGAATTTTGGTCTTTGTTTTCAAAAATTATTAAGTGAAATCTATACACAATTATAAATACATAAGTACATGAAAATATGAATCATGAATAAAGATAGAGAATCTAGCAAAAATGAAAAATAATATTATGTTAAAGTGGATGATTTTTCAATAATTTCCTTTAAGTTACTGTCATCCTTTTATTATGATAAAAAGGAAGATACATCATTCATGGTAGTTGATAACCATTCTTATCCTACACAATGTTCCAATATCCCAATAGTCTACCACAACTCCTACATCCCCTTTTAGGTCAAAGCCCTTCACCCTGTGTCTGTCTGCATATAAGGAGATGAGTTATTTTCTCCTAGAGGACATCATCAAATGTCTGCCCACATAAAGGCTCAGCTGACTCTTTTCTACCTACTCACATAGCTTTGTAAGGGCTCCCTTCCTTCTCTCCCAACTTGGTGTCTCACCAAACAAAAAAGCTAAATGTCACTTACAGTGAGATGATTTATAAAAATACCAGCTTCAAAAAACATAGCAGTAATCCCTGGGCCTTCCAACAATTTGTGCCTCTCTATCCAGCAGGGACACTTACACCTTTCTTTTATTTCTCATTTCCAAGATAATTCAATAGACAAAACATTTCTCAAATATATGATGACTCAGAGCTCTTTTTAATGAAAACAGGAAGTCTTGAGTATTTCCTGCGAGCAGTGGCACACTAAATCCATTTCTGAGATGCTGAGAATCCCTGTTCAAATCTAGATTTGGCTGATCCCAGAATCCATATCTCTAGCTGTTACTCTTTGAAAATAATAACTTTAACTTTTTAAAGCACATTTATACAAGAAGGCTCATTTATGCCTCTGACCATGGCTGTGAGGAACGAAGGTAACGAAGACCTTGAGATGCAAAGGGTGGGGGTAACCTGCCCAGAGCCTCTGAGTTAGGGAGAGCCAGAGCCAGGACAGCCAACCATATGCGTGGTCTTTTTCCTGTGCCAAGATGCCCTGAAATCTATATAAACCATCCAGAAACAGTGATTGCCAATAGTTTCCTAGACAATGGAATAGAAGAAAAGGCTACTAATCAGTGGAATTTGAAAAAAAAGCTGCCTTCTCTCAACAATGTGATACTTCCTAATCTAGCCACATACATATCCATACCTTTTGACATTCAAGGATTCTAATATATTAGCTATCTTAGGGTAAGTAAAATATTTAGCACATAGCAATTGTGCAAAATCTGTTAGTTTCCTTATACAACAATCAACTCTAGGGCTCACAGAGTCTCTAGAGTCATAAAACAAAATTACTCTAAAAGCTTGTCCCTTCAAAATGCCACTGACTCAAACTGAATTTGCTGACAGGAAAAAGTACATTTTCTCAGAAGTAGTACTTTCCCTGAGAAACCTGCATTACCTACATCCTCCCATAAAAAAGCAGCAACATTGTTCACAGTAGCCAAAAGGCAGAAACAACTTGTGTCCATTGATGGATGAATGAATAAACAAAATGTGGTTTGTGTATATACAATGGGATCTTATCCAGCCTTAAAAAGAAAATTTTGACATATGCTACAATATGGATGAACCTTGAAGACATTACACTGAGTGAAATAAGCAAGACACAAAAGGACAAACATGTGTGAGCCTACTTATCTGAGGTATCTAGAGCAGTCAAACTCATAGAGACAGAAAGTGGAACGGTGCTTGCCGCAGGCTACGAGGAAAAGGGGATGAGGAGTCATTGTTCAATGGGTATAGAGTTTGAGTCTGAGAAGATACAACAAGTTCTGGAAATGGATTTTGGTGCTGATAGCACAACATTGTGAGTGTATTTAATGCCATTGAACTATACAGTTAAAAATGGCTAAAATGGTCAATTTTCTATTACATATATTTTACCACGATTTTAAAAATTGCAGTGATGTCCCGTCCATCCACAGGGCCCCTGTACTCTGCTTCCTGCAGTCTGAGCCATGCCTTGCCATCACCTGGCCCGGCTCTTGCCCTCAGCCTGCCCGGGCTCATTTTCTCATTATTAACATGCTGCCTTTCTCAAGGGCACTCACCGGGCCGCAGGTCCACAGCGATCTCCTGTGGTGTCATCTGAATGACATCTGAGCCGGCGGAGCCGGAGCCCTTGCTGCTGAGAGGCAGGCTCCGCAGGACCTGGGTGCTGCTGGCCGGGCTCTCAAACTCGCCTTCACAGCCGTTTTTGACCAGATTTGCCCTCAAGTCACACCGGGAGATGACTGACCGCGGGCTGCCGAAGTCCTAGGTGCAGAAACAGAGGAGGAGAGCAGGAGGCAGTCAGGGTATCTCTCCAGAATACCTCAGGTTGTAGAACCATCACCATTTGGTTGACCTTGAACCCACTATGTTCCATGTTCATTGTCTGAAAATGGAGAAAATGATAATCCATGTCCCAAATGTCTCACTGAGTATTAAGAGGATTGAGGGTCTGGATATGAAAACATTTAGTAAACTGTAAATGCATAATAAAAATATTTCATTTTATGGTTATTTCAATGGTCAAAATGTTCCTTTAAAAAAAAAGTCTACATAGTTAGCAGAAGAAAGTAATTGAAATGGTCAAATGTTGCATAATTAAAATTTTTTGAAAGATACTATATAAGTGGCCAAGTAGTCATCACTCAGGTGATTAACTTTTGAGCTGTTCACTCATCTACTTTGCAGACACTGGACAATGCAGAACTGTTCTGGAGAACAATGTCACAATGTGCATTGTGCCCTTTGACCTAGAGGTCTACTCCTAGGAATTTACCCCTATAAAATAATCAAAGAAAGGGGAAACACTATAAAAAGATATATACTCTAGCATTATTTAGAAAAACATAATCTTATAAACTTGTATACATAGATCTCTAACCCATAAGAAAAACACAGTATGTCACCTCAAAAAATGACATAGCCATTATGAATCATTATGAATGCTAAGTATAAATCAAAACATTCATACTAAAAAAAAAATCAGAAAATATAATTGCATCTGCATTAGGATTCAAAAGAAAAACTTTAAAATGAAGATAGTTGAGGTATTAGGGTAGAGGGACTAACATGATATTTTTTCTTTTTATCTTTATTGTTGTTTGAACAATAAAGTCACACTGATAAGAAAAATATTTCTTTTCTTCCATTAAATTGAGAAGAAGGTTGGGCATCGGGATGACACAGCCTCAGTGGGCCATTAGCTTTGAAATAATATACTTTGTTTTAAAATATGGTGCCTGTAAATACTGATCATTTCTCAGTAATGGAATTTTTAAATGGCAAAGCAAACCCAGGATTCTCTCTGAGCAGCCTTTCACTGATGGCTGTGAAAACTAAGTCCACCTCCTCTAGCTGGTTGGATGCCTATGCTGTACTGGATAATCCTCATAAGGGCTGGAGAAGTTAGGACACTGACCTGCCTCTGCCCCTTGCAACAATTTGCCAGGAAGCCCCGGATGGGTCAGGTATCCCTTGACCACTGTGTTAGAAGCCAGACTGCTGGCATAAGCACAAACACACAGAAGGACTTGCTCTTCATCATGGTCAAGGATGCCCCAAGACTAGACAACGTCTGTTAGAGTCTTTGCAAGACACAAGACCACAAAATCAAAAAGACTTTGTAGTATTTTTAAATAAGTAAAATCAGATGTGTTGTTCTGGGCCTCTGTGATAGTTTTGGGGTGTGTGTGTGTGTGTGTGTGTGTGTGTGTGTGTGTGTGTGTGTTTATGACTGAATTTTTTTTTATTTTGTGTACTGAACCCCTGAAGATCTTGCTTGTTAAAACCTCAGAGACTGCACCGTAAATTTAAGTGGCTCCACAGATGCTTGTGAAACAAGGTGAGAAACAAGAAACAAGGTGAGAAACAAAATTATTCTAGCTTAAAATGATTATCCTTAAAATTATACAAGATTTCAAAGCTAGGGTTTCCAAAACTGGAAGTTTTCCAAGTGGTCAAGTTTGGCTCTGATGAAGCAACTCTAATGAAGAAGTGAAAAAGCACAGGGATAAGGGAAAGCGGAGTAAACGTCCTAAGGGCCCTGCAGGTCAGTCTGCTGTCCTGAGATGTCTGAAGCAGAGGTCTAATTAGCTGTCTACAGCTGGAAAGTCTCCGGGGCTTGCCTGCTCAGAGCTTACTTGGCTAGGGAATTTCTGAACTTTTTGCTGACACCCTGGGCCTTGCTGACAGCTCCTCCAAATTCCGAGGAGCTGATTATCTTTGACCCAGTTCTGATTGCTGAGGTGTACCTGTCTGGAACAATCCAGTGTGGATGCCTACCGCCAGGTTGGCAAGGAAAGCATCTTCAGCCTACCCAGAGTGATGGGAATGCCTGACACCCCTCCCGCTGGTCTGGAGCAGCTAATACTCTGGAATATACTAGGTCACAGAGCCAATCTGCTTTGCTCTAGGCAGTTACATGACTCATCCACAGCCTTGGCCATTTACTTTTGGGTTAGTCCTCGAGATCATTCTCTATTGCCTGGACCTTCCCGGTCATCCTGCTTGAAGGGGTTTTTAAGAGCACTACCAGTCCTTGATGGAGAACATGTATAGGATCACTTGCTAGTCAGGAAAGATGTACCTGCTGGGGACATCAGGAGACTTAAAGTCCAGGTCATACTTCCCAGACCTGAAGAACTCAGAGGCAGCCACATCCGTATCAATTACAACCTTATTTGTGTAGCTGACTTTCACAATTGCACGCTCTAGAAGCTCTGAGGCTTACTTAATCTCTAGGATGTTAGGAGCAAAGCCCTCTTCATTCTCCTCATTGGTAATAGCTTTCCCTATTTCTTCTTAATACCATTCTTCCAGCTTGTGCTAAACCTCAGGTCCAATAGACATGGCTTCCCTGAAGTCTGCTGCATTAGCAGGGAGGACCATGAACTTCTGCACTGTCACCGAGTTGCCGGTGTGAGAACTACCACCGACCACATTAAAACTGCAACTTACAGGATGACTTCAGAAGTGCCAATCAAGTCAGCAGTGTGACAGTTCAGGAAGCCCCCTTCTCAGCATCTACAGCTTTATAGACAGCAAAGGACATCCTATTATGGCATGTACACCAAATTTAGATTTAGTCTCCGTGCCATTCATCCCTAGCATCAGTTTGTCAAAATCCTATTTCACAAAGTTCAGTTTCTTGCTACTTGGGGCAGGTGCAATGGTTTTATTGATGTGCTCGACAGCCTTTGAGACATTTTTACTTATATATCAAATCTTGTCATCATTCCAGAGCTTTAGGGCCTCAAAGAGACTAGTTGAGGCACCTCTGGGCCATGGTAGGTCTAAAGAACCTTTTGAGAGTAAGGCAGCTATCTCAATAGTGGGATCCCCACAATAGTCTAAGGTCCCTGACATGGAATCTGAAAGTAGCCATGGCTAATTTCTAGCCATAGGTTCTCATTGCCTCTCAAAAGGAAAGAATGCTACAGACCCCAAAGGAGGTGTTAACCTCACAAGCCCAAGAACTTCTCCTCTATTCCTTGAGCTCCTTTCTAGGTATTTTAATTTTAAACAAAGACATATGCATATTTAAAGAGAAGAAACCAAAACCAGAGACCAGGAGCATACACTGTGATGATTATGACCTTCCAGATAAACAAATATTATAAAGACAATGTCTCAATACTTACATTTCCAAGCTCCAAATTCAATGAGTTCAGATGCCCCAAACTACAACCCCTTGGAAAAAAGGAAGACTTATAATTGAGAGAATCCTCCTGACATGAATGACATCCTGACATCTGATGTGCTAAGAGCCTTCAGATCCCAGACACCTGACACCCAACCCTCTGCCAGGTATCAGAATATAGCAAGTTCCAAGGGGAAGAGACCTTGGATGTATCATGTGGTGCCAGCCCCTCCATTCTGTGGGTGAGGAATCAGAGGCCCACATGCCTGAATTCATGCCTAACTTCACCCGAGAAATATAAATTCATCCGGCCTCAGCTTCTTGGACCCAAGTTCCGTGTTCCTTGCATCATCTGACTCCCATCTTAGCCAAGGCCACTGCTGAATTTCACGGCAGGAAACTAACTCTATGTCCACAGATTCCATCCCTCTGAATTTAGTACAGTTGACTCTCAAACAACACAGGCTTGAACTGTACAGGTCCACTTATGTGTGGATTTTTTTTTCAATAAATACTATATATATTTTTTCTCTTAAGATTTTCTTAATAACATTTTCTATTCTCTAGCTTACTTTATTGTAAAAATACAGCATATATTACATATAACATATAAAATATAAGTTAACTGACTATGTTATTGCTAAAGCTTCCAGTCAACAGTGGGGTATTAGTAGTTAAGTTTTGGGGGAGTTAAAAGTTATATGCAGAGTTTTGACAGTGCATGAGACTGGCACCCCTAACCCCGTGCTGATCAAGGATCAACTATATCTCCTTGCTGCCCCAATTGCAGAGATCTTCCTGACACCTATCAAACTTGGAGGATCAACGTCCTCTTGATTCATAAAAATGGGTATGGAAGAGGGAGGGAACTTGCATTTCAACATGGAAAAATGAAAACTGGCTTCAGGATGGGCTTCTGATGGGGCACAGCTCAACTGCGTGCTATGCTCCTGGTGCTCCACACTGGAAGAGTTTCAGTTCATGAAGAAAGCATTTGTCCACAGTCTCCAGAAACACAGTCATCAACCCTCCAAAGGACTCATAAAGGGTAACAGCACTGCAGGCAAGTTACCAAGAGAAGCAACAGAATGAGAACAGGAACTTGGACACATCTTTTATGGCTTTTAGTTACTATGTGGTAATAATATAAAAAAGGGAGGTGTTCCAAATTTAGATCCTTTTAATTTGTTGCGACACTGGCGTTTGCACTTTCTCTATAACCTGCCCCTCTCGACTCCCTCCATTCCTTATTGCTGAGGATATAATGAGGCTGACTGTTTGTTTTAACATTGTAACACCTAATTCCTGCACACTTTGTTCATCAAAATCTCTTTCCCTGCAGGGAAGGCCAGAACTCAGCTGGCTCTCAGCACGGTAGTCAGGCATCTATCTTTGCCAGTGCGTTCAAGTTTGTCTGCCTGTGCCACCCGAGTCATTACAGTATCTGTGGACAAGCCTTGCTACTGTTGCTAAAGGCTAAAACTAAAATGATGTGCGTGGTTGTTTTGAGGGAAAGACAGATTTTTGTTTGTTTGAAACTGCAGGCCCTGGGAGAAGAGGAACCCAAGCAGGAAAGGAGGCAGACAGGCCCAATCTCTGGAATGAAGATGCAAACTGGTAAACAGGCAGAGAGCCTGGCATAGAAGAGGGCACAGGTGGGGAGCTGGCTGCCCTCTGAGGCTGGCCTTACTCCTGGGATATGGCTCCTAGGCCCTGTGACCTGCCAAGGCTGCAGCTCTGGCTTGGCAGAGCCCTCGTGAATTTGGGGAGAGGGAGGAAGGAGAGGTCAGTGATGCAACCCTAAATCTGTGCACCAGCCATACACTTCCACGTATACTTCCTGCCTGGGAACAGAGAGATCCTACTATCAGCTTTTAGTCGGCTCACTTAATGCATTAAATAAAAGCATCTATAATAGGCCAAGATTATTCTTTTAATGACCACAAAGAGATGTCCTCTCAGAGAATCTGTATTGTATTGTGAGCTGGAGTAAATGTTTTTTTTTTTTTTTTATTTCTTCCCGTCTCAAAGGAAAATATAGGTAATGTCTCCTCTACTTTCCCTGCCACCACAATTTTCCAGAAGGTCAAGTTGGCCCATCTTGCTTCCCAGCCTCTAATTTATCTCCTTCCTCACATTTCTGCCTCCAGTCCTACTGACCCCTTCATCCTTACTTCTCTACGTCCACCTCCAAGGCAAAGACCCTTCAACTTAGCCTAGGCTTCCCTAGTCTTCTTCCATGCCTGCCCCTATTTCCACCCATCCAAAATGCCTATTCTCCCTGAGGGATTTTGGCTTCCATAGGACAGCCCTGTCTACCTGGTCCTTCTCCTTTCAATTTCTCGGCCCCCTGTACTTCCCATAGCCACATGGAGTCAAGGCAATTCACTTTCATACCCTACAGCCTGCCCACTTCCCCCAGCCCTCTAAGCACAATCTCCTTGCCTGCCGTTGCCTCCTCCAGCTCCCATCAGCCCTGCTTTCTGTCCCACAGGGAACATGGGTCGCTCAGCACTGACCACTTCTTAACCACTGTCCACTTGCAAGGCACACTGGCCTCCCTGCCGCCAGTACAAGCTACTGGTCTACAAAATCCACCCTCCCTTTCTTCCTGGGCACACAGCTAGATTAAGTCTCTCAGTTCTCATTGCACTTCGGCATAGTGGTATGACTGGCTTTTAGAGAGGAAAATGTGGGTGGAAATAATATAGGCTGCCCCAAGGCCTTGCCATAAAAGAATCCATACACATTCTTCCCTGCACATTCCTCTTTACAACTAGCTGAGTTGTGAAACTTACTATCTTAGAGCAGAGGCAAATTCCACTTTAAAAAATGAACAAAACAGACAATGAGCTGCCTGAGTTTGCCGTTTTGTGCTGTGCAGCACATACAGCACCCTACGTGTCCAAGCTGGCCGAGAAGCAGGGGCCAAGGCTGATAAGAAAAGCCTGAGGATGAGAGCCACAAAGGACAAAGAACGGGATGAGGTGTGCAGTGCGGACAGGTGATGGCAGGCTGTCCCTTACACATCTTCATCTCAAAGTGAGGGAGAGTCTGGCACTCTGGTCTTGAAGCCAGAGGGTGTCTAAAGCCTCCAAGTAAACTACAGTTAGAAAACAGAGGAGAGAGGAGAGAGCAAGGTTCATGGGGCCATTCAGCAGAAATGGGTAGAGAGAAGCAGCACGTGGTGCTGGGCAGGACGCAATGAAGACACTGGCTGACTCAAACTCGATACGTGTGGGAAATAAGTAATGGGAGGACAGACTGATTAGAGGAGGTGGAATTAGGTTACAAAAGGTGTTAAATGTAAGGAGTCTCCACCTGCAGCTCAAGTGAAATAAGGAAGTTATTGTGGGATCTAGAGCAGGGGAGTCCAGTGGAATGTGTGCTGGGATTAATCCGTGGGGGTATGTGGCAATGAAGTGCCCACAGATCAGAATCCACAAGAACTCACTGGTTAGGGACCTGGCCTTCCATGGCCATCCACTTGGTCCGAATCCTCAATATACACACACATCGTATGCTCTTGGCAGATGATGTCCCAGGATGTAAGGTTAGGAAGGTACTCGGCCACACATACTCTGTCCTGCTAAGGGGCAGGGGTTGATCAAAGCCATTCTGGAACTCTCCAGACCCAGCTCCCTGAAACACACTCAGACCCTGGGGAAAGTTAACTCAGAGAAGATGGTAAGTTGCATTCCAGTGCAGGTATCATAGGAAGTTCTTCAGCCAAGAATGGGGCTCCGTCTAAGCACAGAAGGCTAGAGAGGGAGCCCGGGTATGGGCTGGGACAATGATATGCTCCTCGAAATACTGTCATTCATTGTCAATATCAGGATATCAGGCTTGCAGAAGTACTAACACAAGAAAGGAAGAAACCTAAAGTAGACGACTGATCCTGGTATCCAGATCCCACTGCTCGTCCACATTTCACTAGGAAATACTCACCGATGACAACAGCAGTCTGCTGGACGACTCATTCAGTCATTCAGGAGGCTCAGTTAATTAGCAGTCTTATCCATGCATCCTCTCATGCACTGATCTCATTTTATACTCAGTAACTCTGGAGGGTGGGAACTGTCTTATTTGTTTTACATATTAATAAACCTAGAGTAAATCATGGCAAAACTGGGATTTCAACTTCGGTTTTCTAACTCCATGTCTTTTTAGCAGGCTTCTTTTATCAAATAGGAATTTCTGCTAGATTCTTGGCTAGCTCTAGAGATGCCAAGATGAATAAGACATAGTTTAGGTTTTTGAGGAGATGATGATTTAGTTGGTAACAGGCATGAAAATGAATGAACAGAATAAGAGGTTATAATTGCTATTTAAAGAATACAGAGTATGAGGGGACAAGGAAGTGGTCATGGCCTACATATGCAGACATGCAATAAAGAATCATCCAACAAACTCTTTCAATCAATATTTACCAAGCAACTTGTATATGCCAGGCACCATTCTGAATGCTGGGGATATAGCAGGGAAGAATACAGATAAAACTCCTGCCCTAACATTCTGGTGGAAAGAACTTACATTCTCACATCAAGTGGATGGACACATGTACAAACAAATGGTTAGACAAATGGACAGATGTGTCTGAGGGAAAACCATGAAAGTCTTCATAGACTAAATGAGGCTTGAACTGACTGTTGAAAACTGGAAGACAAGGGGTTGCTCAGGAAAAGGAGGGGAATGCCAGGAGGCCACCAGGAGAAGGAGCAGTGCAGGGAAAGCCAGGAGGGGTTCATGGGTCAGAGATCTCTCGGTGTCATCAGGTAGTCCCTTCCGGCTCAAGTACGAGGGGTGGGCAAGGGATGATGGGGGGGGGGGCAGGCAGGGGCCAAGGAACCTGGATTTCTCCTGCAGGTCATAGGGAACCAGTGAAAGGTTTTAAAGAACATGCATAATAAAGACACTAATTAAGCACAAATCAGTGAAGGGTTTACATACTGGGAAGATTCCTCTCTCAGAGTACTCGCGTCATAGTCTTACTCTAGTAGAAGAAATTCCAGAACAGTCATATGTAAGAGGCAGTGTAACCTAGATGAAAAGGCTCAGGCTCAGAAGTCCAAGAAGCCAGACTCAACCCCCAGCTCTGGAACATCATGAAGCCTGGACACAGTCACTTTACCTCTCTGAGCCTCGACTTTTCATCGAAAACAAGTATATTATCACCCACCTACAGCTGTTGTGAGGGTTAGAGGTACTATGTACAAAATGTGTGACATCTAGAAGGGGTGCCCCCATGATCATTTTTAGCCATCGTAGGCTAAAGAACTCCCTAGTCCTCGGAGGCTGGATCACAGCAAAGAAAACTGGCCTCCGGGGGCCATCTCTTGGTCCTCCTGACAGGCACCACACACTGACTTGCAGAAGTTGAGCCAGCCCAAAACGGCAAGTCTTGGGTTCTTTCAAAAATAACCTTAATGGTGTGCTAGTGCAAGAATGGTTTATGCCCCATGGTTCTAACAACAGTTTAGAAAATTGACCCAGAAATTTCCTTCAAGACGGGAAGTTTAAAAATTAATCATTCCCCAATTAGTCCACCGAGCTTGATACTTGTGTTGGTTTAATGCTAGCAATCTGCCTACCACCACCCCAAACTTACAGTCCTTCTTATAGGTCTTGAAGAAAAGCAGCCATTATTTTTAAAGAAAATTATTCCATAAAGGCCAGTTCATGATCTTCATCCTCGAATAAACCACACTAAGATGACCAGCATCCACCCACAGGCCACCCACCCAGGCATGTTTTGAATTGTTATGCAACAAACTCACTTCACAAGCTCAGGTCTCTGACTAAATAGCAGAAAACTGTACACAAGTCATAAAAGGGTTTCCTCACAAAAGGCAAGGAAGGACTTGTTTCTCTAAATCAGGATTAAAACTTTCACCACTATCTAGAGACCCAATTCAACCTATCATGTTATAAAAATGTTGCTTTTCTCATCGCCCTGGAAAAAAGAGGAAGAGGCATCTTGCAGAATCTGCATACTTTTTCTGTACAGTCAACTTGTGTACTGAGTTGTAGCCACCCCCTACCCCCACAGCATTCCTTCCCTTCTTCCTCCCCTCCCCCGCCCACATACCTCTTTGGAGCACCAGGCACATTTTGGGTGGATTAACAGACATTCTTCACAAGAGGTGGCACTTCCACTAGTGCATATGTTAAGACCTTCAAAGCAAGATAAAGATGCACCAATTAGTTCCTGGCCATAAACCTATTAATGAGGCCTTTGAATGGAGTGGGGACAGGAGTCACTTCCTTTTTTAATAAGGGGCTTCAGTAAGGCTGAAGGGTACAGGCCTCAGTGCTAATTGCAGGTTAAGGCTCATGAGCCGAAACTAAACACCGATGGTTTTTTAAGCACCCACTGAGCATGGCACACTTGTGTTAACAACTCCCATTTCTTCTGCTGGACCCATTTGGATTTCCACCCCCTTCCCTAATGTAGCAGGCTCTCCCTCACTGCGGCAGAACAAGGCTCCTTTACACTTAGTCCAGCCAAAATGACAAAAAATAATAACAACATAGAAAAGGCTAGAAAAAAGAATAGATTGGTCTCCTGCAGGCATAAGAAAAGAAAACCCTAAATCAGGTACTATCACACTAAATCAGCAATGTACTGAAAGAAGTCAGCACAGCCCTTAAAAAAAGAATGTAGCCCAGGAATACAATGCTGGATTAAGATAAAAAAAATCCATTAATTCAAAAATCTACTAGCTGGTCAAATAAGAAAAACCGTGTCATCACCTCTGTAGGTAACGAAAACACATTTGATCAAATTCAAAACTCATCCTTGACTTTTAAAAAATTCAGAAACTACAATTAGAAGGAAACTTTTTTACTGTTGTAAAAGTTACTTATCTCAAACGCAGGCCAGTCCCCCTTCCCATTAATCTGGGGAGGGGTCTCTTGAGGCAGGCTCTACAGTACTATAGACGTTAAATCCATTGTTCCCTCTCCTCCCCCGCCCCACCCCACACTCCCACCTCCTACCCACCTGTACTCTACTCCACCAGCAGCAGCAGATGGTGAAACTTATCTCTTTCTTTTCCTTCCTCTCTGAAACATTAGGACAGACTCCTTTTGACTAAGAGCAGAACTTGTTGTTTTTCTTTGAATGAAAATGACTATTTGGTCCCCCACAACACTAATAGACCCACTGGTCTCTCCTGGTTGTTGCTTAGAGGCACACTGGATGGACAGAATAAGGAAAACAGGGGGCCACCAGTCCTAGGAAGAAGGACTCAGACCTTAAGGCGGAAAAAAAGTCAAAAAGATGAAAAAGGGAGAGTGGAGGAGAAAACATTGGGAGGTGGATGGAGCTTGTTCTCTATCTCTGCTAAACGCCATAACATTCATTGTGAGGCATCTTGAAACTCTAACATTTCTTTAATTGCTAATTTTAATTCCCTGCTTTTTCTTTGTCATTAGCAATAAAAACCCACGGAAACTGAGTGACACAGGAAACTCCATTGTATCACCCCAAGGGACCCTAGAGAGATAAGAATGGTAGGTAGAATAGAAGGGAGTAGAAACTGGCAGGACCTTAGCTGCTGGGAAGAAAGGAAGGGTGGTGGCTTCAAGGATATGAACAAGTTTCCACCAGCTAGAGACCCCCAACCCTAAACCCTGGACCCCTCGTTCCCACCAGCCATCACCTTATAGGTATTCCTGCCTCCCACCTACAGAGCTGGGGGACCCAATGCAGGGATTACCCAGATACCATCTCACTGCCAGGCCTGCAGCAGGACTTTCTGGGTACAGTGCTGGACTCAGAACACATTTTTCAGGAGAAACAAGGTGGGACCAACCACTGTGCCTAATTTCATTTGAGCAGGAAGAGCCCATCCCAGGGCCAAACACTGACCAAGAAAGTCTTAGAATCCAGCCTATCTCCTGCTTTGTAGTTACTTTTAAATAGGCCTTAAGCCTTTAAAAAAGATAATGCATACATAAAAAGAATTTTAAAAAGCCAGTTCTATTTTTCTGTCAAATCCCCTTACCTGTCAGAAAACATTATCTAAGGAGGAAAAATCAAATCTAGAATGAACGTGACTTTCTTCCCATTCTCCTCAACCTCCTCAAATACAAACTCAGCCCTCATGGTGTATCATTTGTTTTGATGTATAAAATCACTTCCATAAAGGCATGAAACTACAGAACCTGGGAGCTAAAAATGTTTTAAGATGAGGTAGTCGAGTCACTTCATTTTATAGAACAAGAGGAAAACAAAAGTAAGTGACTTTAAACAAGGAGCCCAGTCTAGAAGAAAGAGGTCAGAAGGGGTGCTGGCCAGCAAGTGCCCAAATCAGGTGGTGGTCCCCACACCACCCCAGACTCAGGGCCACCTGACCAGTGAGCTCCAGGGGCCTCTGGAGACCTCCAACAGGCCTTCAGTCAGAAAGGAACTTGAGGTTGGATGTGTCTCATTTACATTTCTGCTCAAATCTACATAAATTCACAAATACCACTTTCTAATTAGCAGGTCCTCTTCACTGAGCTCTGGGAACTTGGGTGGGGGGTCTTGGGCTCAGGGAAATAAGAGCTCTCAGTTCTGGCCCAGATCAAACTGGGCTCTAGTCTTCTACTTCGCCAACCTAAAAGACCTTGGACATAACACTGAAGAGGCTCAAAGGATGTGACAGACATCTGGTATAAAAACATACTGAACAACTGTAAAATATTCATCAGACTACATTGCTAACTGTTTCTATTTATTAGTGCACATTCATATGCAATAGTAAAGCAGTTTTATCATACTCAAAGTACAATAAACTCTAAAACTAGGTTGCTGCTGAAACGAATTCAAATTCAAGAAAACTGGCACTAAGCATGCCAAGCACTGGAGTAGAGGATGCTAGAGATACAGAGGTGAATGACCCAGGCCCTCCTCCCTGGGAGGTCACAGCCTGCCAGGTACTAGGTAGCAGATAAGCACACCAGGGACCAGTGACATTGGCTATGTGGTGATATGTGTCATAGTGCCAGAGTTACTGCCTTTGGCATCTCTCCTCTCTCCACCTATTAATATTTCAGAGAGTTTGGATTTGGCTAGATGAGTCAATCAACACCAATAGCATTTCGAAAGGAAGGAAGCAATGCATGAAAAGCTAAATGGCTAGAGTTCACAAATGTCACGAGTGTTGTGTCTAGGTCATGGAAACAGGCGTTAGCAGTCCAGATGACTGCCAATCTTTTCTTAGTTGCTATTTGCATGGTGACTATTTCCAACTCAATTTCAACTTCCTGTAGCCCTTAATGACTCCGAAGCTGGGGGTTTACTGCAAACTATAATCTAAAAATATGCTCTTCTTCCGAAACTCATTGACTCACCCCTCTTTTCATCAATCATATGCAGGAACCCACCATGTCGAGTCGATCACTCTGTCAAGATGTATGAAATGTTTCTCTTAATCCAACCCTCCTGCCTTCCCCCTCCAGCCCCACACAGTCCAAGCCAGGCCCTCCAAAGATTCCTACAGTAGGGCTCAACTTCCTCCATTATGCCTCTCCCCACTTTTGTCCACCCCACATGTCCAAGGTCAGACAACACCTACTGAAGGACATATCCAGAAGTTGAAATTTCCTGATCCAAAACATTCAGGGGAGTAATAACAGAAGTGAGAACTGAGCCAAAATGGCTCTACTGGCAAGGAGTGAGAAGACATTCATTTGGGATGGTGGGAAAAGCATAATGGGTATAGAGGGTGTACACCCACCCCAGGAAGCTCAAGAACAATGAACAAATCATGATATTTGGAACTGTTAATGTCTGTGCCATCACCTTCATGATATGAGTGCCAAGCCAGGCTAGAAAAGTACAGTCTTGAATTACATTTGAGTCATCGTTTTTAAGACAACAGAAAATAAAAACATTTCATTATTCTTATTTAAAAGTGAAATAAAGGTGGTAAGGTACTAGAGTGCTTCTTCCCATGAACCATGTTTGCCAGTTGTCACACGATAGGTAAATTATTTCCAGTACAGAATCAGGCAACTAAATAGTCATTGGTCTAAAGCTGTTACCATGAAATGTAAATAGGAAGGATCTCAGTCAGGTCACATCTTAAGACCGCTTTTCTGAACATCAGATTTTTGTGGAACACGCAACAATGTCAGCTTTACAGATACGACTTGTTTTTTACTTTTTTTTTCTTTTTTATTAAATTTATTGGGGTAATACTGGTTAATACAATTATATAATTTTCAAGTGTACATTATAGTTTGACATCTATATATTCTATTGTGTGATTACCACCCAAAGTCCAGTTTCCTTCAGCTACCATATATATGATACCTTTACCCACTTCATCTTCCCCCTACCCCCTATATTTGATGACTTGTTTTTTAAAACATCAATTCATATAATGGAATAGTACACAGCTTTTAAAAAAGAATGTGCATGCTCCCTGTATACTGATATGAAGTGCACCCTGATATAGTGCTAAGTTAAAAATAAAAGGCAATGTGCAGAACAGTGTAGTTTAGTACTATAGTTTAGAACCACCTTTCAATAAGAATGGGGGAGGGGTATTTGTGATATATTTATAGAAAACACTGTGGACACATAAGAAACTTAACAGGGACAATCTGTGTGGGGGTGGGGAGAAGAGTGGGGATCAGGGCAAGATCCTGGACTGATGGGTAATAATGGATAAACTTTCTTACTAATGCTTTTTAAAAATTATATATTTCCTATTTAAAAATTAATTTTTAAAAAGGCAATTGATTACCTCTATGGTCTTCCTCCAAACACCCATAACTCTACCCTAATCAAGAGGAAAAACATCAGACAAATCCAAGTAGAGGGACAGTCTACAAAATATCTCCTCAAAACTGTCAAGGTCATCAAAATCAAGACTGACAAAAATGTCACAGTCAAGAGGATCCTAAGGATACTTGGCAACTCAATGTAACGTGGTACCCTAGATGGGATCTTAGAACAGAACAAAAGACATTAGGTAAAAACTAAGGAAATCTGAATAAAATGTGGTCTTTAGTAATAATAATATATCAATGTGGTTCATTAATTTTAACCATACCAATGTAAGATGTTAATAACTGGCAAAACTGGAAGTGGGAATATGGCATCTGTACTATCATCTCAATTTTTCTATAAATCTAAAACTGTTTACAATTTTTAAAAGTTTGGTGTTTTTGGGTTTTGGTTTTTGTTTTTGTTTTTTTTTTTAGTGCCACTGAAACCATAAAGGGAGGTGGAGAAAAACCAACTGAGTACCAACCACTATGGTTGGTATCAGACACCTAAAGGTAATTAAGACTTGGGCAATTTGCTATGTAGCAGGTGAGACAGGCCCCTCCAGCCCCAGTCTAACAGAATGTGCTACAAGCCAAGGAAAGGAGAAGCTCATTCTCCTCCACCTGAAAGGATGCAGAGAAGCCTTCACAGAGGAAGGGACATTTGAGCTCGAATTATGGAGTGAGGAGAGGATACCCTGGGCATAAAAGATTCAAGTACTTGTTCTGTCACTTACTGGCTATACGACCTTGGGCAAGTCACTTAACCTTTCAGCCTCAGCATCTTCATGAAAACAATTCAGGGGGTGGACTAAATTGTCTCTCTCATAGATTCTGGCTCAAAAAATCTCAACACATTCTCCCTGAGAATGTTTCTTCTTAAAGTCCCTGACCTCAAAGCTAGCTGTAGGAGGCAGCGAGGAGGTGAGGATGGGACAAACCGCACACACACACATACACACACGTTACCAAGACTCACGTTCATCTAGTCATTCAATGAATATAATTTAAACACCATTCTAGGCACAGAAGATACAAAGATGAATAAAACCAACAAATCTCCCTGCCTCAGAGAGCTCAGATTCTGGTTGAGGGAGACACTCATTTGGGGAAAAGGGCAATACACAAAGTAGGTAAGTACATTAGACAGTGATGAGTGCTAAGGAGAAAAATCAAGGCAGGAAAGGAGATAGGAAAAAGGTAGGGGAGAGGTCATAGCTTTAGTTGAGAGTGTCCAAGGAAAACTTAGCTGAGTAGGAAAGGACAGAAAAGGCAGAGGAAGTCAGACATGCAGAAGCAGGGAAGAGAGTACTCCAGGTAGAGGAAGGGCCCAGAGCAGCAAGCGAGGCATGCTAGAAACTGCAAAGAGAGTCCAGTTGCTGGAGTGAAGTATGAGAGGGGAAGTGGTAAGAAAAACAAAGTCAGGGAAATTGGAGGGTAAGGTGAGGGAGAGTTTATGGAGAACCTGGTAGGACACTGTCATGACTTTTAGAAGCAATTGGAGGGTTTTAAGCAGTGACATGATCAGACTTGAGCCTTAACAGGATCACTCTGAGTGAGAGTTGAGAATAAGTAGAAGCCTCAGCTCTACAAGAGACAAGCAACTGTCTCTGAAAAACTCAGGTGGGGTTGAGGGAGAAAATCCAGTGAGAGGGCACCCACATTACAGCACCCCTCCAAACACCTGCCACTGTGGATGTGTCAAGACCTGTCTTGGAGTAAACTTTTCACTGTGTGGCCCAGGAATCAAACTCTGCATTCAAATAAAGAAGAAGCCTCACAAATAAATGGATGCCTATAGTTAGTGCTCCTTTACATTTATAAAGGTCATTAATCTCATTCCAGCTGGAAAGAAAGAAAACAAACCATAGTTGGGACTTTTCAAAGCCCTCAGCCCCAGCCACATGAAAATACCTGTGAAAAGAGACCCTACCCCATTAACCCAGCTGCATACTGCCACGTGAAAGGACACTATTATTTAAGTACTGTGTAATTGTCTCACATTGCTGATATCATTAAAACTTCTCAGAATATTTCCATGAACCAGCTGAAGAAGAAAAAGTAGTTACCAGGGCAGGCAGGCACAAAGGGCCTTTTGCCAACTACTTAGATATTTTAATTCTCTGTTGCCTCAGTAGCTAAATAAGCATGGAGAACAAGCAGGAGAGGAATACTAATTAGAGCTAATTAGACCCTGCCCTCTTCTGCCTCAATCCCCTTTATAAAAAGCCCTCTAATTCAAGGATGATGGAACTAAAATGTAAATACCTAGGGTAAACAGCAGTCCACAAACCAAGTCCCAGATTGCATTTCATTGTCCTGTCATTTCTAAACCTGTGCATGGTTACCTGAAGAGAGTTGCAAACCCACAGCTCATAGACCATGGAAAATGTGATGGGGGTCAGCAGAGAGAGTGCTGCCAACAGGAGTCCACTAAATAAACTAAAGAGTTCTTAAGATTTAGAGCATTCTAATATGCAGGGCATCACTAAAAGAACATAAAAAAAAAAGTACTATGATAGCAAACAGGACTCCAGTCTTATAGTAGGATTAATACCATGCTTCCCCCTCCTTAGAGCAAGGGCCTCACCCCAGAGAAACCCTTCCTTGGTTCTGTGGGAAGATCAGTTTCAGGGTCCTGTCCAGAGGCTCTTGGCCATGGCATAATGAGATAACCCAGGGATCTGTCACAAACTTGTTCGAAATGAGCCCCTTAAATTAAAAGTCCGTTTCCTGCTGAATTAAGCACAGAAAGTGTGGTGATAGCAACTGACAAACAACTTGGCTAATGGTCTAGGGACACCCAAGCAGGCATGGCCCTGCAGGTCATTTCTTTCTTTCACTGGGTAGTAAAGGTTTTTCTTTCAAATCATGTTCCTAGTAGCAAGACAAAAACTCCAGAGAAAGTACCTGCAGGGCTTCAAGAAAAAAAAAGAAAAGGGCAGGAAAAGAAAAGAAAAACTGTTTCAAACTATGTTTAAAGTTGTCTGAGCACCACTGGGAAACTAAGAGAATTCACTCAAGATGTGAGTAAGCTCTTTCTAACCTTGAGAAGCAACAGGGCATAAGAAGGAGGTGACCGAGTCTAAAGACCAGTTGATGGCCTTGCTGTATCACCACTCTGCTGATCCACAGGGGACTGGCTAAGCTCTAAGGCAATATCAGAAGAAAAGAGAACCCCGAAGGAGTTGGAAATATTTCACCATGGCTCAATGCTTTTTCCCTACCTAAGCTGTGTCATGTAGGACAAAGGGCATTGGACTAAAAAGCCTTGAGGGCCGTGGACAAGGAGGGTGGATAAGTCACTTCACCCTCTTGGGCCCACCCACAAAATGGAGATCTTTGTGAGGATGTATATGAACTTTGAAAAATAGAAATCACAATGCAAGTGGAAAATGTATTGAAAAAAATCTTTGCAACTGGAAATATGTTTTTATTAGAATCACAGAATGTCAAGCTGTAAGAGAACTTAAGAGTCATCTCCTTTAGCAGTTCCTAATTTTTGGATTTCATGGAACATTAAGAACAAACAGAAAAAGGGGAAATTTATATCAGATTCTCAAATTTTTTATTTTGCCAAAAATGAAAAACTATCCCCTGCTACCACTTCAAATCATTAAAAGAAAATAAGTGTTCTACGAAAAATAAAAAAGATGACTTCAAATTAAAGGAGTGTCCTTGTGAAGGAGGGGACTGGTTGCCAAAAATACACACCTGTGTGTGACAGAGGCTACATCCCCTCTTTGCATTTCCCTGGGGGCGGGGGGGGGGGGGGCTTAAAAATATCAAGTGATGGGCACTGGTTGACAGACAGATGAGTGTTTAGAAACCACTGATATATTCCAGGCTCTGTAGTGATTAGTTTCCCACGAAAGAAACCTAGCTACAGTATTAAATTCGAATTAGGGCCCGAAAGAAATTTTTTGTTTGCCCAGACCCCTCCTTCCCTCTTAGACTTAAACCTCCACTGCCTTTATGTAAATGAGACACCGTAGGGAAGACAGTCCTGCCCTCCCCTCGGCAGTCAGGCACTTAGTTCACAAGAGCAACCCAGTACCTCGGGCTTGAAAGTGAATGGAGCGCCCCAATGCACAATTTGTTTCCTACGGGGAAAAGAAAATTTGAGTTTCCCTGCTTTTTTTTTTTTTGGAGGAGGTGGAGGTAGCTCATCTGCCGGGCGGCCCCATCATCAAACAGAGCATCCTTCCAACGGGGCCGCAGAACTGCCACATCCAGCCCTCTCCCAACTCCAAAAACTTAAAGTAGGTAACAAGGCTTTTCACACAGCTGCCAGCCCACGGCAGTGTCGCGCTAATGTAATCAACTGCGCACACACAGCCACACACGTCTCCTCTCCTCTGCTCTCTGCTCCAGAATCCTACAGAGTTAGAGGAGTGTGCGGCGCCGAGCGTTTGTGTCCCCGGATAGATCCAGGCAGAAGCGCTCAGATCCGGAAGTCCCAGACGGGACTGCGGTTTGAAACTTGGGTCTCCCTTCGGGTTTGTGGTGACTTGGGGAGGAAGCAGGGGCATTACATCTTTTCAGGACGGCAGTCGGCCTGGGCACAGTGAAACTCTAGACTTCGCTCTGGGCCCTGAGCACCAGCAGGTTGCAGGAGTAGCACTCCGGGGTAGCCGGGGCCCCCGCTTTGGCTCTAGCGAAGACTCCGGGTCTTGAACTTCCAATTGCCCTTCGCCACGCGGGGACCAGGGCACTAGCAGCATCACTCGCGCCTACCGCCGGCCGCAAGAGCCGCTTTGTGCCAGGGAGTGCAAAGACCGGGCCCCAACGCAGGGCCAGCGGCGCCCCTCCCCGCGCCCTGGGCGCGGGCGCCCGCGGGCTGGGTCAGCGGACGGGCAAGGCTGTTTACTCAGGAAGGGAAGGCTCCTCCTCAGCCCGGAGGGGACCGGCGGCCGACTACAGCCCGCGGGGCTGTGCGTGGAGAGGCGCACGCAGTTCCAAACCCCCACCGGGCCGAACCCCGACGGCTCGCCCACCTGGGGGTGCTCGGAAGGCGCTTTCCACCCGCAGACACCGCCTCCCGCCCAGGCCCCTCGGAGACGCCCGCGGGCGGCTCCGTGTGCGACAAAGTTTCTTTCTGCACGGCGGGCGGCCCGGCTTACCTGGGAGCCCGGGCAGGAACGCGCAAAGCCCGAGGAGGCAGGCGTACAGGGGCGCCGGGGCCCGCGACATGGTGGGGCGCCCAACCTCAGCGGCGGCGCGAGAGACGGACTCTGCGGGAACGTGCGTCCCAGGCTGGAACGCGGGGACCGAATGCTGGGGGCCGCAGCCTCATCCCCGGCGCGCAGTCGGGGCTCGCGGCGCCCGGGGTCGGGCGGGAGGCGGTGGCGGCTGCTCCGGCCCGCGCCCGGCCGCCACCATCCCTCCCGCAGCGCTCGCAGCCAAGTCCTGGGGCTGCCGCCGCCCCGATCGCCGGCCCGGACGCGGGGGGTGCCGCCGCTCTGGACGGCCCCGGCGGGCGGCTCTGTGCAGCGGAAGGGCCGGCTCCCAGCTGCCGCCGCGACTCGGGCTCCGGGACGCGCCTCGCGCCGAGTCTGCCCCGCGCGCCGGCACACTCTGCACTTCGCCTCCGCCCCTTCCCTTCCTCCCTCCGGCCCGCCAGGCTCCACTTTCTTCTCCCCTTTCTCCTCCCCTTCTCTCTCCCTTCCCAGGCCCCCGCCCGGCTGCCACACGGTCAGTTTACGGCGGGGCGGAGCGAGCTCCGAGCCGGGCCAGCTCCGCCCCGCGCGGGGACCCGCCGGGGCCGCGAGGCCGAGGGCGCCCAGGTAGAAGTCCCTTCCGGCGCGCCTGGGGCGGGGGTTCGAAATCCCTGGATAGGATCTGGCTCGGCTCTCACAGCAGCTGGGCGCTACGGGAAGGGGGCGGGGCACTCCTCACCCAGCCCGCCAAGATTACTTCGGGTGGCTAGACTTCAGGAAGGAGAGCAGGTACGCTGGGAGCGCCCCGTGTTGGTTTCGTCCTCCCAAAGCCGCGCGGGAGGAAGGACCGAGGCGCCGGCGCATGGAACCGCGAGGCGACGCACTTGATGGTGCACGTGGAGCGTGGATTCCACTTCGAGGATTCAAGACTGGCACCTCTTCCTTTTCCTTATCTCGATACACCGGCGGTTTCCGTGCAACCAAACTGATAAACTAAAAAACAGATGCTGAGGCTTTTACCGTACCGTCTGAGCTGGTTCTGAAATCGCTGGTAAGGGGTGGGGTCGGGGAGCTACCCCTGACAAGGGACCAGGTGGGCTTGAGCTGACAAATTAGTTAAGACTGAGAAGGTTTATAGGCAAGAGAAGAGGCAGCCTTCATGTAGAAGGAAATAATGATAATAGGATGCCCAACGCGTAGGGAGAGCACACTGCTAGCCAGACACGGAGCTAAACACTCTACTGTTAAACTCATGTCATCCTCCCGGCAACCCTGCTGTTATCCAAACGAGAAAACTGAGGTTCAGAGGGGTTAGCTTGCCAGAAGTAACAGAGCTGGGATACCTTGTCCAAAAGTTCAGAATGCTTTGATGAAATACAGAATCAGTAAGGAGTCAAAAGCAAAGTGACCTGGCCTTTGCAGGTCAGGAACCAGTTGCACACATGGCTCCCAGGGGCCAGACAGGGGATCATTCTAACAGCCCAGATTAGGGAGTTTGAATTTAATCTTTATTTGTGCCCTCCAAAACAACCAAGGTGGTGCCCCGATGCCTGAAGAAGTAAGATTATTCTCCTAGTTATACTATGATTATTCTCCATACTATACTATGCCTAGAGGTAAAGCTCCAGAGTTCACTACAGGCCAGTGTTTCACCCTTAAACTGCATGCACATATCATTGTACTCTAAAACAGGGGTCCCCAAACCCTGGGTGGTGGACAGTATCTTCCATGGTCTGTTAGAAACCCTAGCCCCCAGCAGGAGATGAGCAGCTAGTGAGAGAGAGAAGCTTCATCTCTATCTGCAGCCTCTCCCCAGCGCTAGCATTACCAACTCAGCTCCACCTAAGATCATCAGGCATTAGATTCTCATAGGAGCACTGGTCCCTGGTGCCAAAAAGGTTGGGGACCGCTGATTTACAACATCCCCATGTCTGTTCTGATGCAAAAGTCAGGCTTTAGTACCACATCCTATAGAAACAGAGTCTTCCTTTCCCTTCACAGAGCACCAGTGGTCATGGGACTTGCCTGAACAATTCAGACTAGGAAAAACAATTGATCTTTTGGGTTTATACATGCTATTTCTTTGCATTTTTTTCTGAATCAGACTTAGTTCTTAATGACATTCTCTAACAGCTACCATTGCCACTAGGCTATTAGTTAACATGGAAGACTCTGCCTGGATTTGAATACTGGTTCTGCTACTTAACTCTCATCTTAGATCTTAGGCAAGTAAGTGAACTGTTTTATGCCTCAATTTTACTATCTGTAATTTGTGCCAATAAAAGTATGTACCTTAAAAAAAAGTCATGCTTGTCCCCATATTCCAGTAAAATTGGTGCTACAGAGGCTGCCACAGGTTTATCTCAGGTCTTTCTGCCTCTCAAGGGAGGGTCCTTGGAGCTACTCTTACCCAGCCTTGAGAGCCAGTGATTATAAAGAACTGGAACCCAGTGAAAGACTTTGAATTGGGAGGTGTCGTGTGCTAATAGTGATTTTAAAGGACTTGTCTGGCAGGTTGTGAAGGATGAATTAGATGGAAGAAAGTTAAGTCTCAGAAACTGAGTAAATATGACATTAAGTAGAATAATAACTCACATTTATCAAGCATCCTCCATTTAGGCTCTGTGGTGTCTGACCTGTGCATCGCCTTCCCCACCCCAACATGGTGCTTCACTGCTCAGGACGAACACAGACCCCTATTTACCAGGACTGTACCTGGCAGTGCTTCAATCAAATCTGCCCCAGTCCTGTCCCACCTGGTGATTCCCAACCTGCCTAGACCTGCCAAAAGCCGCTGATTCTCAAGTGATGACAACATTCTTCCATGCTCCATTATCTTAGAACTGGCTGGGAGATGCCTTTTCTAATTCCTCTTAGGCTTTTGCTTTCTGGTTTGTAGCTTTTATCCTGTCCAAGAATCCTTGATTCCTTTTGTTAAGCTGGAGGGTAGAAGTGCCCTTCAAATGCTTTGACTCTCTCTGATCAGCAAAGTTAAGGTGAGCTGATGGCCCCCTCAGGAGGGAGACAAGGCAGTACTTTTTACAGTCCCTGGAATAGTTTCCTCAGGAATATCGCATTTCTGATCATTGCTGAGCTTTTGGGCCTGAAGGAGGCTACTGGTTAGATTGGGTTTGACTCTGAGGTTTGAGCACAGATAACTCAGGAAATTTTATTTAATAAGTTTCTTATTAGTTTTAAAATAAGATCGGTTCCTCAAAAAGTTAAACATAGAGTTACCATATGATTCAGCAACTCCAGTTCTGGTCTATACCCAAAAGAATTGAAAGTAAGTACTCAATTTGTACACCTGTGTTCATAACAGCATTATTCACAATAACCAAAAGGTGAAAACAACTTAAATGTCCATCAATAGATGAATGGATAAATAAATTGTAGTATCTACATATGAGGGACTATTATTCAGCCTTAGAAAGGAATTAAACTCTGACACATGCTACAACATAGATGAATCTTGAAAACATTATGCTAAGTTAAAAAAGCAAGACACGAAAGGACAAATATCATTCTACATTTCAAGTACCAAGAATAGACCAATTCACAGGGTTAGAAATATAATAGAGGTTATCAGAGACTGGAGAGGGGTAATGGGGAGTTATTAGTTAATGGGTATAGGATATCAGTTTGAGATAAAGGAAAAGTTCTGAAAATGAATCATGATTGTTTGCACAACATTGTGAATGTACTTAATACTACTGAACTGTATACTTAAAAATGGTAAATTTTAGGTATATTTTACCATAATTTTACAAACACTTAAAAATCAGATTAGTTAAAACTTTTCTATCTCACAATTCAGATTTACATATTAGCTCACTCCCACAGTGAGTTGTCAATTTATAATCCAGGTCAAGAATATTTTACCGATACTTGGATGCAATTTAATATGCAGAGAAAAAGCAACAACCTTATAGTATTCACTTTAGTTTAAGTAAGATGCTTAATTTGCTCTGCTTTTAATAGTCATGCCTAAGATTTCTCACAGTACAAGAAATAAATGGCCCTAGTGACAGAATATTACAAAATTCTTTTGTAGCAATTGATTGGGCTATGAAACATGTATAAGTTTTAATGTTAATATTAAGTTTTTATTTTAGAGATACCAAATTATATTCCTTTTTATAGGAAAATTTTCTTTTTATGTTTTTCTACTCTGTGCACCATGGTCCTGGGTGAGAAAAAATAATCCTATGTCAGCTCTCAGAATTTATAGCTGATACAGAACTGCCAAGGACAGACCAACATCCAGATAATAGGTGAACACAGGAGATGGGCAGAGGATAAGCCGCAGTGATATTTTGGTGAATATAGACTATTATGTTAACTGACATGTGGGAGATCCTTCAGTAATTTTTGTTTGCTTATTTTGGGGGTTAAGCATGCACATTATGGTTATGCTAAGCCTGAGCAGGTGGAATTTCATATTGAGAAGGAGACTACAAAACAGGTCTTGATAGAAAATTTCAGTTTGTTGTTAGTGCTTTCAGTGTACAAATATAGCTGTGAATGACAGAAATGTCTTATATTCTAAAGCTATTAAGATGCACATATAAGCATTTTAAACTTATTTGTGGAATAGCTAGCACATCCTTAGCAAATCATATATTTTCAACCTCTCTCTTCTTATAATTATCAATTCTGGAAATGTTCATTAATTATATTTTTGAAAGCAATGTCTCAAAGTTTAATTTTGAAAATATTTTTAAGATTAGATATTCCAGAGGAAATATATTTTTTCTAACTTTCGTGAACAGAAATATTTTAAAATAATATTCATTAATAAAATTACACTAAAAAGTATGATACTTCTAAATTAATTTTGGCATGTTTGTTCTCTTTTGTAAAAACTGTTCTTTAAAATTGTCTGCAAGACTTGGACCCAGAAGAGACTGCCGGAGTCTTTTTCTGCATGCTCTGTTTTGCTCTAGCAAAGCCATCACAATTTGTTTTTCTTTTCCTAGAAGTTATTCTCACCAGCTAAAGTGCATAGATTCTTACCTAGTTTATTTCAATAAAAAGTACAATGAATGAATACAGGTACACACATACACACACACACACACACACACACACACACACACACACACAGATACATCTTTGTAATTAATCATGGCTAGAGACTTCTAGAGTAAATGTCAGGAAAAAAGGAGCAGAGAATGGGGAAGGGGCACAGAACAGGTACTGTCCATGCAGAGGTGGCCTGAGGAGAAATGCCACAGATGGGGGGAAGGGGGATTGGACAGAGGGCAGTGAACACCATAGACACAGGCAAGGACAGAGATCTCTGAAGACTAGAAGGAAGAAGCTGGTAACTTGGGAATGCTCTTAGAAGCTGAGCCAGCATTCTATCTTGGCTACTTGAACACCACTTTCTTTTTCTCCCTCTCTTTCACCTACACTTCATTCCCTTCCTTACCAAACCCTTCTTCCTTCTTGCCTCTCTCCTCTGTCTTGTCTTAGGTCTATCAGTGGTCTTTAAGATTATGCTTAGCTATGGGTTTGGCAGCCTTTCAAAAAGGAGGACAAGCTTCTGATCCTTACCCCTTCTTGGGGGCCCAAGAAGGTTAGGGGTAGAATGGGGGGAGTGGAGGCTAGGCAGCTGCTTAAGGACCGGGTCTGCAAGAAGCCATCAGCCACTAGCCTGGGACTCAACTTTGTCCTGTGTGCAAAGACTACTGCCCCTTTTGTAGAACATATCATCTTCATATTTAATTGCTGGTGGAGGAAATCTAGAAGTCTGGACTCAATCCAAAGTATTGCGTTCCAGTCCTCAATGCCATCAACTAGTTGAGCAACCACACAACTGCCTGCCCATCTGTGGACCTCAGTTTGCTCATTTGGAAAGCAAAGGATCTATTCCATGTCAGAGCTGGCTCTATAATCACTACTTGTGAAGTCTAACATGTTTGGTACTTGGCAGTGGACTCTGGTTTACATAACCTGTTCTACCAACTAAAAATTGTCCTTCAAAAAAATCACTGTTCTTTAACAGAGGATATAATGCTTGTTTGAACATGTTGGGAAGGCT
>CM053507.1:110508487-110521682 GCA_028627145.1 Eidolon dupreanum
ACTGCTCTGGTTAGGGATAGAATAGTGATATTTACACTGAATATTAAAGAATGAGAAAATGTTGCAAGGCGAAGGGAGGGAGAGAAACAAAGACTGGACAATTGTTCACAAAACACCCATTTCCTTATCTTCCTGGACGTGTAGCTCTGCTAAGTTTCTCTGTCTCCCTTCCTCTGTTGGGTTTGGTTATGTGACTGTGTTCTAAGTCAGTATAATGTAGGGAGAAATGAGGTGTGTTAACACCAGACTTGACCCATAAAATCTCTCTCGCATGATTCTCCACATTGTTTTGCTTTCTGCTTGCTAGACTGATGGCAGATGAGTGCAGTGTGACTTGGAAAGCCATGTTTAACATAATGGAGCTGTAACAGAGAGGAGACTCCACTTAGAGGAGAGCAGGGGGCTCTTTAGGAACACCCAGGGGCAAGAACAGACATCTCTAGACTATAACATTCAGGTGGCCTGTTGATTCACCGTCCAAATATCTATTTGTATTGAAAGACACACTTTGAAGTGTCTTTCTTTTTAAACTTGAGAAGTAGAATAATAACAGAAAATTTAAAAATTAGTTTAAAATGACAGGTACTATATTATAGAACAAGAATTACGTACCATTTAGAGGGTATTATATACGTCAATTCTTTTCACTAAGAAAATGGTAAAGACCTTCAGTCAGGTCTGGCTGAGAGATGCCTTCTGTTATGGCCTATCTGAACTTCTGCTGTCATTTCACCCTAACTCTATTGATTCGCTCCCATATTCTAGGATATTCTTTTCTCTGGGATGTTATTTCATTGAAATAGGACCTTCATTCTTCCATTCAATAAATTTCGCTGAGGACCTTCTACGTACCAGAGAAATAAGACGGAGGGCTTCCCTCCAGAAGCTCAGGTGCTGAGAAGGGGCTGGCTGAGAGAGGTGGTACAAGGGCGGGAGGGGAGAATTCAGTGTCAGCCCAACGGGAGGCTCATTTCTGCCTTGGACTCAGTCAGGAGCTTATCGTTTCAACCAAAAGGAAAGAAGCTTCAAAGATTCCTCCAGCACCACCGGAGGGCAGGACACCAAAGCTGGTCAGAGACTAGAGAAGTTTCACATTAGCGAGAGAGAAACTGGAGGGCCCCCCAGACAAAGATAGAAGCCATACCTAAGGTAATAAGTAATAAGCAGCAGGCATTTTGCAGATAGTTTTAGATAAATTACTTTAATGGAGAGAATACTTTCTGAAATTTGAACAATTGTATAATTGCATAAATTTAGACAACATTTCATTTTTGGTAATAAAGACCTTATTAACCTGTAAGCTCCAGGAAGCTCTGTTTGTATGTGGCACCAGGCCTAGTAAATACAGGAAACTCTGTTTCAAATATATGTCTCATTGTCCCCACTGATCATTGAAATATCTTTCATATATCAATATTTTGGCATTAAATGACAGAGAGGTAGGATCTGAAGTTGAACTGCCTGGGTTCAAACCCTGGCTATGCTATTCATTACCTATGTGACTTTAGGCAACTTTCTTGTGTTTATTTCTCCAACTATTGAACAGGAATCATAACAGTACCTACTTTATAATTATGAGAATTAAAGGAGTTAATATATGCAAAGCACCAAGAATTATGCCTGGCATATATTAAGTATTCCATAATATATTAACTATTATTCTTATTGTATTTCAAAATGGCTTTCTCATCTGGAAGCAGAAGAGAATTCTTTTATTGACTACATGTAATGGCTGTGGGCTCAGAAAGATGTTACTGGGCCTGCAGGAAGTATGAGGCCTTTGATAGCGTGCCCCAAACTTCTGTCTTTGAATACAAGAACCTGCATTCGCACCCTGGAAGTTGAGGATAAGACCGCTCATACTATGCCCAGGGCTCTCCCAACCTCATTCTATAAAACCCCAGCCAACTCTTGCTCATCTTTTCAAAACTAATGAAATCCAGAAAACTCCCACCAGTAGCATTTTTGTTTTTATCCTAACCGAAATTTTTTCAGTGAAAGTGAGTTTATCTCCTTTTTTATTTTGGAAAATCATCCTTAAGTAAAACGCTGATTATCTAAACAATTGTACCAAATTTTATGCACCATTAATATGACAGTAACACTACTTCAATGCTACTTAAAGTATTATGGGACCAATAAAAAAAAAAAAAGTATGAACTCTAATGATCCAGTAAAAATAATGCAAATATTCTAGCAAGAGTGAGCTGAATAACATTCACGTTTCCCTGGCACAAGAGTGAGGAATAAAGAGACAAAGAAAAAGTCAAGAGGAAATGTTTTTGAATCGGTGCTTTAAAAGTCAACGATTTCAAACAAGCCCTTTAAAAGAGCTGCCCCGGGCGAAGTTGAGTTGTCTGCAAGCCATAGGAGACAGCGTCACCTACTGGCCACGGAATTTGCCCAGAGGGTAGGAAGGAGCGAGAGAGGCGGTAGGTAGTTCAGAGGCAAAACTGCCCAAAGGATTTGTCCCAAACTGTTTCGCTGTTGATGCCACCCAGACGCCTGACTTCATTCTCCGCAAGGATGCTCAGGGCCCTCCGAAGTTTCCTGCATAATGGACTTTTTGTTTCTAGACTCTCGAAGGAAGGAATAGGAAATGTGGTTTTCGCCTTGGCAACGAGGAGCCAAGCCACTAATCTAAAGCAGTGATTCTCAAACTCCGCTACACATTCAGATCTATTGGGAAGCTTAAAAATCCCAATGGTCAGGCCCTACACCAATGAAACGCTCTGGGATGGGGCCCAGACATCATTAATTTTTAAATCTATTCATGTGACTCCAACGCACAGCTAAGACCTGCAGTTGTCAGGGCAGTGGCCCACCCCAGGTGATTTCACCCCATACTGACCTCAGAGAACCTTCAGTCTAATGCAAAGATCAGCAGAATGGCGTGTATGTGTTCCTGTCCTGTGTTAGGTCTATGATCCCAGGATGCTTTCGTCAAGGTCAGAGAGGCCCTCTTATGAAAATCCATCCCCTCACTTAAGCAGAGCTTTATTGAGTAAACTAGTCTCTGGACCCAATTCCACCATGGCGGGCTATTCCCTAACACAAACGATTCTCTGACACCAGAAGGGTGTGCAAGAATTCAACCCAATTCTGATACTATCTATCCAGAGATAGTATCCGATTCTGTAGGCTAAGGGCTCAGTCCTGCAAAACTGCCAGACACACAGACAGATACACACTCTTCACATGCCAGAGACTGCAGGTTCCAACAACCTGGTCCAACTCAGAATGCCAATCACAAGTCTAGGTTGTCATCCATACTTCTGACTGACTGGCTATAAATTAGAAGTTCCCATGACCCCTTCCTTGGGTTCAATTAATTTGCTAGAACAGCTCGCAGTACTCAGAGAAACATGTTACTTAGCAGATCACTGGTATTGTAAAAGGGTATAATTCGGGAATAGCCAGATGGAAGAAATGCAGAAGCTTCCATGCCCTCTCCAGGCATGCCACTTTCTCTGAATCTCCCTCCACATGCTCACCAACCCAGAACTCTCCAAACCCTACCTTCTTAGGTTTTTATGGAGGCTCCAGTACCTAGCCATGATTGATTAAATCATTGCCCATTGGCAGTCGATTCAACCTCTCCCCATCCTCAAGGTTGGGGGTGGGTGTACAAGTTCCACCCCTCCAATCATATGGTTAGTTCCACTGGCAACCAGGCCCATCCTTAGATGCTTTCCAAAAGTCATCTCATTAGCATAAAAAAGACATCTTTTTTTACTCTGAACACTTAGGACATTCCAAGAGTTCTGGGAGCTGTGAGCCAGGAATTGTGGACAAGACCAAATATATGTGTGAATATATCTGGTCATCTTATAAATTATTATATCGCATTGAGGTATAATTGACATACACTAAACTGTATACATATAAAGTGTACAATTTGACAAGTTTTGATATATCTGTGAAACTATTGACAGGATAGGTAAATAGGTAGAGATGAGCCAGAGGGAGAGTGATAATGAAGGGTTAACGAGGCCCCCTGAGACCAGTTCAGCAGAAAAAATATACAACAGAGGGTCCAGCAGGCTTGTGGAGCCTCCCTCATTTCCCTAAGGTCAGAAGTCAGATAGGCAGACCAAAAAACCTAGTAGTGCCTGGCATCTTCCACTCCACCCCAGATTGCCCCAACTGGTATGGGCAAAATTATTTAACTAGTCCTGTGCCTACCTCAAAATCCCCACAACACAGGTGTATGACTTTCCATCTACGGGCACATACTGCGTAGGCCCCAGCTTGGAGTAGGAGGGCCTAGAGGAGGAGCAGAAAATTAGCTTCATTTGACGTAGGAGGGACAGAGAAACAAAGAAACTGTGGCCCCATAAAAATTCAGAACCCCAATTTCTCAGGGCATTCCATTTTTATCAAGCTACTCGCTTGGACTTTCTTCCAAGTGTACTTTACTTAATAAAATCACTTGTTTGCTACTTTTTGTCTGCTCTTTCTTTTCTGAGTGTCAGACCTCCACGTAAATCTTTCCTGGGGCATCCAAGGACCAAGCCCCGACTCACAGAATGCAGACACCTAATTGCCAGTAACACTATCATCACAATCAAGATAAGGAAAATACTCTTCAAGATTGAATTGGAAGGGTCTTGTTTTATACTCTCATTTCACAATAATTTAATACTCATTCTATGCCAGGCATTGTGCTGGGTGAAAAGGAAACACATACTGTGTACAACCTCTCCCCCGGGAGAACTGGTGACAGGACCCAGCTGGGACATGAAGGAGGCCATACTTCTACTTGAGAGTGTTGTGGGGAGAAGGAAGGAGTAGGAAAGGCTGATCAGAGGAGATGATGGTTTAGCTGATCTGGACAGATGAAGGCGTTTATTGGGCAGTTGAAGGAAAGGTATATTACAAGTGTAGGGAACAGTATGAGCAAAGAATGGCGGTATGAAGAGCTGGTCTATTTAGGGAACAGCAGCAGGTATGGCCAGCGTTAGTGCATTTGGGGGGCATTATATGAGGCAAAGTGGGAGCAGTTGGTGGCGACACCCAAATGATATGAAGTGATGAGCCACGAGGAATTTGGCTTGATTCTATGAACTTTATTTTTTCTGTGGAGAACCCTTGAAAGCCTTAAGCAAGGCAGTGTCATGATCAGATCTGCATCTTAGAAAATTTATTCTGAAATTTTATTTAGCCCTTCAAGGTTGCAGGCCAGTCAATTAGAAAACCTTTGCAAAGGGTCCAATGAGCAGAAACATGAATTATGTAGGCATGTTATGTAAGAATCAAACACAACTTTGAATGCAAAAGCCATTTTCATATACATATGTACATATTTAGAGCATTATTTAAACAATGGCAATGAAAGTCTCAGAAGAATGGATGGTACTCTGGTCCAAGAAGCCCAGAGTTTGCATGGCCCAAGACCTTTGAGAAGCAGTGGAAACTGGCATGCTCTCATCCAGAGGGGCACCAGGGAGGTGGGATCTTTAGAAAAGAGGGGAAAATAGCCTACTTCTGGTGCTGGATGCAGAACTATCTTCAAATGTATAGGAAGAAACATGCAGGTCAAAAATAGTCTGTGAAGACAAGTTAGAGTTTAAACATTTATGCATTAATTCTACTGCTGTTAACCGATTGGTTGGTGGCTAATGTCTTCACCGTGGGCATTAATAGCTCAAAAGGGTGTTTCTTTTATTCCTTTCACCACCCAGCCTTGAGAACACATGAGTAAACACAAGTGGTATCAGTAAGGATGCTTTCAGCTGTGAAAGCGGAAACAACTACAGGCTTACCTCGTTTCAGCTGTGAAAGCAGAAACAACTACAGGCTTACCTCGTTTCATTGTACTCTGCTTTGTTGTACTTCACAGGTGTTGTGTTTTTTTACAAATTGAAGGCAAGAGCCTCCACCAGCAAAACAATTATGCCTTGCTTTATTGCAGTGGTTGTACAGGCACTATCTCCGAGGTATGACTGCACTAAAACTGGCCTAACAGTAAAATCCAGAGACTTCGGGTACGGTCTGAGCATGTGCTCCAGCTCCATTTTTCTCTGATTCTCTCTGCTCTGCCCTCCTCTACATGTCAGCTCAGCAAAACTGAAGCAATTCGAGGCTTCACATTTTTAAGCCCACTCTCCAGAAGGAAAAGTTTCTCTTCCTCCAAGCTGCTTACCAGAGTTTGGGCTTCCTCCGAATTACACTCACTTATGCCACGTATTCACTCTTAAGTCAATAGTCACTGTGGCAATTGGGATGGGATCCCATCGATTGGCTTGGGCCAACCAAGGCCACTCCTGGGAGCTGGGGGTACAATCAGTCCCACCCAAAAGGCTTAGCTACTTCATAATGGGAAGAAAGTAGGATGTGAACTGGGAAACAGCTGAAAATATCTACTACCTGTTAAAATATTCCTTGGGTCATCCAGCAGCCCCTAAGGAGGACAGCAGATGTCCATCAGTCCAGTTTACCATGTGTCATGGTTGCTATGGAAAATGAGACTTACTGCTTTGTGCTTCACCAAAAGCCCTGAATGCAAGAAAGGACACCATCTACCAAAGATAGTTTATTCGTTACCTTTCATAGTAAACAGTCAAGAGCAAATAATAACAACAAATAAAAATAATTTGCAAGGAGACCAGACATTAGATATAAACAAGGACACTATTAACATTAAAGAAAACCTGTACTGAATGTGGCTACTCCTGTTCTTGGGTGTGTACATGTTGGTGGCCACAGCTAAGCCTCTGTCACTGGGGAAGGCTGAGGACTCAGTGAAGTACCTCTGGAATCTGTATCACAAGGCTGGACATCCAGATCCAGAGCACAAGCTCCCTCTCTCATCTCAGACAAACAGAATGTCTGCAATTTCAAAGTGACCTTGAGTTCTTGCTCCTGGGGTTTTTGCCTTCATACCTCTCTTCTAGGCTCTGTGTCTTGGGTAGGGCATGAATTAGAGCAAGTGGCCATTTGTTCAGTGAGGAGGAGTGTCTGTGTACCATCTCCTTTACTCGTCCTCCCAGCCCAGATTTCTTCTGCTTCCATTCTTCCTGCTGCTCGTCATGTTTTTCTCCTTGCCTCTCCCACCTACTGTCATTTCAAAAACTCTAGAATGCACCCCAAGATGGACATTTCTAGTCCACGCCTTCTAATTAACATCAAAAAGGTCCTGTATTCTCAGTCACTCCTCTTGAAAAAGCTGAGAGACTTGTCTTTTTTCTGTCTTCTTGGTGTAAGGCCTGCTCACAAACTCCAGGCAGTTCACGGGCACTGAAATCCCAAGAATTGAGGGACAGAAGGAGAACCTTAAAAGATAGTATCCCTTCCCATCCCCAGGGACTTTCACAGCTGATGTGTAAGAGTCTTCCAGAATTAGGTCACTTATCTGTAGTCTATCAACTCAAGAGTAACATTCTCCTGGGAGTAAATAATCTTGGGGAGCTTTCCTCTAGACTGGAAGTGGTTATTGTTGCCTCCCAGAAAACAAAAACAAAAACAAAAACAAAAACCCTAACCATTGCACTGATTGGAGAAAACCAACTGTCTAACAAGTGCTAATAGCATCTAAGTGCATTTAATTTCATAAATACTTAGTTAGCAAACAAGTTGTATTCATTCCAAACATCATAAATTCTACTCAGAGGGGTGAGACACCAGGTGGAAGAAAAATGCCAAAGGCCAGATCTTCGTTGGGACTCACTTCTCCATCAGTCTCTTAAACATGTAAAATAAAAGCTCATACATTGGGTCGAGGGCCATGGATGGCTCCAAATTTTTGCCATTCTATACAAAAAGAGAAAGAGAGGGAAAATTCTTAGAAAAGAAGTATTCCAACAGAAACATATGAGAAAATTAAGATTCATAAATTATTAACATTATTGCAATTAACATTATTTGAATACTATTATTCGAATTAGAACCAGTTTTTGTGCTAGATGCTTTATATATATTAGTTTGATCTTATCCTATGAGGTAGGATGCATTTTGTCCATTTCACAGATGAGAAAGAATCCCAGAGAAGCCAAATAATTTATTCGAGACCGCATAGCTAGTAACAGGAAGGGCAAGGCTTTAAACCCAGGTCTGTCTAATTCTAAATCCCACACTTATTCGACCACTAAAGGGCTCTCTTTAGAGGTTATACTTGAAGTAAGGGCTCTCCTGATAAGGAGGAAAGAAGGTTTTTAATGAATTTGCTGGTTAAGATTCACCTTAGATGAGGCTGACAGGTGTTCCCACAGGACGTCCATTCTTGGCTATTGCTGGCTAGACCCTGTGTCTGACTCAACATAGTACAAATTGTGCAAGTCATCCCTTTGTACATACATTAAACGTTTAAATTTCCAAGTTTCAAGGAAATGTCATGTGCAAAATAAACCACAGGATTTCAAAATAAAAATAATCCAGGTTTTCCCAGAATGTTCACAATGCGTTAATATTCTTAAAGGGCAGTGTGCTTACCTTGACAGCCTGCAGGGGTGAAACGGGCACACGGAGGGTGTGGAGCCTGTGCCCACCCGTCTCAGCCACCTCTACCACCTTCCCATGTCCACCTCCTCCTTTGTCCTCTTTATTTTTCTACTTTTGTAGGGTACACCTCACCCCAACCACTCCTTCTTTCCCCTTTCTCCTTTTGTCTGTCCTTTTTATTTATTTGTAAAAATGTCATTTCTCTCCTTGCCTTCTTTTCCCCATCTCTTCTCTAGCCCCCTGTCTGTCCATCCTCCACCATCTCTCTTTCCATGCATCTCAATTGCCTTGTCACTCTTCCTGAGCATCGCTTCTTGCAGGCGCTCTCCTTTCAGCATTTCCTTTGGATCACACTGAGCAATGCCAGCTATGATTATCCAGTAAAAATCTAATGAGTGCAAGCTTAGTCTCCTTTACAGTCTTTCCATGAGAAATAAACCTTCACCATCCTGACTTGTCTTATGGCTTTAGAAATCCATCCAGTCACTTCAAAGTCTGGGGTGGGGGCTGCGGAAGAAAGGAGAGATTTGCCTTTCCATGGGCTGCCTGGAAAGGATCCACAAAACCACATTTACATCCAACAGTCCGCCTCTCCCCAGGCCTGACCTAGGTCCTTAAACAGCCTGGGAATTGTAACTCAACCCCAGACAACCACTGGAGTCATACCCATAGAAGTTTGTATTTTTACGGAACCTTAGGGGATCTAATTTAAGTTGTTTGTTTGATTGTCTGTTTATAGCTGAAGGAATAGGTGGCCAAGGAATTAAGTGATGTGGCTAAAGTCACATAGATGGTCAGTGTTAGGGACCAAGAGGTGTCTATTTACAATAGCATTGAGCTTCCTCTGATCTTTCTGTTTTGGTTAAAAAAGAAAAAGCCTGTCAGATATACAGTAGCCAGATCCCTACTCTTGCCCTGGGGCTTTAACTCAGAAAAGATAAAAAGAGCCCATTGACTTACCTAGTAGTCAGGGCGGGGTATGCCTCTCTGGTTTACATAAGGATTCTGCAACTGATTCTCTCTGGAGAAGTTTGTCCTGATTTTAGGGAAGATGCTCCCTTCTGCTCCTAGATTGCTGAAGCCTGTTGTTTCCTGCAGTCTCAGATTTTGAAAGTCATTCTTAATCAAGTTCTGTTCTTCAATATTATTCTTTTTTCTCTTTGATCTGCAATTAGTAACAGGAATCAGGATCTGACAAGCGGAAATTCTTTAAAGCAAATATTAATTTTTTCTTAATGTTTTAAAACTGGAAATATATTCAAATTTGCATGTGATTTATCAAAAAAAATATTACACAGAGCTCTCACACATCAATTACCTGGATTCCCCAAATGTTAACATTTCTGAACCATTTAAAAATCAGTTGCAGACCTGATACCCCATTGCCCGTAATACTTCATTACCTCATTCAGTGTAGATTCTCTAAGTTTAAGAACAGTCTCCTCATAAGTTCTGTGTAATCATCAAAACCAGAACACTAACACGGATGCAACATTACCATCTAATTCCAACGATCCCATGTAAATTTCACTAATGATGTTAGTATTGTAAGAGTGTTTCAGAATTGTTTATGGAAATAATAGTAGAAGGCAAAGAGAAAAGATGATTTGTAATATGATTTTACATTTAAGCAAAGTCAATGTCTACAGAAGCTCCTCAGTGAATAAAACAGTTCAAGGTAGAAAGATCTTAAAAGAAGAAATAGGAGTTTCCCAGGTTTGGCTGTGCTCTCAAGTATAAGCATTCAAAGCCCAGTGGAAGCTCTTGCAGGTGAAGGAGGCATCTGCCCCCAATTAACCCTGATTGTGACCTTCCTTCTGTCCCACAGGCCATGGACCTGCCCCTGTAGTGCTCTAGGCTGTGGGAGTGGGACTGGCTCCCTCCATAATGCTCACAGGGCACTCCCAGGGTGACAGTCATCTTGCCTCATTCACACTGGGAATGTCTTAAAGGAATACCCTTTTACCCTGTGACCCTGATGGCCAGCCCCGCCCACAACAGTTTCTGCCCTTTGACAACATTCCTGTCTAAGGTGACTGAGGAGAGGCTTTCTTCCCTTTGAAATGGGCAAGAAATAATTCTTGGGGTATTCCCAAGAATGATGAATCTGAGGCTGAGCTCAGAGCAAACATAGGCAGGAGGAGCTGAGAGACATAGCTGTCGCTGGGGTCACAAGGTTCTACAGCAGGGACCCTGGAGAGTCAGAACACTGAGCCAATCCTGAGAAAGGAGGAGACAGCCTTGCTCCACAATAGAATGTTCTGGCCCTCTCCCTGGAAAAGGGAGAGACACCTTCAATTGTGTCTGGAGAAGAATTAATATCAAAATGGATTTTTTTTAAAAAAAGAAACAAAATATTTCAAGAACCTAAAATCTATTTATTCTCATGTTATAGTGCAAAAATACCTATTTTGCCAAACTATATAAGCTGAATGTTATTTAAAAAATAGCTAGTTTTTATCAAAGTGGATCCCCACTTGGCATATTTAGAATGGGATAGATAATAGCTTTCGCTTTCCCTGTTAATGGAGGGAAATTTAGCATGTTCAAGTGTCTGTCAAATAAATGAATGGACCCTGCTTAAGTTCTTAAAAAGAGCACTAAGGCCTCCATAGTGGAGAAATGGCCATGCAGAGATGGTTCTACTGAAAATACAGAGGGTGCCAGCTGAGGCTGATTTTCTACCATTTGCAGCAAGGTCCTTGGGCAGGGGCCTGACTTAATGAAAATGATATTTGACAACACCAATGGAGTTAAATACTGTTGACAGAGAGTTTTTTGTGACATAAGAAAATGGTCGCTATGTCACATTACAGTGTTAAGTGAAAAATAAACTTCAACAATTTTTTTAAAACACAAAGGATAAAAAACTATGTATGTAATAATATTTACCAAGAGAGGAAAAACCTGGAAGGATATATGCCAAAATGTTAGTTGCCTTAGGATGGTGGATTTTGTGGATGATGTTTTTTATTCTGCTCCTTTACACATTTCTCTATTTTCCAGTGTTTCTTCAATGATCATGTATAGCTTATATAATCAGAAAAAAATTAAGGTAAGGAAAAAATGTGGTTTTAGAGAGGTCTTGCCTTACTTCCTTTCTCTTGCCAGGGAAAGGCTATGTGTGCGTGTTTGGAAAGCAGAGTGTGATGCTGGTGGCGCTGTGCCCTGGGACAAGGACACTGTCATTCCATACCTCACTGAGATCAAGGCAATCGTCGTGCCAAGTATAAGAACGCCAGCAACAATGCCCACAATAACAAGGATCAGCTGAAAATCTGAAAGAGAAAAGAAAAGAGTAGGGACAGCCTCCCACAAGTGGGCTCCCCCTCCCCCGCACAAGTATGTCTGTCCCCAGGGGCTCTGGGCTGTGAGGACAATCAGGCTGTCACCTCTGATTCCTCCAGGGCCAAGTTGGGTGGGTGGCTCACCTCCTTTAACCCTCTCCAAACCCCAACTGTGTCTTTGGGACTCAACCAGAGGAGGTGGCCTTGCCAGATAAAAGAAGAGTATAAATGCAAAGGAGACCAGGGTGGCAGGGCTTTGTGGGGGATGATATCTCAACAGAATTCCACAGCACCTCCTGACCTTTGCCACCTTTGCCCGCCCACCACACCTGGCCTTGATGATAAGCGGGGGAAACTAGGTTGAGTTAAAATGTCACTAATAGAGGAGATAGGTGATGGCTTGAGGAAACGGGTGAGGGAAGAGTCTGCAAATTCATTACCACTGTTCCCCTCCTCTACATCTGCTCTATCTAGCGCTATTGAGCACTAGAAATTTGGCTATGAGATGACTGGTAAGTGTAACATGCACAGCGAATTTCTAACACATTTGAAAAAAGATAAGTAAACTATCTCATTAATAATTCTTATATTGATCGCATATTGAAATGATAGTATTTTTGATATATTGAGTGAAAGGAAATGTTGTTCCAAACAATTTCATCTATTTTTCTTTACTTTAAAAAATTTTACTTAGAATTTTTAAGTTTTAAATTAAATACAAAGCTCACATTATATTATAGTGATGCTCCAAATCCTTTCTTCTCGTTGCAACATGACTGCCAATATAAGCAACTGGCAACTTGGATTTATGGAGCATTAACTCTGGAAATGACCACAAAGGTCATCTGGCCCAAACCTCTTATTTTATAGGAATGGACACTGAAAGTGTAGAAGGAAGAGATGACTTAGCAAATCCAGCCACAAAGCAGGGTAGAAGTTGAGAGCATTTCTCATTACTAACCTTGAGGCTGGCTGGGAGACTGACAGTAATATTGCCTTCATCTTGAATCATTGATCTTTAGTTCATTATGTAAATTTTAAAATATAAAATAATTTTAAATATAAAGTTAGTATTGCTTAAACTTGTGGGTTTGGGACATGGGAGAAAGTGAAGCAATTGAATTTGCAATGATACATCTCAAACTACTAAATAACTCTGAAACAAAAAGATTTGAGTGTTTAAATATCTGATTTCTACAACCACAAACACTTTTGGAATATACTGATCTTTTATCCTTTCTAGTAGTAGAAAATGCAGATATAAGATGTAACAAATGAATAAGATGTTAAGATGCCCTTGGCTGACTGGGGACATGGCCAGAGGGGCCAGCCCACCTCTTTGGCTGAATTCTGTGATTCCTGTAGCAAAGGTACTGCTGCCTGTGACCTAAGGGTGGGCATGGGATGTCATGGCCCAGAAGACAAACTGCAGGCATTTTTTTTCCCCTCTTTATGAAGATAGCCAGAGA
>CM053507.1:110521782-110680279 GCA_028627145.1 Eidolon dupreanum
CTTCTTCTTCTTCTTCTTCTTCTTCTTCTTCTTCTTCTTCTTCTTCTTCTTCTTCTTCTTCTTCTTCTTCTTCCCTACCTTAAACTCCCAAGGAGCTCTGGAAGTTTGAGGGGCACACAATTCCATGTGGTCTCATTTGCTACTGACTGGATATTGTATCCTCTGAGCACTGGGAATATTCAGCAATTCAGGCAAAGCTGAATTCCAGAGGCATGGAACAGGTGGGATCCCCTTGGCTACCAGGCCACCTGGCTCTGTCACTCATCTGCTGCCCTGCAAACTGGGGCAAATTATATTCTCTGAGCTTCAGTTTCCTCCCCTGAAAATGGTGAACTAATCCATTCCTGACAATGTTATTGTGAGAAGTGTTACCTAGTGAGGCTCCTAGCACATAAAGAATGTTCAAAAATTATTGATGATGATGGTGATGATGGTGATGATGGTGATGATGATGCTATATACTTACCAACTTATGCCAGCATACCAACTTCCTGACCTTGTTGCAAGTGCTATCCTTTTTATACTTTATCCCATACATAAGCTATAGCTATGACAAGATAAAGATAAAGAAGGAACAATATCTCTTACGCTTGACAGATCCCATCATCCTTTTGCTTGTAGCCCGGCAAGCACACGCATTCAGCGATCTCGTCATTCTTCATTAAACATTGCTTATGGTGTTCAGCATTGCAGTTGTCAGGACAACTTGCTGCTTCGAAACAGAATGATTTCTGGGTAATTTTCAGAAACAACCTCTTCAACCCCAAAGTGATATGTCACAGGATACAATTTTTCCACATTTCTTTTTCTGGGTAAAGTGAGATGCTCATTGGCTATACACATGACATGCCCCACTGTGAAGCTGCACATGGCTGCCTCACCAGCTCACGGCCAAGGCCACACTTCATGTCTGTCTGTCTAAAGCCAAAATTTACATCCCTTAGACTCTGAAATGCACATGGAGACTTGAGCAGTAAAGTTTGTATTTTGCGCATGTGAAAAGAGAGAGGGTAGGAGTTGTGAAGAATATTTAGAAGAAGTGGAACACTTACCAACACATAAAGCAATCTGCGGGTTAGGTCTTTCCAGCCCCTCCTTACATTTACATAGCAAACCACTGTTACAGTCATCTTTCTCATCTGTCTTTACACAACCATAAAAGTCACATCGATCTTCCACTGGGGGGCACAAAGAATTCAGAAAAATATTCAGCAAGAAATATAGATAAAGCGTCTCGTGAAAGTACCCACTCCACAGTTGTTATAATGGCCTTTTAATAAGTTTTGGGATTTAACAAATGAAAACTAGGGTTCTGAAATCCAACTCCCCAACTTTCTTACATAACAATTTCCTTATATTATTCAATTCAAATTAATCTAATCCAACACAGTTGAATTATGTTCAAGCACAAATCTCTTTTGTAACTAGCTCTGTGCTGGGTTCCACAAGGGACACAGTAGCTATATAACTTTTGGGTCCTATCTTTGTAGAGTTAATGTTTGGATCCATAAAGGATTGCTTCAAGCAACTCATAATCCAGAGTTTAAGTACAATGGGAATTCAGAGGCTCAAGAAGCTAAAGATAACATAATGGAGGAGATGGGAATTGGGCTATTTTGAAAAAAAACAGGGAATATTTGAACCGTCAAAGAAGAGGCAAAGTCTTTCTAAGTGAAGTAAACAGGACATGAAAAGAAGAAAAGAATTCTAGTCAGGGAGTAGTGAAGTTATATTTGGGTGGGAGAAGGCAGTGTGGTGAAGTGGAAGAAAATAGAAAATTTTTGGATCTGCTATTTGTTGATTATGGGCTTTCTCTGTTCAAGCATTTGATTTTTGGTGGGCCCAAGTTCCCTCCATCTATGAAATGAGGCTAATAATTCTTGTTTCACATGATTATTATAAGAATTGAACCAGCTAATGTAAATGCAAGTACCCACTACAGGAGCCCCAACAAATAATCATTCTTTTGTTCGTTCATGGGTATAGCAGGGTTAAATACCAGACTAAGGACATTGACTTTTATCCTATAAGCCTGAGAACCCACTGGTAGATTTTGAGAAGAAGCATGGCATGATAAAGCAGTTCTTTAAGAATGTTAGTCTGGAATGGATAAGAAGATGTGGTACATATATATAATGGAATATTACTCAGCCATAAAAAGAATGAAATCTTGCCATTCGTGACAACATGGATGAAACTCAAGGGTATTATGCTAAGTGAAATAAATCAGAGAAAGACAAATACTATATAATTTCACATCTATGAGGAATCTTAAAAAATAAATGAAAAAACAAAGAAGAAACAAACTCATAAATACATAGAACAAATTGATGGTTGCCAGATTCAGGGTGGAGCGTGTTGGGGAAATGGGTGAAAAAGATGAAAGAGACTAAGAAGTACAAATTGCCAATTATAAAAGCAGTCACAGAATATGAAGTACAGCATAGAGAATATAATCAATAATATTGTAATAACTATGTATGGTGCCATGTAGGTACTAGACTTATTGGGGTAATCACTTTGTAAGTTGTATAAATGTGTTGTACACCTGAAACTAATATAATATCATATGTCAACTGTAATTCAAAAATAAATTTAAAAAGAATGTTAGTCTAGGAGCACATCGGAAGGCATTAGGAATAAAAAGATGAATCTGAGAACAGATTAAGGGGAGAGAACAGGAGAAGGTAGAACAGTTATGTGCTTACTCTCTTCTAAACATTCTGGACCTGTAACAAACCTTCCTTCCTCACCTGCCATTTAAAAACAACTCCAACTAAAAGTCTAGAGAAAGAGATTCTACAGCTTCTGACACAGAACGGAGAATCTGTCTTTGCAGCAAAAGCAGGAGAGCAGGAAAAGGTGTATTCCTCTAGAAGTTCTGAGTCTCTCATTTTCATTTGCTGAGCAGTTTAGGCTCTTATGGCCACTGCTAGCTGGCACCATTTGGTAATTTGCTGATGTATCTAAGAGCACATGTCTGGTCTCAGAGCGGAGAGCACTCTGAGGCCAAATGGTTGCAGTATGCTGCAGCTTAGAGCCAAGCAATTACTAAGGAGAGCCAAAATGAGAGAACTGTACAGGGGATCCCAACTTTATCTGGAAGGATACACTGATTATTTTCAGCTGGCAATCACTCTGAGTGGTTAGTCTCCATGCTGATGGGGACTCCTGACTTCCTCACACTTGCTAGAAAAGCAGAGTGTATGATAAGCCAAAAGCTGAGTGTAAGATAAGGTTTGTCTTGCTTTGCTGACAATTTTCCAGGGAATAGAGGTGCTACTTGCATGAATTGTCACTCTGCACCAAATTCTGACCCAAGGAAAAATTGATTGGCAGGTAGGAGTGATGCATCCCTTGGAAAACACAGACTAAGTGATAGCCAGAGAGAGAAGTATAACTTTGACAGAGGAAATATGGAAATGTTCAGAAAGGAAAAGGTGTAATTCTGTGGCATGAGACGCTGGAAGATAAAAATAGTTTAAGAAGGTCAGAAGCTCCGAAAATGTAATTCTAACTGGGTAGCTGCTAAATGAGCTGTAAGAAAAAAGTGGGAGAGAGGGTCAGGTAACTTAAGAAATTGGCATGCTTTGCACAGGAAGCTATCATATGAAAGACATAAATAAAATAAGTAAAGAAAGTCCTACAACAAAAGACAGAATATTAAAAATGTGACAAAGCCTAGAGTACCAAATGAGCTCAGGTTCACCACAAACAAAACCCAAAATAACAACAACAATAACAACAGTAACAACAACAAAGAACAAAGAGTTAAAATAGAAAAATGGGCAAATGAATGGAGGGTGTGTGTGTGTGTGTGTGTGTGCACGCGCCTGTGTCTGTGCCTGTGTCTGTGTGTGTGTGTATGTGTGTGTTTCTGCGCTACAGGGGCTCGTGGAAAGGCCAGGCCTGGCTGATGTAATGTTGATGGATAACATCAGAAAGACAGAATAGCTCCATAACTATTTTTCTTCAGTCTCTCCTGCCAAAATAATATTTAGATGGAAAAGAGCTGAATGAACATTGCTAAAGAGACTGCAGCCCAAGGAGAGGGAACAGTATAAAGGAGCCCCCATCTTTTCTGATAGAATTTTAAGCATTTTCTCATAGAGCATTTACAATCCAGGTCCTGAGAGAATAGTGAGGATCTTTGTGAAATCTTGAAGAAAGAGAAAAGGTGCTGAAAAACTGCATGAACAGGATTTGTTTATATTTTCAGAAAGAGAAATAAGCTTTGCACACTAGGCCAAGGAGGTTACAATTATTAAAAAGCAAACATTTGAGACTAAAAAAGGACTCTTAGATGATCAAAAAAAACAAAAAACAAAAAAACAAACAAACAAAAAAGAATGAGGGAGGCAGGAAGGGGATTAGGAGAATGGTGGGTAGAGTCCCAGGGAGAAGACTTTCTGAAGGGAAGTGTGCCAGTGTCAGATGCTACAGAAAAGTCAAATTAATTGTGCCTTAACAGAGGCATTTGGATTTGGAGACCCAAACTGAGAACCAGTTGTACAAATCTTCTACCAGGCCTGGCCCTAACAGATGTCTCTGACACGAGGAAGTTTTAATGACTGCTATAATGGGTTGATTGAAGTAATAGTGCAAATTTATTCACGCTTTCTTGTATCCAGGCCCTTTGGTAGGGCCTGCCACCTTGTGCTTGGTCATGTGAATTACTTTGGCCATCAAGACAGTTGTAAACATGATGTAAGCAGAGACCTGGGAAATACCTGTGCATTGAAACACCCTCTTGCTGTTCTTGAAACCCTTTAAGACTAGCCTGCTAGAGGATGAAAGACTATACGGAGAAGAGAAAAATCATCCAGTTGAGCCATCTTAGATCAGTCAACCCCCAGCTGACCTACCTAGTAGCTAACAGTAATTGCTTAAGTGAGTTCAGCAGAGATCAGCCAAGCTTGGCCTAAATAAGCAGAACTGCCCAGCTGAGCCCAGCCGAAATTCTGACCCATGGAATGATGGCATTGCAATAAATAAATGGTTGTTGTTTTAGGCCACTAAGTTTTGCAGTGATTTGTAACACAGCAAAAGTGAGTTGTTACAGCTATGCTGTGGGCTTGTGTGCTGGCCTAAAGGGGAAGCAGTATATAGGTAAAACTTGCTCCAATCATTTGGAAAGCTGTAACTTGGTATAAACCCCCTTGTTCTACCTTGTTTCAGAGACTATGTGCCCAGAACTATCTTCCAAAAGGAAAACAAACTGGTCAGTTTACCAACTTGGGAGATGGTTGGAAAAGAGTCAAAGCCAGGTGAGAGAAGAAAGGGAGGAAGAATAGACTGGTTAAAAGGAAACTTGGAGACATCTGTAGACTCAAGTTATCTAGTTCTTCTTCCCTCTTCTCACCTATAATGGAAAAGTTTACAAAAAAGTGGGTAGGTCTTCAGGTAATCTTGGAATAAAATTATTTAATACTTACTATCGTATTTTGTAATGCCAATAGAATTGCTTTTAATTGCTTTGTCAATTGTATCAGACACACTCTTCTCATTTTCTTTAGTAGTTTCTGGAAAAAGGTTTACTACTGTTATAACAACATCCTGATTGGCACGAAATTCAGATCTTGTTGAAGAAGATACTCTAAAAATGAAATGAATCCATCACTTGATTAATTGAACTGAAGCATCAACAAATTGAACTTTAAACCTCCCTAACTCTCAAATCTCCCAGTTCTGGTCTTGACTCACAGTCCTATATTCACAACTGGGGCCCAAATATGGAGGGCTGAGGTTGCAACAAGATGGCAATTTATAGGCCTGGAGATCTTTATTCAATGTGTATTCAGAGGAAATCTATGGCTAAAACAATGTTCTGTTGGAGGATACTTAGAAAAATTTTGGATGATTATTTTGAGGATCTAAAATGATTTAGGAGCCTGGAACTAACCAGAAATAGAACAAGTAACATCTGAAATAGTAAGTTGTCACTTTCTGCAGAAAATAAAGAGTAAGTCTCTTGCTAAGCTGTTAAATCTCAGACTTGTACTTTGAGAGAGACAAAGGGGCATGTGTTCCTCCCTGGGCACAGAGACAACAGCAGGCAACCATACAGAGTTTGGGTCACATCCAGAAAGGGCCAGGAAATCAATAGGCAAAGTGGGTACACAATCAGGCCTAGGTACACATGACTCAGAGGAAAACTGAACTAAGGAGAGATGGGGGCAGAGGGGAACATGAGCATATGATACCGAATCATATCACCAAATATTGAATGTCTATATGAGCTCTCTCTCTCTAATCAGCATTGCAGTTTGGAGCCCTAAGAACAACTGGGCCAACTTTTAATTCTTTCATTGCCCAAAAGGAATCAAGTGATACAACCATGGAGAATGAAATAAAAAGACTTTTAAAAATTCCCATCCCTATCTGATTTGTGGCTGTGTGTTTTTAAGAATCAGGATATATTTTTCCTGTCCAGTTTTTTTTTTCTTTTTCTTCTACTCCATTTTGATATTTGAATAAATACAGAAGCCTTAAAACATAACCAACCTATTTAGGAAATGTTTATAGCCATGTTGGTTCTTCAGAACAATCAAGATAATCCAAAACATTAACCAAATTCTGTTCCTAGGAACAGTCACCTCAAAAGGGAGTCCAAAAAACAAAGTGGCTTCAGAATTCTCATTTTAAATTGTCTCCCATAATTCATTCCTGATAGGATCTAGAGGTGGCGGGGAAGATAGAGGGCAATGAAAAAGGGATCCTTGACACAAGTGATTCTTTATTAGTTAAAAAGTGACCAGAAATCTACAGTATAACTTTGTGGTGGGGCTAGGAAACAAATGCCAACCATGATTCACTTACTCAAAGACTCTGTTAGCTTACATGCCAATTTAGGAGGCAAGACATTATACTCGTGAATTAAGAGAGCCACTGTGTACTTAAGTGACACAAAAAGGTGTAGTTTAAATGACTAGAGCACTAGAGTTGGAGTTAAGAGACGTGAGGTCTAGACCCAAGATTGTCACCATCTTTCGTGGCCCAAGACCAGTCACAGCTTTCCTAAACCTGAGTTTCTGCCTCTGTTCAAAGAGAGATTTGAGAGTTAGAGATATTCTGAGTATCCTTCCAATTCCAACATTTGTACAATAGATAAAGATCATGGGAATTCAAAGGAGAGCACACTGGACTGGAGCCTAAAAAATGTCTTCCTAGGTGAGACTAAGGCCCATTCACTGCCACAGTATCCATGCAGGCAGTAGTCCCTCACCAGGACACTAAGCTCACAGGTAAAAGGTTGTCTCCAAACACCCCTAGCCTCCTTCTAGTGACTCTATAAGAACAAAAGAAGTGCCAGGTTTCAGGGAACTACCTAAGTGAACTTATGGGACCAGCTCTCCATCACACTTACAGAGTCTCATATTCTGAAAGGGAAACAGAAGGGAACTAACACATGTTGAAATCATCTATGTGCCAGGCATTTTGTGCACGGGATCTTTCAAATGTTATCTCATTTATTCCTCACAAGGTTCCAGGCAAGTTGATCAGATTATCCCAGGTATACAGATGAGGTAATAAAAAGTTCAGAGAGGTTAAAACTCCTGCCCATTCATGCAAGGAGGAAGTGTCAAGGCCAGGACTGAAGTATGGCTTTGGCTGAGGCCATCACCCCTCACTTTTCCTGTTTTATCCAGTCATACCCAATGCATGAACTCCCTGTTGTCCACTATACTGAACCGAATGCCCTGAAACAATGCCTAGCCCTCCAGCAACTGTCTGCTGTGAATGGCCAGCTTTAGAGCCTCTACACTGGGGCCCAGCCTTTCCGCCCGCTGCCTCTCCCTCTCCACGTGGGCACTATGCCTCCCATTAGACTGCATGCTGGTCACCCAGCTGCCAATCATACTTGCCTCTCATTCACTACCAAGCTCAAAATTTACTACTTTCAGGAGGCCTTCTGTGAATTTATATGTATAAATATACATTGTATCTTATTCCACAAAGAATTTGGCAAAGCTTATAAAGATAATTAACAATAGTAAAAGCATAAAATATAAATATATCAGGGCTTCTTTTTCTGCTTAACTTCATCCTAGAGTATTCTTTACTCAGGTGCAGCACTTGTGTGTTAATATGCTTCAGAGAAGGCTGAAGTGGAATCACTAACTTCTTGAGAATTCTTTGCCTGTTTGGATCCCTAACTAGCACTTGACATTGGTCACTTTATATTGATATGCTCAATAAATGCTTGTTCTCACTGCAGAAAGAGCTCACTACTGGCCCTTCATTAGCCAGGTATGAGATTTGGGTGTTCTTATCTCCCTTAGTCCCCCCGTATGAGGGAAGAGATGACTGTGAGCTACTCATTCTCCTCGTGGGCCCCTGGAATGCACATTCCCAGGATTGGCCAAGTGTGGTTTGTAGCCAAGGGATCAAACCAAACAAACTGATCCAGGTGATGCACAGGACCATGTGTGCAAATTGCTGAATACCCAGTCACAGACAGCATCTTGATTCTTGATGTCCCCAAACTACATTCTGCCTATCCCGGTCATGGTCAGTGTGACAGACCAACCACCTCTTCTTGACTTGTGACTTCCCACTAAAGGGCCTTAGTGCTGCACGGGAAAGTCAAGGGAAGACCAGAAGTTAGGGAAATGCACACCTGCCTCCCAAGTACTCCATTGGTTCATAGCAAACTTACCTTACTTTATTAATTACAGTCTGTCCATAATCAGTATTGTCAAATGCATCTTCAAACTGTGGAGGAGAAGAATAGATTTAATAACAACTACAAAGAGGGGGGAAAAGTGATACTATATCTAGGTTTTAACATAAATACATTTCTCAATTTCTATGTAAATATACATGGTTCATCGCAGCAAATTATTTATTCTTGACACGCTCTCTAACACCTTTCAGTACATTTTTGCTGTAAAATAGCAAGATTTTGCTGTAAGTTAGGGTTATCCAAGAAAAAGATGGAAACCTCAAACACTTAGCCAAATCAATGATCATACTCTTAAAAATTAAGGTGACTAAATTATTAAGTTTATCTTTTCAAAGTCACAGGAAAGTTTGGCATATTTGTTAGACTTATCTATATGCATGCTCCATGCATGCATCAATTTACCCAAGGAACACTTCTTTAATTGCCTAAGGAATTATGATAGGGGACTAAGAGATTACAAAGATGGGCAGACCCAGCCCCATGATCAAATGAGGGACCACACCACAAGATTGAGACAGGTAGGTGCCATAGAGTGATACAATCTACTGTGGAAATTCAATGGAACTCTCTTCCATAAGTTGCACAATTTTTCTTTGAATCTCACTTTTCTCATTGGAAAACTTGAGATAGCAGTAATCCCTACCATGTAGGGCTATAGTGTATATAAAATAAAATGGAATATATGATACATGACTTTGTGAACTGGAAGAAGCTCCCAAACAGGTGGATCTTATTAGTTTTGAGTTGTGTTCTAGGAGCAGAGAGAACTCTAGATACTCGCAGAGAAGTGGCCAGAGGTGAAGCTGAGACTTCTAGAAGGGTGAGGTGGAAGTGGGCTGACTAAGATCAAGTCTCTAAACCGGTCTCTGAAAACCAGGGCACAGGCCTATGGCTGGAGAGGGTTTTGGACAGTCACACCCAAAGCAAGTTTGAGAAATGTAGTGGCCACAGTGGCCAGTTGTCAGTAAAGCCACACAAGACAATCAAGGGTCTCCCTGGAAAGAGGAACACATTGATGTTGCTTTCTTTGATGTATTGATGATCATCAAAGCTGGCAAATATGGATGCAGATCCAGGATAAGAGGAGAAGTCATGGCTAGCTAGCCCATTGTGCACAAGTGGTATGACAACGGGGCCAGGGCAAGCCTTGGCATACGTGAGCACTAGTTCTCTCTGTATAATCTGTAAAATCATTTAGATAATCATTTTTTTTCATTTTACCAATTCTAATAACAAAACTCTTTTGTAATGACATGATTCTGAATTGAAATACATTGTTGTAGAATAAGACTTTAGTTCTTAGAGTCTTATTCAACTTCGAGAAACTTTGGATGGATGTCCTTTGCAAGTCCTTCCAGGTCTAACATCTGTGGTTCTAGAATGCAGGTCTCATGTGGATGCACTCACTCACAATAATCAAAATTAAATAAAGTTATTGTTCATTTTGACATTTTTGACAATGAAAAAAATAAGTAGCAGATGTTAATTCATCTGGAGGTCCCCTTCTAGGCACCGAAAAGAGTTATACTCGTACAGAAATGTATGCAAATTGGAATGTAAAAATAAAAAAAAAAATCTTTAAATTTTTTTCTCTTCAATTCATTTAAATAATTCATTTAAAAACATCATTGTGTTTACTGATCCATTTAAAAATATTCTAATAGCTTATGTAACAAGAATAGTGTGGCTGGAGCAAGCTTCTAAAGCTCTCTGCTGGACCAGGTGGTAATTAGAAGCAGGATTATGGGGAGACCCAAGGGTCCTGGAGGAGGAGGCTGGACCTCTGTAAACAGTGGCACAAAGAGGTTCAGGACAACTGCTGTTCACCAACCGGTAAGGGTGTCTTTCACTATTTGAACAATTAGAACAGCTGTACCAGTGTGGACCACCTGAATATCAGTGCTATGCTCTGCAACTCAGTACTAGAATGAAGGACACTTATACAGGAAAGAAGGTAGGGAAATACTTACAAATTTAAGAACTTCTAGATATAATTTTTCATAGGCTACCGAATGTCCATCTTGCAAGCCAGATATTTCTGGTACTTTTACTGTAATTGTTCCAGGGAATACCTTTCCTGAAATTTAAGCAGAATCTTTCTGTAATATTTAATGTAAAGAGAGTCATTTTCATTTTGCTTAAAACATACTTTTAAAAAATTCTAAACATTATATGATAATACCACAGGAAGCCTGGAAATACGAAAAATGTTAACTCAAATCCCACCCAAACTAACACAACCATTTTCACTTTGGTACAAGGTAACCCCACTTTTTGAAAGTTTGCTTTACGCCACTTCGCTTTTACTAAAGACCTACATTAGTACCTGTTTTCTATAACTAAAAGAAACTTAAAGGGGATTTTTGCCTTTATGAAAAAAGGTGAAAATCAAAAATAGTGCCCAGCATTTGTTTTGTGGCGAGCTATTTTAGAGGCAACACGTACCCTGCCAGCTCCTTCCCTGGGAACTACATTTGGCATCTCAAAATCAAGCTGTCAATGCTTTGAACTGCATCTGTGAACATCTGTGCTGTATCTAGATTTAGTTTGTGCATCCATTAGCAAAGTCTGTCCTAAGGTAATTGCTTCTTCACTTTCCACCTTTTCAGCTCACAAAAGGTTTCATAAGAATGCCCTACTTTTGATAGCAGGGGAAACCTGTATTTCTCCCAGTTCCTTGTTCTTATGCATGATTTATGTCATTATAACTCCAGCTTTAGATCGTGAATCTTCTTTACTTATTATTATAATAAGCATTTTTTTCAAATCATTACTTGGTCTTCATAACTATCATTTTAAAAAAACTGTATAGTAGTCTATGAAATATATGTGCCCTTCATTGATATATAGTCATTTTTTGTTGTTTATAGCAATTTGCTCCAAAAGTTCATTTCTAGAGATGAGAGCCTCTTAAGTCTCCAAAAATGGGGTTTGCTGATATGGAGCAAACAAATCCTATGACAGAGAACTGAACCAAGTTCAGAAGACCAGGCTCCCAGGCTTGTCTGACCTTGTGGTCTTAGGCATATCACTTTATTCTCTGTCTGTGTCCCCATGTAACAACACTTCTCTGTATTTATGCAATCTTTGTACTTTTTCAGGGCTCTCACCACCTATTGTTCTCATTTTGTCCTCATGACACTGTTCCCTTTAACAGATAAAGTGAAGGGACACACCCACTTCTGGACCTCCAAGACTAGCTCAGGAATCTGACTTGGTCTATTTCCTCTCGCACTTATTTCTACAGAGACAGAGGCAGGAGCCATTCTTCTCATTGCTGGCCTTCGTTGCCTCCAAATTTTCTTCTGCCTCTAGTATTCCAGAAACTCTTTTTGCCATTTTTCTTTCTATTCCACTTTAGGTATTAGACGCAGCTCTGCATAGTTCATCCTTTATAACTCACCTTTATTGCATTTGGAAGAATTATAGTAATACCCATCTATGCACAGGCAAACATGTGTATTATTCAGATTAACACATGAAGCAACACCACTACAGGAATCTTCTTGGCAAACACCTAAGATAGAGTAGAAAGACATGAAAAATCCACAGAACAACGAACAACATCCAGAAACATACTTTAAAATTTTCATGCCTCCCTCCTGGGCACTTTCTATTCCTTGGTTGTATTATTCCAGGGCATACCCTTAGAAGAGCTAGAAACAAATACATAGTTTCTTATGTATCTAGGAAGGTTGTTGCTGAAATTCTGGAACCAAGTGCTTATCAACAGTAAGAGTCAGAGGTTGGTGGGCAAGAATCTGCTCTGAGCAGGCTTCTCATTCCAAGGAGTCAGGAATCTTTGGGCCTTAAAGACTCTCCAGAACCTTGATGTCTCATTCTCTGACACTAGATAGGACTCCCTGAAACCATTTTAGAGAAAGCACCATATTTTTAGGAAGGTATAAATAACTGTCTTATAGGGAGGAACAGGCAAGTAGCTCCAAAAAGAAACTAGAAGTTATATTCTCGTTAGCACACATGGTATACAGATCCACAAAGAAAGAAAAGGGATGTTAAGGGGAGAATGTAGCTTAACTCAGTGAAAATTCTAAGAGAAACTGATGAAAGGACACCCCACTCTCTGGCTTCTGAAGTGGATGACTTGAATAAATGGTGAAAATAATAATGGTTCCCACACCACTGGCTGGGGCTCCAGACCAGGCAGGGCGCAGCGCATTTCCTATCTCTAGGATCTGATGGGATCCAAGGAAGAAAGTCAGGTCAGTGACCAAATGATGATCATGGGTGGACATTTTCTTTATCTCTGCCAGATGAAATGATTCTGAGCTTTGATTTCGGAATAACTTAAGTATCTGACAACCTTTAGAGCTGTCTGAATTCTTAGGACCCTATAGGTAGAAATAGACTTTAAAAAAAATCTACATATAAGGTACAACATGTACAACATGCTCTATTTTGTGATTTAAAAGGGGGGGGATACACACAAACACACAAATATGTATGTTTATATTTGCATAGGTTTTCTCTGGAGGGAGACATAAGAGCCTGGCAATAGAACTGTCCTCTAGGGAAGGGAACTGGGAGTCTGGGTCCTAGGGATTCAGGATAGGATGGAGATTTAATTTTTTCTGCATCTACTTTTGCCTTGCTTAAGGTTCTTTCTCCATAACCATGGGCCTAATTTACTTTTATCAAAAAATATAAAATAGTGCTGATGAGAATGTGGAACAACATTGCTGGTGGGAATAAAAAATGATACAGCCACTTTGGAAGACAGTTGGGGATTTCTTACAAAACTAAACATACTCTTACCATATGATCCAGCAAGTGTACTCTTTGGTGTTACCCAAAGGAGTTGAAAACTTACATCCCTTCAAAAACCTACACAGGGATATTTGTAACCATTTTATTCATAATTCCCAAAACTTAGAAGCAACTAAGATGTCCTTCAATAGGTGGCTGGATAAACAAACTGTGGTACATCCAGATAATAAAATATTATTCAGTGTTAAAAAGATATGAAGGAATGTAAAGGCACATTACTAAGTGAAAGAAGCCTGTCTGAAAAGGCTACATACTGTATGATTCCAAACACATGACATCCTGGAAAAGACAAAACTATGAAATAGTAAAAACATCTGTGGTCACCAGCAGTTGGAGGTGGGAGAGAAGGATGAATAGGTAGAGCACAGATTGTGGAAATTGGGGTGATTGCGATATGTCTGTCAATGTAGTTTCATTGGTTGTAACAAGTGTACCCTCTGATGACGGATGCTGGTAATGACTAAGCCTACACATATGTAGCGTATGTAGCATCGGGGGTATATGGGAACTCTGTACATTCCTCTCAGCTTTGCTGTGAATCTAAAACTGCTCTAAAAAATAAAGTCTATTTAAAATTTTTCTTTTACAGAGTTAAAAACAAATGCTACATGAGACAAAAGTAGTATCTCATAAACAACAGTAAGGGTCACCCCTCTGTCAAGGTGTGAGCCGACATTCTAAGTGAAGTAAACAGCTTTTTGTAAAAAATTCTTCAGTCACATTATAAGGATGATTTGGGAAATCCTGGAGAAGAAGCTGAGTGCAGCACCACTTCAGATCTGCCAGACAAATAACACCTGGAATGCTTTCTCTCTGACAATAAAGGACAAACTCAGCTTGTTCTGTGTGTCAGGAATAAAGTCATAGGATGTTACAGCTGAAAGATTTTGGTGGCTACTTAGTTCAGTCACATCTTAATACAGAGGAGGCCCAGAGAAAAGTGGTTTGTCCCATTCCCCACAGTTAGTTAGTGATAGGGCCAGAACACAGAGAATGCGGAAGCAGAAATGCCTTAGAAAACTCCTTTCCCTGACTCCAAGAAAGCAAATTATGCAGCTGTGTCCCACTCGGCCTAATCTACAGGGTGGCCCATCCAAACATGAAAGACTGAGAACCAGGTCTCAGCTACAGGCCCTGGCTCCATTTGCTTAATCATCCAGTTTTAAGATCTATCAAAGAACTAAAAGACTAAATGTAGAGAAAAATCAACTTGCTCTTTGACCTTGGGCAAGTTCTTGCCGTTATAGGCCCCTGTTTCCCTATTTGAAAGTGACAAGGTTTATCTAGACCCTCCAAGCCTAGGTTTGAGGATTCTCTTAGATAAGGGGTTGGCAAACTACGGCTCAGGAGCCAAATCTGGCCAATCTCCTATTTTTATAAATAAAGTTTTATTGGTACACAGCAAGGTTCATTCATTTATATATTGACTATGACTGCTTTTATGTTAAAATGCCAGAGTGGAGTAGTTGCAAGATAAATTCTATTGTGGCCCACAAAACCTAAAATATTTACTAGTTTGCCTTTATTGATAAAGTTTGTCAACCCCTATTCTAGACCAAGCTTTGGGAAATGAGTCAAATGTTGCTTTAACAACTTTAACTTGAGGTCAACTGTTATCTCTTAGACAGTATTGCCAGAACAGCTGTCCTTTGAACAATAGCCTTGGTGGCTGCTGTTATTTGGCTTTCTATTCTTCAGGTTCAAATTCTAAAAACTGGCTCAAACTTAAAATTGTGATCACCCACCATCATAACTTGTCCTGGTTTTTTGTTTTGTTTTGTTTTGTTTTGTTTTTGTTGTTTGTTTTTTAATAACATCTAATATGGAGTCAGGGTAGAAATGGACTCCTTCTTTAGGTAAAGGAACTAGTCCAGAGGGGCTGAAAAGTTGGTGCTTATTGGATATGGCCCTCACAGAGGAGCTGAAATTATTACCCAAAACCTCCTGGAGAGAGGATTGCTGGAGACACAGCTTTTGCAAAGTCCAAGTCCACAAAAATATTCCACATATGACAAATACCTTGAGGTTGCATGAATAGGAAGAAAAGGTGAACACAATAGAACTACAAGTGATTTTTTAGAGTCTCTACTGTTTCTCTGCCTTTGTGACTCAGATTTTTTAATTCTAAGGATTCATATTCCTTACTCACTTCCCTACTCCAGTAGAACATGCTTGCCTATCATTTTCCTCAATGCTATGACTGCTTAGTGAGGTGTTTTGGAGGGAGTTGCTCTTACCTGTTGTGTCATCAGGGTTTGGGTTGCTGGTCTTTGATGAAATGTCACTGCTGAAAGTCACTGAAGAAACAGTACTTGGAGAATCACTTTTTGTGACTGTGATGGAGGACAATCCATCGTTACTTTGTGTTGTTTCAGAAGAAACAGTTGTGAACGATTCATCGTTACTTTGTGTTGTTTCAGAAGAAACAGTTGTGAACGATCCATCGTTTCTTTGTGTTATTTCAGAAAAAAACGTTGGGGATGTGCCATCTAAAAATGAAATGTTGGCTGTGAGAACCTTAGGAACTAGGGTTGGAAGAACAGAGATAATAAGTTTCAGAAGACAGAATGTTGAATATATAATGGCAGTTAACGATTATTTTTCAATACTACAGCTGACCCTCAAACAATGCAGATTTGAACTGCATGAGTCCAGTTATACTTAGATTTAAAAAATCAAACCCATATTGTTCAAGCGTCAGTTGTAATTAATACCCAATTCATTCTTTTCTGAAAAATAAATACAGCAGGTCCCCAAATAATGTTGTTTCATTCAACATTGTTTTGCTATAAAACATTGATAGACGTAGGAAGTTAACTCTTGTTTATATCAATTATCCTATGGTAAAACTGGTTTCATTTTACATCATTTTACTTGAAGTCACAGAACCTATCGACGACACTAAGTGACAACTTATTGTATAGTTGACTATGTTAAAAATGAAAATACATGGGTACTTCCAAAGACACAAAAAAACCTCATAATAAATAAAATCAAAACTTAAACAGATAAAATTTGGAAAATGTTATTTAAAATATAACAAAGAGTTAATATGTATTAAGATGTAGTATTATTATGCCTGTCTTTACAGAACTATCAATCTGGGTTTAATATTTCTGGGTAGTCTTCAGTGAAGAAAATTGAATATATCACCAGGTGGCGCTGTTGTAAACCCGACATGGACTCCTTTGTCTTTTTACAATTTAAGGCAATTGCCCTCAATTTTCCTTTACGTGGCATTTTAGCTGTTGTTGGGTATGAAGGAGGGAAGGGGAAGGGGTGTGTTTAAAGAATAATAAAATAAAAATACCTCATTAAGTGTGTATTAAACTTAATTCCAAAAATATTTTTCTAGTGTAATGTTTACCTATTAATAATTCTAGATACATGAACTTTTTAAAGAGTAGGATGAATGGAGATGATTTTTGCCCTAAGAGCTATGGCAATAATCAAAGTTGCCTGTTTTCAACTCTTAGGAGCCTCTGGACATGTGAAGTGGTAAACTCTTAGTGATACAGTTATCATTTTTCTAGAATCCTTAATTGTCTTTCGAACTCTGACACGGACAAACGGCTAAAAAAATGTATTAAAAGAAAAAGTTTTAGAGAGGAAGCAGTTTCCAAACCCTTGGCTATAGAAAACTTCAAAGAAGCTCCAGAGTCCTCCCATGGGGCTGTGAACCCTGGATGGTAGAATCTGATTCTTTACCTGGAACGGAGCAGGACTTAAATAGTCTTTCCTGAGTATTGAGGAGATAAGCGATTGCCCTTCTAGGGCCAAAAAATAGTCCACCAGCCACCCATCTTACTGCTACTATTCTCATTTATTAAGGGCTTACCCTGTGCCTAATAGTATCTGTGACATAGATGTGAGCAACACATTTGACAGAAGAGCCTACCAATATTCAGGGGGATGAAAGGATTTGCCTGGGGGTGAACCTTAATTCCCTTGTGTCAGGGGGCAAAAGACTCTTGATGCCAGAAGCAGGGAACAAACCAGGTCCCTGCACTGCATTTGGGCCCAAAAGACATCTGGGGACCAAAGAGAAAGCTACAGCAGGGCACCAGGCACCGAGAACCTGCAAAGTCATCCTTGTGGGGGCCTCATGAACTCTCCAGGACAAATCTCCAGTTCGCCGAACCCCAGATCTTAGTGCAGAGGTCTCTTTACCACTGCTCTATCTTCCTTCATTACCGACTGAAATACCTTATCTTTGAGCCAGCTTGGAGAGGAAATTTCATCCACAAAATAGTCCACCTGTTGGGCTGAGGGATTATTAGTAGCTTAAGCCTGTTGATTGTATCACAAGGACAACAGAACATAATTAAAAGAATTAAACATTTTTAAATGTTTCTTACCTGCGTGTACAAAAAAGAGGGCGAGAAGAGTGCAGTGAACTAAGGCTTCCATTTTAGATCTTCTTGCTGGGTAACCCAAGCAGGAAATGATCTTCCCCCAACTACCTTCAGTTTTAACTCTCTTTCAGGTACAAAGTCCAGTCATTAACTGACGTCAAATCAGCCAAATGCAATTACTAGTTAGGGTTTGGTCATATACTATAGGTTTCGTTTAAATTTCTGAGATAGAAGATATGAACCTGGCCTTGTGGATACTTTTTCCATGTCATAGTCCAGAATAACTTGGAAAGTAGAGCAGTGGTGGGTGATAGTGGTCATTATTCTCTTGACACCCCAAACATCTCCAAGCTACCACCTTTTAAGAGGTCACAATTCCTTTAAATACCAGATAATACAATGTGTGCTCCACTCATCCCCATGCGCACGCAGGAAGTCCATTCCCCTCCAGCTTTAGTCCTGAGAATCCTTAAGGATTACTTACATGTTTCCCCAGACTGTTATTTAGCTTTTGTCACCTGTCGCCATGGATCACCACTCTGGGTCTCTCTGATGGTCATGCCTAGCAACTCTAATCACGTCTCCAAGCTTCCATGGCTCTCCACAGATCACTCTACTTGGGCACAGCTCCCATTAATGTCCTCAAACAAAGTTAACATCAAAGTGCAGCAATTACTCTAACTTTACTGGAGGCTTGTGGGTGACAGGTCAAGGAGGGAGAAAATACAGTTCTGAAAAGGGAAAAACTTAAAACAGATGACTTGATCTCTTCATTCCTGGTCATGTCCCCACCTCACGGTTCCTTTACTCACCTGTTGCCCCTCACCCCCTGGCCTCTCACCACATGCCAGGAACCAGCTTTACTGGTTGGATGAGGGTCTTCTTAATCCAGTCCTCCCTTCTTAAAATTCAGGACCACAACTCCCCCCTGAGCCCCAGCCAGAGGAATGAAGCCAATAACACCTGCTGAATATTAGCTGGAGTTTTAACTCTGACCCTAGTAAAAACAATATTTTTTATATTATTACACAGCAGGTTAGTTTCTTGTTGTCCCGAAAATCTCCATATAGGATTAGGATTTGGGGTTGGATCTTAAATAGCAGAGAGGCCCATTTAAGTATTTTTCCCTGGCAAAGACACCTCTCAAGCCCATACGTTATGCTTTTATTTTCAGCTTGAATGATTCCTGGCACCAGGAGTTAAACAAAAACCTTTTTTTAAAAAAAAAAAAAAACTTATTTTCTCTTTTCTTTTAAAACTCACTTTATTAAAGTAAGTATAATTTGCATTAGTAAATGAATCCATGTAAAGTGTAAAATTCCATGAGTTTTGATAGACATATATACATGTGATGCCACTATTACAATCAAGATATGGAACGTTCCTGTCATACCCAGAAGTTTCCTCTCACTCTTTCATGGTCCATTTCTTCCTCCACCCCCAACTCTAGGTAACCACTGATCCGATTTCTGTCACTAGAGATTAGTTTGCTTTTTTCTAGAATTGTATATAAATGGAGTCACACAGTATATACTATATGTCTGGCTTTTCTTCCTCAGTGCAATGATTTCAAAATTCATTCATATTAATGTGGGTATCAGCCCTTTGTTCCTTCCTCCCTTTCTTCTTTCCTCCCTCCCCTCTCTCTTTCTTTTTCTTTTTTCTATTTTCCTTTTTTTTTTTTTTTTTTTTAGGCGAGGCAACCCTTGGTTGACCTCACAGATTGCAAGGACCTTGTCAGTTTACAATCCCTTATTTTTTTACTCCTACAGCACCTGGTCTTCCTAGGTGGTCTGCCATCCAAGTATTAACCAGGCCTGATCCTGCTTAGCTTCCGAGATTAGACGGGATCAGGCTTGTTCAGGGTGGCATTGCCATAGACTCTTTTTTCTTTCTTTTATAACTTTATTGAAGCATAATTTACGTATAGTAAACTGAATATTATTTCAAGCTTTGATGTGTGCATACACCCATGAATCTATCACCATAATCAAGATATCAAACATTTTCATAATCTCCAAAAGTTTTCTTGTGTCCATCCTTTCCAACATCCTCAATCTAAGATAACCAGTGATTGTTTTTTGTCACTGTAGATTAGTTTTCATTGTCTACAATTTTAAATATATGGAATCATACAGATGTACTGGGCTTTGGGGTTTTATTTCCTGTTCTGGCTTTTTTCATTCAGCATAGTTATTTTGAGATGAATCCCATGTTATTGTTTGTAATATTAATGTGCTTTTTCCCCTTATTTCTGAATAAGTATGGATATGCTAGATATACTATGGTCTGTTTATCTATTCAACTGTTTATGGACATTTGGGTTGCTGCTAGTTTTTGACTATTACAAAAAAAGGTGTTATGAATATTCAGGTACACATCATTGTGTGGATATATGCTTTCATTTCTCTTGAGTAAATACTTAGGAGCAGAATGGCTGCATCGCATGTAGGTATATGTTTAACTTTCAATAAATCATTAAACTGTTTTCCAAAGTTGTACCATTTTACATTCCCATCGACAATATGCGAGTTTCTTTTTGTCATCTTATTTTTGAATTGTAAGAGTTCTTCATATATGTACTGCAAAGATGGTTCCTTTTTGCCATTTTTTACATGGCATTTCAACGTACTACACTGACTTTATAAGAGGCTAACCAGGAATCTAAGAAAACTGAAAAAGTGGCCTGAGGTCACAAAATTTGCTGCAGTCTCAAATCCTGTCTCCTAAACCAGAAAAAGCCCACTTCTCTATCTTGTCTGGGTTCAAGATATCAAGGGAATAGGATCCACAGAGCTCTCCTGCCAATGTCTGCTAATGCAGTGTCAATATTTTCCCTGGCTTTCTGTATCACTTCCCTACTGAGCATACAATGGAGAGTAAACAGGAAGGATGGAGGCCTGCTACACAATTGCCTTTCTGGCTCATTGCTGGCCTTACCTGGGAAAGCATGAGCAAAAGGAAAGTCAGGCAGTCCTGACAGTACAAACCAGCAATCATCCTCTCATATGCCCCTCCTAACCCAGTCCACACCAGACTGCAGCATCCCAGGATTGTAGAGACAATGTACAGAGTTTCTCATTAAGGTAAATGCTTCTTCCTTATTGTCAATGTTTCCTTCCCTGTGGACGAGACTTAATGAGTTCCACACTCTTGGACTCTGAGCATGCCTTTATTCACTCTGTCCTAAGTGAGGTGTAGTGAGTTATTTCAGAAGAATAAATTGGGAATACTCACCTCTGCCTTTCCCCTCTGGGAAAGAACCTGAGTATTCACAGCTGTTGTACCTAGGGGGAAAAGGATTCAGCATTAGGTAGCCCTAAGCCACATTCTCCAAAATAAACTCCTTATTAAAAGTGATATTTCATCTCCGTCTGCCACATTCTTTTATTGTTCACGTGATTAAAAACCTGGGCAAGGAAAAGGGCTGATATTTATTAGCAAAACACCAACTATATTCTAGATATCTATCTAGAAGTCAGAATCGCAGATTCCATTTTCCCAAAGAAACAGTGTTATGCACTAGGAGGAAACATGGACAAATTAATGTGGTTCCATTTGTTGGGAGGCAGTACTGTGGTTGAGCTCTCTTCCTGAGATTTCCTCTTCTCACACACAAAGGATGTCAAGGGCTCAGAAGAGGTTCAAATGCTGACGTGGACTTTTAATTACTAGAGATGTGCTCCAAAACACCTCGAACTTGAAAAGGCATACGCATTGGCTTTTGGATTCTTGGCTTGTGAAACTCCACAATCACTTATCTGTTCATCCCACTGGATTTAGTTAGTTAAAAAAAAAAATTCTAACCATTATCTATCTTCTGGAATCAATAAGTTCTTGGAGATATTATATGGAGGGGCTCTCCCCAAGAAGTGGTTTGACTTCTCATCTACTTCCTCCTTATCTCACCAAGTGGATTATGGTGAGGTTTGACTAAGGTCAGAAAGCTCTCTCTCTTGGTGGCCATAAATTGTAACTCATGTTTCCTTATAGAGGAAGTGGGTGGTTCTAGAGAGTAGACTTGTTGTCAGGGATGCTGGTGCTGGGTCTGGACTTGTTGCTCTTTAAGAAGAAAATTTCCAACAACAGATGGGAGCTGGTCTGCACATGTTTGGGGTTTGGTTTGTAATTGTTTCTGGTTTACCCTTGTCAGCCTTCCCCAACCCAGTTATTCCTAAAGTGAGAGATGGTGCAATGAAGACAATGGCTCTCAAAGTGTATTTTCCAGACCAGCAGCACCAGCATGACTTGGAAACATTTTGCAAACACACATTTCAAGCCCCTGTGCACACTTACTGAATCAGCTCTGCGTTTTAACAAGATTCCAGGTAACTCTGCACCTGTGGCAAACAAGATTTCAAGTGGTCCATAGACACAGCATTAGAGAACATTGATTCACTTAGGTAAAATAATTGCCTATCAAATTTATTTCAATCAGTCTGGTTATAGGAGAAAACCTCATTTACTGCTAACATATCTTTAACTGTTCTCCATTACTCGCACATTTCCCATTATAAGGAAGAGAGAGCAGGTCTCAGGCACAGAGACATTGGCAATCAAAGATATACGCCTAGAATCCAATAACACTTTATTTGTATTCTGTTTATTTTATGATGACTTTCTATTTATGGCAAAGGAAACTAGTGTTTTATTTGAGGTGATGATGTAAAGTTTATTCTAAAAGTATATTCACTTAAGTCTTGAAGAAATAAGTTGATTTCATGAAAAATGTAATGGAAGAAAAAGTAGAGGTGATAGAGTAGTCCTCCACCTGCCCGCCATCACCCATCCACAGCACATATGTTTCCAGACCCCCAGGAGGCGCCTGAAAGCTCAGAAAGTACTAAACCCTAATAAACTTCTTCAAATCTGCCAGAAATGTGGCAGCAGAGTCTTCGTCAGCAGTCACAGACTCCAGTGATTTTTACATTTTTCAGCCCAAACCTATTTCTGAATCTGTATAACCATCCCTTACTTGCAGTAAATGGCTTGGTGTTACTCATTTCAGGGGATCCCTTGTTGACGTCTTTGTATGGGCTTAATACTTTCTGATGCAACATGTTGCCATCAGTTGAAACACAGTTTCTGTTCATGTCTGCCACCCACAAATTTAATGCCTTTTCCATCTTAACTAAGCACTTATCACACTATGGCTGTAAGTTTTGCAGTTTGAGGTGAGACAGCAAAACTAGCATGCATTTTTTTTTCTTTTTCACAATTTCATGGAGAGAAGGTTCATTTTTACTATAGATCTTAGCAACTTCAGCATATGAGTTTTTTCTTTTCTTATTAGTCAAGAACTTTCACCTTTTTACTTAAAGGAAAAGGTTTCTCTTTAGCATATTTGAATTGCCAGCATCACTACTCTTGCAGTTTGGAGCTATTATTAAGTAAAAGGGTGACTGGAAACACAAGCACCATGATACCAGAAAGGTTGATCTAATAACCGAGATGGCTACTGAGTGACTGACAGGCTAGGAGCATATACAGTGTGGACATGCTGGACAAAGGGATGATTAACGTCCAGGGAAGGACAGAGCAGGACTCGCAAGATTTCATCATGCTATTCAGAACAGTACACAGTTTGAAACTTATGAATTGTTTCTACCTGGAATTTCTCCTGTAGTATTTTTGGATCACAACTGACTGCAAGTAACCGAAGAGGAAAGCGAAACCGTGGATAAGGGGGGTACTGCTGTTTATGTTTTGTCAAGAATCGTGAGGGTGGTACAAAATTGACAGAAAATTGGAAAACACTGTGCTAGGACATAATCATTGTGTGAATATTAGGGAGAGGCTCTTCAAAAATATGAGGGCAGAAAAAGCACACAGGTAAATTAACTAAAAAAGAAATATGCAATATCAACATGAAAAATATGTCACACTAGTAAAAGAGAAAATTGAACCAAACCTGAATTGGAGCAGAACTCTGAGTTATTTTCTGATTTTAATTAGATTAGTACCTATTCCTGTTGCTAGGAAGCCTCCTCTAACCCTCCCAGGCTGACTCAGTCTGGGGAGAGTATAATGACATTTAACTCAATATTTAAGGCTTAACCTTGACTTGCAACTTTCCCAGTAATCTTATCCAGACATTCTCTTTGGTGGTGGCTGTTGCTTCTAGCCACCTGTAAAATGTCTCTTCCAAGAAGAAATCTTTGATTTGGCTTTCCCAGGAACTGTTTTCTTGATGGCAAATTGGAAAAAAAATAAAAAATAAAAAACTTTAGCATGTACTCATAATTGCCTAAGAGGTTGCCTAGCATTAGGAATCAAACTGATACTATGTGGGCATTTTATGAGAAAAGATGAAAGAATAGTAATGCTTGCTTTTGATAGTAGTTCATAGAAAACAGTCCTCATACACAGCCTTTGGCAGAGGGAAATTTGCCAATATGTATTATAGACTTTTAAAAATGGTTGGAACCCAGCAATTTCTAAGGAAATGCCAGACATGCGCTCAAAGATATTTGTACAAGGATGTATCATCATTATTTTTCATAGAAGAATTTAAAACTATATAAATGTCAAATTTGGGGCTTTGTCAACATAAAATTTGAAGAATTCATGAAAGGACTATTACGTAGTCATTACAACAAAGGAAATTTTCAATGATACTGTATTTTTACTAAAATACACTATAAAACAATATATACATTGAGGTATTATACTTGGGCTCCACCAACCAGTGTTTAGATTCTTTCCTTTATTCACCAAATACTTTAAAGCATCTATAAGCACCAGACACTGTTGCAGGCTCTGGGGATGTAGCAATGAAATGAAATTAGCATTTCTGCAATAACTCTGTTCAAAATGCTAGATTCAGGGGGTAGTGGTGGGAGCACTTTGAAACACTCACCTTGAAACACTCTGGCAAATTACACTAAGTAAGCATAACACCCAGCAGAGGCCAGCACACAGTAGGCACACAATAAATAGTCCTCAATTGGCTGGCTTTCTCTGGGGGAAATATCCCAATCTCTGTTCCACCCTGGGCAGTAGCTGCTACACAGGGCAGAACCAGAAAGCACCCTCCTCTCTCACCTCCTCCCCTGATGTGGGGCCTGAATCCCAGGGAGACTTCTTCTCTTACAGAGACTTCTCTCCCAGCAGCCCTGGTTCCTCTCCCCAGAAGGCTCCTTACTGTCTCTGTAAATCACAGGGATGGAGAGTAAGACGTAAAGGCGGGGGCTGGGCAGTGGTGTCTATAGAACTTCTCCCTAGAAGGATCTTGTCTTAGCTCCTCCTGAGTCAAGATGTCTTAAATAATCTTCCTTGTAAGTATTTGTAGTTCTGTGAAAAATATTTCGACACCTCCCAATAATGCCTTCTTAGATGGTGGTGTAGATGTGTGCGTTTGTGAACTGAACAATTAATTATCAATGGGGTACAATCTCTGGGATCCTTTGCTCCTCTGAGAAAAACTTAAGTTTCAGTTAGAAATGCCCTGGTGCTCTTGCAGGGCTGGGCTCCTGGAGTGGTGTCCCCACATGGACCCAGTACGGAGGAGTGATGAAGAAGGTGGTTTTGCCAGCACTCTGTCCCAGAGAATTAAAAGGGAGTTGGCTATCACTTTATAGTCACCAGGGTGGCTATTAATTTTTTTAAAAAGATAACTGCAAGTGTTGGTGAGGATGTAGAGAAATCAGAACCCTCTTACACAGCTGGTAGAAATGTAAAATGGTGCAGCTGCTTTGGAAAGCAGCCTGGCAATTCCTCAAAAAGTTAGATGTAGACTTACTGTTTGACCCAGCAATTCTACTTTTCAGTATATTCCTAAGAGAAAGAAAGTATGTCCACACAGAACCTTGTACCTGAATGTTTATTATTCATAATAGCAAAAAGGTAGAAAGAACTCAATATATATGAACTGATACATGGATAAGCAAAATGTTGTATATCCATACAATGGAATATTCTGCCATAAAAATGAAGTATTGATACATGTTACAACATAGATGAACCTTGAAAATATTATGCTGAGTGAAACAAACCAGTCACAAAAGAGTGCATATTTTATGATTCCGTTTATGTTAAATGTCCAGAATAGGCAAATCTATAGAAATAGGAAGTGAATTAGTTGTTGCCTAGGACTAGCGGGAGGTGAGAAGTTTTGGGGGATGATGTTTGAGAAGCATGGGTTTTTTTCTGGGATGATGGAAATGTTTTACAATTGGTTGTGGTGATGTACTGAATTTAAATGAGTGAATTGTGTGGTATGTGAATTATATCTCAATAAAACTGCTCCCTTGCCCTGCCCCCGCCCAAAATAACATTTAAAAAAAGGAGCTGGAATGGATTAGGTGGAACCTCAACATGGCAATTTTAGAGAGGACTGTCATAAAGGAAATTTTTATTCACCAGCGTTCTCCCTCTGCTTACACATAACCTTTTGTAATGACCATAACTTTGTATAGTTCAGAAGAGCTATAGAAATGTAGTTATTAGTAACAACTTACACTTTATTTTAAAATTTTTTTTTAGGCAAAGCAACCCTTGGTTGACCTCACAGATTGCAAGGACCTTGTCAGCTTACAACCCCTTATTTTTTATTTTTTACACTTACACAGCACCTGGTCTTCCTAGGTGGTCTTCCATCCAAGTACTAACCAGGCTCGAACCTGCTTAGCTTCTGAGATGAGATGGGATCGGGCTTGTTCAGGCAGCATGGCTGTAGACAACAACGTACACTTTAAAACACCTACCATGTGCCACCATTCTGCATACTTTACACTTATTAACTCAAAGCCATGAAATATATTTACTATTGTAATATCCATATTGTAGCTAGGAACCGAAGCACTGAAGACCGTGACTTAGATCTAGATCAGTGAACTTTTCCTGTAAAGGGCTAGAGAGTAGATATTTTAGGTTCTGTGGAGCAAGAGGCAAAATTGAGGATATTATGTGGACATTTATATAATGAGAGAGAAAACAAATTTCCAAAAAAATTTATTGGGGAAATTTAAAATATAATAATAACTAGCACAATTTTTGGTAATACTGGTTTACCAATAGAAGAACAGAATTATTTTGGAATGGGGATAATATTTTACTTAACTGAGGTTCAAAGTTAGGTTTCCTATCATCAAAATTGATCACAAATATTCAACTGTTAATGCTGATTTATAAAGAAATTTTATGTATTTCATCTTCGAAAATGTCTTTCACACAGGTAGGTACTGCCAAATGCTGCTATTAGTCCATGAGTGTATAATTTTAATTAAACATATACATTTTTGGAAGGCAGTTTAGAATTCTATGAAATCTTTCTATTGGTAGGTGCTGTTTAGCATACCACTACATTGCAAATTAATCATTTCCAATTAAAAGTTAGGTGGATGCTCTTCAATTGCTTAGTAAAATGGATTTTGAAATACAGATGTTTTTTCACATTAGCATTTAAGTTCAAAAAGCACTTCTGGAACTGTAGCTTAACTTTGGAATATATGTCTGCTGCAAATTTGTGTGGAAAGGAAGATCTTGCTTCCCATTTTCACTTCTGACTACAAAGGAAGTATAGAAAGCAGCTTGACATTACTTGGGATGTACACAACATCAGCTATTAAAAGGACTTTACCACACTATAAAATTTGCATGTAAGTGATGTTTTACCTTGTAATTATAGTTGAATTCATTAAGAAGCATTATCAAGTCTTCAGCAAAAGGTAACTTCAAAAGCCATTCTTGTTTGATGATAGTGGTTCTCCTCAGAAAGAATTTAATCTCAGCCCTATGCTCAAAAACTTGGAATAAAACTTTACTATTGCTAAGCCATCAAACTGCTTTATGGTAGCATAAGTCAGGATATTAGCTTCTAGATTTACAAAAATTCACAGAACCAATGATGGTTAAATTCATTGACAATGAATGACGTTCACCATTGACAATACTGGTTCCATAACACATGATATATTCAAATATTTTCCATAAAATACTTACTACTTGAATAATATAGTGAATAACCATAAGCTTTAAATGCCTAACATTTCCACAAGCTTTGTAAATGAATCCAGCTATAGCTTTTTCTACTTCACACACATTTCTACCACCTCTAAGTTGCAAAATATCTTAGCAGATTCTACTTCAGTTTATACTGAAATGTTTTCGCAACTTCTTTGAAAATAGTTTTTTAAAAACGGCTTTGTTGAGATTTAACTCACATACCATACAATTCGCCCATTTAAAGTGTATGATTTTATTTCAAAAATATTCTTTCCTATAGTTGTTTCACAGAAGCTATTCATAGAGGCTAAATTCTTCAGTCACTTCACACTTGTCATTGACTCTTTGAATAAACAACAACTGATTAGTATCAATACCATCTATCAACTCATCAAGAGCCAATGAAAACATTTAAATGATTTGCCTTGGTTATTAATTGACTATTGATACTGTCCCCAATGTTCTCAGCTCTCTGAGCAACTGTTCCTGCCGAAACAATATTAAATGAGTTTCTTTCCTCTGGATACATTTCTTTGGCTGCTTCAGTCAAATGCAGTTTAATGAACTCATCCCTAAATGGCTTTCCTTGCTTGGCTAACAAATGAGCCACTCGAAAACTTGCTTTGACCGTAGCCTCATTTCTGTTATTTAATTTTTATGAAGAAATTCTGCTGTGATGAGATACTCCATTTGGAATATTCTGTTTTTTTTCCTGGTGGTTGCTTTCCTGTGAGATGGGAATATTACGATCCATCCTTTTTCTGGTAATACTAACATAATCTATTATTTTAGCCCACCTACAATGTCATTGCATATAAATAATACTTTGCCATCTAATTTGATAAAATAATCCATACTCCATACTTGAAAATAATCCATACTATAATTTAAAAGCATGACATTTGAAGTCCATTTTTCTCTTCTTTTCTTGTTCTGGCATGGCAATTAAAAAATTTGCATTGGTAATTTAAAAAAGAAAACAAAATGTCATGGTGTGATCATACATACACGTGGCATTTGAAACACCATTGAGCTATAATGGCATCACTGTGACATGCAGTGTACCGAGCAGCCATATTAAGTGATGAGAATGCCATGTATAATCTCTGTCCTGACTACTCAACTCTGCTATTGTAGCATGAAAGCAGCCGTAGACAATATGCAACAAATGAGCATGGCTGCGTTTCAATAACTTCTACTTCATTTGTGGACACTGAAATTTGGATTCCACATAATTTTCACATTACACAAAATATGATTCTTCTTGTTTATTTTTTTCCAGTAACTTAAAAATGTAAAAATCACTCTTTGCTTGTGGCTCCCACAAAAACAGGCAGCTGGCTGACTTTGGCACATGGGCTGTAGTGTGCCAATCCTGGCTTTAGGGTGCAGTCAGCCCAAGGGGGATAGGTCTTCACCGAGATCCGGGCTCATCCCTGTCCAAAAGCATCCTGAGGATGGACAGAGGGATGAGTGCCACTTTTAACCTCCTGGGAGGACCACAAGACTTGATCTCCATGAAGATGTCACAAACCATCTTCCAGTGCTCTTTCCTGGTGCCGAATTGAATATGACCACACATTCATTGTCTCCTTTAACTCCATTCGGAGAAGTCAGTTCTATGGGCACGTTTTTATGGACTGAAAACCTGGGTCTTAGAGAAGTTAAATAATAAGGGGATATGTGGCAGCTGTGAAACCGAATTCCAGGTTTCAAAGGCCATTCTCTATTCACCATACCTCACTGTTTCTATTTCATTCAGACACTTGTCTATGCCTGGCCCACATCCCTGCCCATGTTCTCCAACCTGGCCTTCTTTCGGAATCATGGTGACTTCTGTCTTCATCATGGAGCTCTGCCTTATCGGTGAACACACCTGGGTGTGCTGGCCTTGCCCTCTGCCATGCATTGCTGTAGCTCACATTCTCTTATGACACATACTTTTGATGACTACATGTTCCCAGGAAATTATAATAAACTGGATGTCTAGATCCTGTACCCTTGGCCCAACCCTTCCATGAACCAGAATATAACCTTTGGAGAATTTCCCCTCTCTGATCTTTAGTTTACTCATCAGTAGAATCAGAGTAGGGGTTGAGTGATGCCATCGTTTCCTGATCTCCTTTCCATTTTTAACTTTCTATCAGTCAACTGACTCCTCACTATGTTTTATCATCCACACATTGCCACATCCTGTTGCTAGTAAGAATGATGAGAAGTTATTGTAGCTGATAGGCTCAGAGAGGCATGGACCCTGAACTCTGATTAATAAACATAGTACTGCTAAAATGTCAACTGTTTGGCGCACACACAAAGACATTTAAGAATAAATTAACTGAACAAAAAGACCAACTTGATCTTCAGCCAATGCACAAACTAAGGAGGATAGAGAATGGGGCATTACAAAATGAGGAGCAGCTGAAACAATTTAACAAATATCTATTAGGCATCTACTACGTGAGTGTTAGCAAAAGGGTGTAGAGGTGAATATAAAACAAATAGATATTGCAAAACTAAGGTCCCTGCCTTGATGGGTTCACTGTCTAGTGGGTGATAACCAGGAGCTAATAAAAAAACTTCAGGAATTATGGAAATGTAGGGATCAATAACAAAGAAGTTACGGATCCCTTTCGACTTACCTGCCTCTGAAGAGTAGACTGAGAAGCTTGCTTTATTGGAATGCCTATCAGTCCGGGGACAGAGAGCCTCAGGACCCATTAATGGTCTCAAAGTTCCATTACTCCTGAAGGTTAACCTGACAGTTCTTTGGATAAAAGCCCAGTACTAGGAGGCAAAGGAGTAGGGTGTGTCATTTCTACTTTTGTTTTCTATTAGTATTTCCCTAATATAAATTCCAGGGAGTAAAATTATTTATTCAAGATGTAAAAATTTTAAGGTTTCTAGAAATTGTCGCCTAATTATCTTCTTAAAGATTTATATTAATTCATACCCCTACAGTTGTCCTCTCATCCATTAGCATGAAATATTTCCATTTTTTAAAAGTAGGCATTTTTTTCCTACCATGGTAGGTGTATAAAAAAGATGCCTCAGTATTTAAATTCTCATTTGTTTGATCGCTAATACGTTTGAACATTTTCCATATGTTTCTTAGGTTATTTGTAGTTCCTGTTCATGATATTTGTCTATTATTTTAAGGGAAGAGTTATTTATACTGTTCTAATTAAAGTGTATGAGATTTTTAGGTATTATATGGATTAAAGATATGAAGCTTTGTCAGCGCTTCACTTTGACCCAGACTTCCCCTCTTTTAAGTCCAGATCCACAGGCTATCACTCAGTAAATTCCTCCAGCCAGTAGCCTCCCATTCTGGTGCCATCTACCAAATAAAATCTCAATTCTGGGTCAACCTATTGACCTTCTTCTCTGCTCTAATACCCACTGTGAGGCCCTGCTGTAGTAAAATTATTTTATGTAGGGATTGCTGCTGCCACAAGACCACTGTTCTCAATCTCTGTCCAATACTGTTCCATGTGACAAATCAGCTTCCTCCCGTATTCCCAGTCATTTCAAATGTTCTCCCATCCCTTCCTTTCAACACTTACCACCTGCTTTTTTCCTTTCAGGAGAACATTTTTTCTCCCAATTGACATATAATTAACATGACATTTACAACATAATGGTTTGATGTTTATATTGTGAAATGATTACTACAATGATTTTAATTAATATCCATCACCTCACAGTTACAATTTTTTTCTTGAGATGAGAACTTTTAAGATTTACATTTAGCAACTTTTGTTACAATGCCTCTCTTCTTATAATGTGATTCTCAACTGTTTCATAGTTTTGGAGGTCGTCAGGAATGTAATAATAATAATAATAACAATAATAATAATAAAATAATAATAATAAAAACATGGCAGTATGTGAAATTGGCTACATAAATTGTGAAACCCAAGTTATGGTCAATGATTCCTTCACTTTGAACTCTAAAATGTTTTGTCTAACAAACACACAGCACTTACTACATATAAAATACTGATGTGTTTTATAGATATTGAGCCATTCAATTCTCCCAACAACTCTAAGAGGTAGATTCTATATTATCATATCCAAGGAATTAAAAAGAGTGATTAAAAATAACTCGTTCAGGGTCACAGAGCTAGTGAGGGAGGATGTGAATCCATGAAGTCTGCATAAGTAGCCAGGGTCATCTGCCCTTTCCTACTGTCTTGTCAGCCTGTGTCATCCCCTAACCATGCCTGCAAGGGTGGCTGAGGAGGTCACAGAGATAGACAGGAACCTCTTTCTCCTCATGCATTTTTCATGTGTCCCTTGGAGGTTGCTTGTGGCTCACCCAGAGCAGAAGGAACTATGTCCCCTGTCACTGGGGTCTCTACACCTGGAGCCCATGTGGCCTTCATACAGATCCTCTTCCCCAGCCTTGCCTCTCTCCTCTCTCCTGTTTAGCTTTGTCCAAATCCGTCCCCATGTAGCCCTAAACTAAATCCAGTTCTTCCACCCCTCCAAGCTGCTCGCCCCTATCAAAAGGACTCTCATCCAGCAAGGGAAAAATAACTGGGTTGAAAGCAGGAAAAGTCATTCTAGTAGTTGGAGTTATTGAGTAATGCAGAGGGCTTCCTCAGAGCAAATAAGCTCCTTGTTTGTGGGACATCTACTCAGATGAGGGAATCCAACCTAAGCACTTTATAAGGATGGTTGGAATAAACAATGACTAAGAGCTCTTCCACACTTGAGCTTCTGGGCTTCTATATTTTATATACTCTAGTGTTGCTTTAATTTGTATTTAATATTTTTAAAGCAAAAGTCCTCCTCTGTAATGTCCTGAAACATGTCTTCTCCATCTGTGTAATTCTACCTTCAGTACAAATGCTGAGCACAAGGAAAGGTGGTGCTGGAGCACATTCACTTCATTTGGAGAGGTTTCCTTATATATTTCTTCTACAGCCACCCTCTTCAAACATCTTGAATATACTTCCTCTTAGGCTAAAGGTCATTTTTGACATATTATTTTCCTTATTGTGTCCAGAATACCTACTGCTGCTAATTCTGCCTTCCATCACCACATGCCATCAATTTCCAAGAAGTTGAATCAAGTCCAAGGTCTTCAGGGCCAGTTACTACTGAATCGGCACTGCAATGACATATTAATCCTGCCATTGTTTTGCTTTTGGTGCCAGGAGGGCCCTATTGAAGAGAACCAATATGTGTTGTTTCTTTGTAGTTTGTAATATATTTTCACATGAATTCTCCCCTTTAATCCCCACAGCAACTCCAGGAAGCAATAACCATCCCCACTTCACCCATCAGGACACTGAGGCTCAGAGAGCTGAGCACACTCTGAGGCCTGACATTGCAATCTGAGAAGAACAGCCATGAAATTGTTAGAAAGTGTCTTGTACCAGCTGTCAGACCCTAGGCCTTCAGATAGTGCTGTAAGTTTTTATGAGGTCAATAAAAATCAACATAAATATCTTTATTCCTGGCATCTCTTTGTGACGTTTATAATGTCTGGCTGAGCTGGGCAGAAAAATAAAGGTGTCAGTACCCAAGTTTCTGTTAAGATCTCAGTGAGGGGCTCACTGGTGGGCTGGGCAAGCTCAGTGGGAAGGGCTGGGTCAGGGGAGGGGAGTGCTGCTGGGCATCTCCATAAAGAGAAGTTTGATGGGCTACAATTCTGATCTAATCTGTCAAAAGGTCACTTTTATGCTCCACGCAGCTACTGTTGGCCTCTCCAATGCCAACGTTTCTGTCATAAAGCTGGCAGAATCTGAGAGGCTCATCCACCCTTGCCATGAAAGACTAATTAATATATCTCTAGTCAGAGAGCCACATTGATTGGCCACTGTAAGTGTGAGGCCCCATGGTCCACCATCTTCAAGTCCTGCCAATTCTCTCCACCACAGAGCACAGATGTGGTTACTTTCCCTTCTCCTCCAAGACGTAAAGAGTTGGCATGGAGTGGTAGGCATTCAGGACAAAATTTTCAGTCTGAATGAGTTACTCACACTCTCAATCCACTTAAAGAAAAGTAAACAGAAGCAGGCTTTATAACTAAATCAGGCTTTTTATCATTTAGGTTGATCTTTCTGTCTATCCATCCACCATCAAAAGTATATTTCTTCATTGTGCTGGGCACTGAGGATACAGAAATGACTCAGTCCCTTCATTTGCCATGTAAGAGTTCACTGTACAAGAGCTTATTGCAAAGAGTGCTATGGTTTAAGTGATGCCCTCATGAAAAACAACTTGCTGTGCTCTGGTTTACATGTTTTTTATGAGAAAAACACAATGAAAATGATATTTACTTTATTGCATCATTTTACTGACTAGAACGCCAGACTTATAGTGGATATAAGTATAAAAATAACCAAATTCTTACAAATAATACTTTGCTGCTACAGTACTGAATAATTAGTGTAGACTGCAATTATAATACAACTTTAAATAACATTCTCATAATGGATTTAACACAATCAATCAAGGGCTAAGGTTTAAAGGTTTGCAAAGAGAAATCCAGGACATGAAAACTCAAACAGTCCATATTCCAGCTACATACTCCATTTAACCATAAATCCAGCAACATCAACATTAAGAAAACTCACAGCAACCCATGATGAAAGATCTTTTTTAAAAAAAAGAAAGAAAGAAAGAAAGAAAGAAAGAAAGAAAGAAAGAAAGAAAGAAAGAAAGAAAAGAAAGAAAGAAAGAAAGAAAGAAAGAAAGAAAGAAAGAAAGAAAGAAAGAAAGAAAGAAAGAAACAGGCCAAAGTAATACATAACTATAAGTGAGTTGGGTTAGTTTCCCAGGTAGACTGATCCCATGCCATCCCTGGGTGGTCCCAACCTTCCTATTCAATGACTCTGCACCTGAAGTGTATTGGGTGTGTTCAAAAAACAATGATAAAACCATAATCTAATATGTCCTCTTTAAAAATGGCAAGGGGACAGAGCCAGTTTAAGAGCTGCCTCTTTTCAGACCTACATTGTCCCCTCTGGTTTCACAGGTTTTCCTGTGAGCAGTTTACATTAAATAAGATGGATTATAACACTACCGATTCACACAACAAATTAACTGACATTTAATTCTTTAATGTTCCTAGTATTTTAACCAGTTTTCTTTTACGGGGATTCATGAAAAGGGAAAGAAAAAACACATATTGTATTTAAACACCAAATCTACAAAACTATGTTTCCAAAAATGCATATAAGAATCCCAGAATGAACCTCTTGCAAGAAGAAGGAAATGGAATGTCCCTTTCTAATTCCACAAAAGTTTTCATATAGAAAAAATATCTCTGGTATTAAGGGTAGTTTAAAATAAGATGCGAAATGCTGAAATTCTCCCTCTCTCCAAAGAAGTGCTCTAGTTTTGAAATCAGTGTAAGGATTTTAGAACTCTGGGTCAAACCCAAGTTCTGGGTGTGTTAGGTTAAACGAAGCCAGGAGCAACTGGACTATATACAATTCTAGCTTCTCCAGGCAAAGTTCACAAGGCTAGAGGGTAGCCAGGCACTTCACCAGTGGGCAATGTGGCTTAATAGAGGCCCCCAAAAGCCATACGCTAGGAATGACCCTGCTGTGTCTTCTCTGGTACTATAACATCTGAATAAATATCATCCTTCAAAGACATTCTCTTGGGCAGCTATCCAGTCTCGTATTGCAAAGATGCTGCCCCTGCTTTTAGGCCCACTTTAACAGTTACCTCTTCAAGAACTTAATAATTACATCTTAGGTTTTGACTTCAAATGCTATCAGCCAGCTTGATTACTCTATCCACTCAGCAATTTTGACTCTAAATGATTTGTTGCTTCTGAAAATAAACTTTTGTCAAAGGAGGAAGATTTGTCAGCATTTAAGACATTCAACTGAATGTTTCCATCTCTGAGAACGCTCACAAAAATATGCTTCCAATATGTGGGAGCCATGGCCTTATGAAGAAAAAGGTGAAGTGGCCCTCAGACGGCTGTGTTTGTTAAAACCCCAGGTCATCACCTTACACCTCCTACACCCCAAGCCACGTACCAATATGCTTCTTGCTAAGCATGAGCCAGATACTATTTTCTTAATGGTGACCACAAGTGCCCAAGAAATATATGTAACAACAAACCCGAATGGACTTTTTTAAAAGGGGATTCAACATTTTTTGCACTTTATGTCATTACTTTAGTTACTGCTTAATAATATTAAGGTGTTTTTTTTTTTTTTCTTTTTAAATCTTAAAACTGTAAGCCCATTCTCATGCTCTCTTTGACATTTAAAGTGCACTGGATGATGAAGCATTGCCAGGAAGGTGAGGCAGGGAGGTTCAGCGGGGAGAGTAAGCCTGGCAGAAGGGTATGAATCCAGGCTCTCCAAGGCAACATATTTATCCTCTTTGAAGTTTCCCATACCTATGCAAAAAATGGGCATTCTCATGCCCAACTTATAAGGGTGTGGTGAGGCCAAGTACCTTGCTCAGAGCCTGGCCATGGTGGGAACACCAGGGATGCTAGTTATAACTATTCAGGCTTCCATTTCATCTCTAACATCCTGGGCTGGCTCATGGGGCAAAGAGGAAAAGACAAGAGAAATAAGACCTTATAAGAGCTTAAACAAAACCACAGATGCTGGGGGGCCAGCAGGCGAGCATCACCTCGCTCTGAGAATCACCTTGCTGTAGGACAGGTAGTTTCCATTCGACCCCACTGTTCCCTACAGAAGTTTAAGCATCTTATGGGCAGTTAAGTGTCACATTTCCCTTCCTCCCACCTCCCCCTAGCTGTGGGGCCTGACACAGGACCATGGCATTTCTGTGTGCACGAATCACACACTCCAGGTGCGGGGCCTGACAGTGAGCACCTGCCCCAGAGCTAAGAGCTTCTGCTACCAGGGGTGCATCCAGTTGGCCTTTTCAGTCCAGAGGCTGCTGCTGCCCTACCAGGTGTTCCCTCTGGAGGTCCCAGCCTCTCCCTTCCTCACCCAGCGTGGGCAGATGGTGCTGGCTAAAAGTCATGCTGTTTTCATGCCTTCTTAAGGCTTCCATGCTGTTGAGATGCACTTTCCCCACCCCCACATGCCTCCTAGAAATTGCAGACACTCTGTGAACTCAACCTTGCAGGGTGCTTGCTTTTTTCACAGTAAAAAAAAAAAAACAAAACAACATTCTTAATCTACTTCATATGCACAAAACCCATTCATAGGAAAGCATTCTTGGAACTCACAGGACATTCTTTCTTGAACTTTGGGATTCTTCTCAAGAATGCTTTTGGGAGAGAACACTTCATTTTGTGGAGCTTAGAGCTTCCGGCCCAGATATAGGAGATGATTTGTCAACTGTGATGTCAGCTGAAGGTGGCCGACGTGTATACCTAGGAGTAACACCCCACCGTGGCTCTGGGTCCTGGGGATGGGCAAAAATCCGATGGAGAGCCGGGAAGCTAGGCCACCTCAGGAGGGATCAAGTCTGATGGCTCAGGTGAGCTGAGTGCAGGAGCTCAGAACTTTCCAGTTAGATGAAAGGCCACGAGGCATAAAGGGCTGTTGGGTTCTACAGAGAGATGCAAGACCCAAGGTTTCAAAAAGGTGATGCTCTCAAATTTTAAATGGGCATCCACTGACAAAAACAGAATTCTTTTAAAATCTATGTCATGAGATGAGTGCAACTTAACTACTAAGAGGCCTCACACCTGACTAGCGTTCCTGCTGCAGCAGGGTGCTGATGACCTGTGGAGACCACAGGACACAGGAGTCTGCACTTAAAACTGTTGGGACAAGGGATACAGAACAATAAGAATTAGATACATTCTGAAGAGAGTAGAGAACCCTGAAGAAACAACCATGCCCAGGACAGAATTGTCCCCAAAGGTTTCCCCATTTCCAAAAATGTGGGTGCCACTGAGCTCCAAGCTTCAGCAATTCTTTAACCTCTGTGGCTTCTTCACTTCATCCAAAAGTAGGATGTTTCAAAAGTAGATGATGAGGATAATCATACTTCCACAAGGAGCAGTGAAAGACACTGAGCACTGGATGTGCCCCTTTGCAGGACGCATGTCACAGCCATAATAAATAAGACATATGGAATTTTCCTCCCAAAGGCAAACCTTCAACTCCCTACCTGGCCAGAAGTTCTCCAATGATGACTTGAATTAGAACCATGTTTCTAGAGGGAACTATGTAGTAGTATAAAGAGGTACAAATGACTGGAAGAGGGAAAATAAGTTACTTCTTTAGTGAATAAATAGCTTGAGCAGTTGGTTGAAAGTTTACACTGAGTTCATGGATGATATCAGGGATTCAAGCAAAGATGCAGTGCTAGAAGGTAAGTAGACTTATATGTGGCTCCGTTCTAGCTCCTTACTCTTCCACAGGAATCCACACAGCGTCCCAAACAACTGGTGTTTCAGGAAATGGAAATTGCCTATGATTCAGCCCATTCCTCCAACCACATTTAGCTGTAGGGACTACGTCAGCTGCTCTTCTTTTAGTGGTGAAATACCAGCTCGGACCCAATCTGCATTTATCTTTCCATTTCTATTCCATATGTAGCACAGTTGGCCTCAAAGATGAAGGTCAGCGTCCCTGGCACCATCACTACGGGGCAGCTGGATACCTAAACTAAAACCAAATGGAAGTTGTTTTGCCCAGACATATTTTAAAAAGTGAGATTTAACTGCAAAGGGAAAAAAACTTAAATCAATGTGTCACCTTGACTGAAAAAACAAACTTGAGTTGTGCACTGTGCTTCACAAATTTCAGTTCCTCGTTTTGGGGGTTGGCTTGGAAACCGAAGCACAAGAAGACCTAGAAACATTAAAATATTGTACGTTAATCTACAGCATCTCCAAACCTCAGTGGTAAGTTCATCACCATCATCTATTGTTTAACACATGGGTACTGGGCAGGAAAACAATTAAAAAGCCAGTATTTGGCTGTAAATTAACAACCAAATGGAGGCCTGTAGACGTGTCTGGGGAAAAGAGGCCTTTCTGGAAGTCTTGAAAAAAATTCAAAAGGAGACCTCCTGATCCAACTTACTAAAGTGCAAACTAAGGAAAAACTGGGTCCTTGCAATGGTGCCTAATGATCTGCCTTTGCTGATATCATCCCTGGAGCCAGTGGCCAAGTTGCAGTCACTCAGATGCTCCTGGTACTGGTCCATGATCACGTTCACAGTAACAAACGAGCAGCCTGCAGTGCCACGTCCACAGGTGCCATCTGTCCCCTTCCACCGTGGGCACGCCCCTCTCGCCTGTCCCACTTTCTGCCTGCCACTCCAGTGTGGCTCCAAAAGTCCTGCACGGTGCTCCCCTGTGCAGTCCTCTGAGCAACAGACGTCCCGGGGGCCACTCGCTTGGAGCAATGGGCCCCTCTCTCTTCTCACTTAAAAGTAGTCTCTTCTCCTGCTCTCATCACTGATGAAAGATGGGTTATACTGTCCTGGGAAAATGCAAGAATGCCGTGATCCCGGCAATCCAGTGTAGGCCGGGTAGAGTCCATTTCGTTCAAGTTCAGGATTCCTTACACTTGTGGGCTGGTGGCCAGAGAGAAAAGGAAAAAAGTCAGCTTATTATTCATGCATTTAAATCTATCAGTTCTTTTTAGAAAAAGAATGCTATATTTTAATAAATCTTAGATAGAAGCAGCCATACATAGCAGAATGAGATCTGAGCAAGAAGTCAGAACAGGACCTTCAAGTTGTCTCTTTATGGAACCTGGAATACCCGTGTCCATATTGTAAAAGAGGATATAAAAAAAGACATAAGTCAAGGGCAGCCCAGTGATTTTAGACCAACATAGGAAAAGACCCAGTTAATTATTATCTTGCTTATAATCAATTTTAATGATTATCTGATTATTAGCTTGACCTTTTAAAAAAGTATCTTTCTCTGTAGAGCACAACAGCTTTAAATCCTCTTTGGCATTTAGCTGAACTCGACTATCCCAGCCATGAATGGGGGTTGACCTTTGAAAGGGCATACAATCCTGTCGGAGGTGCAGTTAGGACCACAAAGCAAGAGGCCAGCAGCGACTCTCAGGTGTCTCTGCCTCGGTCCCTGCCTACTGGGTTGTGACTACCTAACTGATATGTAGAAGCCCTCTGGGAATGACATGGCTACTTTGAGGAGGCCCTCATCCAGGACTGCCAAGGAAAAATGCTTGCTTGGTGGAAATAAAACACTAGACACTGCATTGAATAAATGCAAATCCTAGAAAAGCCCAACATATACCTAGACCACTGTGAGGGTCAGTGTTCTCACTCAGTTGACGCTTCATGCCACGAGCTTAGGCTCTGCTTCTACAGAACACTCAGTCTATTTTTGAAATGAAGATGGGGTTCACTTAAGTTCTTGACTATGTCTATTTAAGGCAACTCTTTGGCTAATGCCATGGAAACATACAGTGTTTCTATAGGCCTGTCTGTTGCTATGCTGTTATGCCATGCTGGGGTTGAGGAGACCCTAGCAAAGGGTGTGAGTGTGCAGTCACTCCTGGGTAAGATACCTGCTGAGTTATAGCTTCAGTTATTAGAGTAAAAGGGCTTTCTTGACAGAGAACAAAACAAATCCCTTATGCAAAAATATCAATGGAAACATTTAAACTAGAGCTAAGTTGTGTTCTCGACATCTTCTTATTCTCAGGTTCAAATTTTTCAGAGTTCATAAAAACAAGAGCATTTTTAGCATGAACAAACTTGCCTCTCCCATCCAAAGTCTGAACTCTCATGGTTAATCCCCATAGCAACCAGAGTGGTTGTGGCTTCTGTCACAGGATTACCTAACGCTATTAAGTCCATACGGGGCAAAGTTTCATGTTTATTGCTATAGTTCAAACAGCCCCACATGGCATGAGAAGACACCTGACATCTATTTATTTTTCAGCTCAGATATCCCATATGTGTTTGCTTTATGGCTGACATAGTATAATGTGAAATGAACTGAGCAGTGGACAAGAGTATGACAAGGATTATTCGATGTGGGGCAGAAGAAGCAAGGGTTCAAGGGAGGTTTCCATCTTTCCTAGTGACACAGTCCAGGGACAGACATAGCAAATTATTAAAGACCTACTGAGTACATAAGCTTCTAAGCCTCTGAGGAGGGCTGGTCGAGGATGACATTGAATTATTATTCTCTTTATACCTTTCTCCAATCCCTCAGTTTCAGCTATACAACCGCATGAGGTGAAGCATGGCAAACGAGACAAAAATGAAAGGGCCAAAGGCTAAGTATTACTAAATTCTTTCTCTGGCTTTTAGTTTCCCATCCTGTAACTTAAAAGCAAATTCAGTAACAAGAGGGTTATCACTACAACCCCATGAAAGTAATGGGCTCTGTGGAAATAGCCTCTATATCTCAGTGTTGAAATGAATAAATACCAGGAAAATAGGTCATAAGTGAATTGAATATTAAACTATGTGAATAAGTTTAGGCCATCATTCTCTTTAACTCTTAAATAGCTATAGTACTTTTACTACCATAAAGCAGAATCTCTTTAATTCTCAGAGGAAACTGGAGCCTGAAGTCATCTTGGACATAGGACTACACACCGAGTAATACACATCCGTCATCTGGAGGAGGTTTTTGGTACTTCCGTTCTCATGCATTTCAATAGCTTCTCGGCCCCATTCTTGTGAGCGAGGGTTCTTGGGGTACTCGGCGTATGGGGACATTTGGAAATCTCCACTTTTGAAGATGAGTTTGCTTATGTCATTTTTATTCTTCCTGTGGAGTAAAAAATATTTGAAAAGTTACACGAGTAAGTTCTAGTCTACGGCCATGCGACCCTGAACAAGCCTGATCCCATCTGATCTCGGAAGCTAAGCAGGGTTGGGCCTGGTTAGTATTTGGATGGGAGACTACCTAGGAAGACCAGGTGCTGTAGGTGCAAAAAATAAAAATAATAAAAATAAATAAGGGATTGTAAGCTGACAAGGTCCTTGCAATCTGTGAGGTTAACCAAGGGTTGCCTTGCATAAAAATAAATAAATAAATAATAAATAAATAAGTTCTATAAAGAAATGATATCTGCGAAAGCACCATTTAGTGTTTTACAAGGAGAGTTAGACCTAAAGCTATCAGTATATTACTTTGTAACTGCCCACTGGGGAATATCATTGTTGTTTTTAGCATTTGCCCCAAACAAGAAAAAATGCAATTAGATGCAAGAAAAGATGAAAAAATCTTCCGACCCAAGAGGTCCAGGTTCCCAGGGCAGACCTCTCAAAGACAGCTGCAGTGGAGCTGACTTAGACTCTTCTGGGGGACAGAGATCACCGCATCTTAGGAGCAGCCATGGAACGCAGAGTCATAAATGAAAGGCCTTCAGGCCTTTCTTTAGTCCAGGGGTTCCAAAGCAGCTGGAGCATCATAATTTACATGGGCATCCTAGATCTCTTTGTTTAATTCTTAATTTGCCCATTTAAAGTAAACCCTAGATTTACTAAAACAGGAGCTTTGGGAATGGGGCGACTCTGGCTTTGAGAAGAGATGCGATTTTTTTCCTGGGCCACATTTTGCTACTACAAAAGCAGGGACTAGAATTCATGCCTCCCAACTCCCTGATTAGTGCTCTTTTACCACATGAAGCTACTTCACAAACCATACAAACAGGATGTTTTGTTTTAAAAAAAAAAAAAAAAAAAAGCCTACCTGCTTATAACCTATACACATTCTCATTTATGTGAGTCAGGGAAACCCTGGGACAAGTTCCCTACTTGTGAGAGTTCGCTGACTGGAAGTTGGAATACATGTTATTCACCCATTTAATGGGCCTAGTATCAGATACTTGAAGTTATAGTTGCCCTAACTAGATAAGATAATCTTAAGTTTCTTCCGTCTACCTAATTTTCCTATAATAAACATTCTAGGGACAGCATAAAATGACTAACTCAGGGTCATAAAACCAAATGTCCACCATGTAGCTTAGATATTATCCCTTCTACCAAGTTCAGAACAGGCGTGCCCCTGCGTTGCCCCTTGAGGGTGGGGCATCCAGTCTCAATGACTTACTCGTTCACAACTACCTTCCCTTCCCAGTGACCAAGTCACAGGCTTTTTCCCCGAATGGCTACACTACCCGGTACAGGACACTTAACAAAAATGAGGCTTCTGTCCCCTTGAGCACTCTGGTTTTATCTCTCCAGCTCCTACTCTCATACTCAGAATTTTATTTCCACTCACGTACTTTATCTTTGATCATTTATTGGCAACTTTGTAAATGACAGGTGAATGCTGTACCATGAGGCCTGCATGGGCAGTTAGGGTAACTTGCTCTATGTGGCCTTCCTGGAGATTAGAGAATATCTTAAAATGTCCTTCATGTCAATCAAAATAAATAACCTGCTATTTTGGTAGGTTTCCTCCATCTATGTCAGAATAATTCCTGCCATTTATTTTCATCTAAATCAAAGGTCATAATATTCCCTTATCTGAATAGATTATCGCAGAGAAGAAGGACCAGCTCTGTCCTCTCCCTTCCTTTTCCAGTAGAAACCCAGTCTCACTGGCTTCCAGGAAACTCAGGGACAGGCATACTGCCAAGTATCTGCCCATTCCACATGCCTGCTACAACTTCTCTGCTGCTCAGATATTTCAGGTAACCCCTTTCATCTTTGTTTGTTTCTTAATTTGCCCATTTAAAGTGTACACTCAGTGGCTTTTAATAAATTCAGAGTTGTGTAACCTTCATCGCAATAAATTGTAGAGAAGTTTCATCACTCCCAAATCCCTTATTCCTTAGCCCAAGATTCCCTGGGCCTCAAATCATTAAATACCCAGCACCAAACTGTACAAGGATCCCACTGCAGTTCTCCATCTCTCGGATAGACATGAAATCCCTTATTCCTTAGCCATTACTTTCCAATTCTCCCCACTGCCCATCCAGTTTCTGTCTCTATTAAATTTGCCCATTTGGGACATTTCATATAAATAAAATCATATAATAGGTGGTCTTTTGTGACTGGCTTATTACACTTAGTATATTTTCAAGGTTCATGCACATTATAGCACGTATCAATAATACTCCACTGTGTGGATATATATAAAACATTTCGTTTATTCATCAGTTGATGGATATTGGGGATATTTTCATCTCTTGGCTATTATGAACATTCATGTACACGTTTCTGTGTGGACATAAGTTTCCATTTCTCTTGGTATATACCTAAGAGTGGAAGTGCTAGGTCAAAATGAAACTGTGTTTAACTCTCTGAGGAATTGCCAGATATTTTCAAAGTGGCTGTATCATTTTACATTTCCACAGCAGTGTGTTAGTGTTCTAATTTTCCCATATCCTCATACCAACTCTTGTAATTTCCTGTGTTTTTTTCTTAATAGCCATCCCAGTGGGTATCAAATGGTATCTCATGATAGTTTTGATTGCATTTCCCTGATGGCTAATGATGTTGAACATCCCTTCATGTGCCTACTGGCCATTTGTATATCTTCTTTGGAGAAATGTCTATTCAAGTTCTTTGCCCATTTTTAAATTGGGTTGCCTTTTTATTATTGAGTTGTAAGAATTCTTTATATGTTCTAGATACCAGTCCCTTATTAGACATATGATCTGCAAATACTTTCCCCAATTCTGTGGGTTATAGTTTCACTTTCTTGATAGTGATCTTTGAAGCTGAAGGGGTTCAGAACAAATTTCCCCAGAATGTGCCACTTTGGCATGGGGAGTATTTTGAGCTGAAAACAGTAAGGCCCAAAAGACTCAGGAAGAGCTTTTTCACTTCCCCCTTAACAGCTTTAAAGAATTTAGATTCAGGGCTTGGTCCAGGAAGAGAGCTATTACCACAGATAACTACAAAGAGTATAACAAGGCATGGTAAGATGTGGGGGAGCTCAGCTTGGCCTGAGGATCAAATTCCTCTCTGTGTCCCATTGTTTCTGCATGGCATGGCAAACATTTGTTTGCCAAAACAGTTGCTTTTCCCATCTTCCTGTGAATTGTCTTCCTCCCCTTTGAATTCCTAGACCCCTACCCACTTCCCCTTAGCTCAGGATGGCATATAAGCCTCAACTGCCTGACTGCCTGTGGTTCTCATATTTTTATGTCCCACCCCCACATGTATGTAATTAAAATTTGTTTTTCTCCCATTAATCTGTTTGTTAATTTGATTATTAAACCAGCCAAAGAACCTAGACGGGTAGAGAAAAAAAATTCTTTCCCTACATAGCAAAGAAGTTTTTAATTTTGATGCAGTCCAATTTCTTTTTTGTTGCTTTTGGACATTCCTTTCTAGTAAATTTGCTGTCTTTGTCTTGCCTCTCATGGCACTACCTATCATGAATTTCCCTTTCCCCCTTTTTAATGGTTCAGTCATACATTATGATTTAATACTGTAAACCACCCCCATACATTCTTTAAGAGTAAGAATTGGCCCTCGCATAGCACAGGCAAAGAAACAGAATTAGACCGTGGACTCGATCACTCACCGGCAACAGGTAACAATCAGCGCTGTGCCTAGTATAAGCAGAAGCCCGCCTCCTGCTGCTGCAATCACCACGGTGATCAGCTGATAGGCTAAACATATTAAAAAAAAAAAAGAGAGAGAGAGAGAGATTCCGTAAGAGGTAATGAATGAATAAATGAATACAAAAGAATGATTCTCCTTCCCACCTTACATCTACCAGCGAGCCTCAGCTGGTGGCCTCACCTTTCACTCCCTGGACCCCCAGTGAGAGCTTCTCAGGGTTAGCTCTACATTTTCTCTGTCAGAGGGTAGTAGAATTTGCCATCCCAAAATATGCTTCTTAGGCATATTTATCATTTTTGAGAAACTGCAGATACAAAAGATGCTCTGAAAACTGAGTATTAGTTACCCTTTTATAAGGGAGATTTACATTAGAAAGGCAGCCTGTACTAGGAATAGAGGTATTACGGGAGATAACATTTTCACCTGAGAGACTTACCTACTACATAGAAGAGGAGCCATTGTTTACCAAACATTTCCTCTTGTCACCCTCCCATGAATTACTTTCTCCACTCTGAAGCCCCAGACCTCTAGCTCAGGAGGGTATTAGCCTCAATCATCTGGCCGCTTTTCGAATCTCATTTTGTGGGATTCCCATGTGTACACATATGTAATTTTTTTCTCCTGTTAATATATCTTACTACAGTGGTGTGTGTATGTGTGTGTGTGTGTGGAGGGGGAGAGGTCAGCCAAGAATGTAGAAGGGTAGAGGGAAAATTATTTTTCCTCCCCAATACTGTTTCCTCTTTCTCAGCCACTCCTAGAATGAAGGCTCCAATTATGCTTGCAGCCCTGATGACATTTTCACCAATCCACCATAAAAAGAGAAAAATAAAGGAGATGTATGAATTTTTCAAAAACTAAATCTATTAGGTTCTAATCACTGTCCTATCTTCTAAGACTCTGTCCTTCCTACTTTTTCCTAACTTAATATGTGCATTTTATTATGTAAATTATGCCTCCAGTAAAGTTGGTTTTAAAAAAACTAATGGAGAAAACAGAATTTTTTCTTGGCTACTGCCTACCCTTTGGTTTTGTTAGATTTTTGTATTGATGGTGATAGTAAATATAAAAATTCTTGATTTGGTTTTTGGTTCTGACTTGATAAAATAAAAAGGTGACTCTAGGTTAGACTCCCTGATTTTATAAGAAATATTACTGGTCAGTTAAGACCTGAGTCTGGGAATCACTGCATAAACCATGCTAGGCAATGAGTAGTCTCCTAAATACATACAAACTGAATTTAATTACCAAAAATTTGCAGTCACATAAGCAGGTGCATATCACATAAAATAAATAATATTAAAATTTTAATTGATTAGTTTTATACCTGTTTATTCCAGGAAAAATCATATTTTCAATAAAGTCTATTAAATATTAAAATTGATTTTTTTCAGTTGTGGAAATATAATAAAATTGTCTTCTCAGGTTATAAGGTCCAGGATTTTCTATAATAAATTAAGATGGAACCGTGATATTCAGGTAAAGTCAAAGGATAATGCACAGAGCTGGCAGTGAGCAGACTATGAGATAAAAGCAAATACACGCTATTCAACCATTCACCTATCCTTTATTTAAATAAACAGCACAGAAATCTGATTATCTTGAAAACCATGAGTATTAAGATATATAGGAAACAAAGCCAAACCATGGAATAAGGTAATTTTCTTTCTCACATCCTGATACATGTATTCAAGCTTCACTTTTAACAAAAGTGGGGACAAAAGACAAATCTTGAATTTGTCAACTTTTCTCATCTCCATCAACACCACCCTAAGCTACTGTCATCTCTTGACCAGACAACTGCAGTTCCTCCCAACTCATCTTCCTGCACCCAGTCTTGCTTGCTCAACTTAAAAACCAGATCTGTTCATGCCATTTCCTTGCTTTAAACCAACCAACCAACCAACCAACCAACCAACCAACCAACCAATCAACCTATAGTGGCCTCCTTTGTTCCTAAACACCAAAATCTAGCTCCTGATTATCCTTCCACACCAAGTTCAAGTTATCTCACTTCCAGCAAAACAAGCAAGCACTTGTTTTAGAAGTAATCCTTGGAAGTGGCTGCAGTTGTGGCAGGTTCCTGTTGAAAACAAGCAGTTTTGTCTCAAAAGAGACACAGATAGCATAGACCAGCGCTTCTCAAACCATCTGTGATCAAGGACCTGCTTTTCTTTGCTTGTGGTTCTTCTTTTTAAAAAAAGAATATAAAGTCTCATTTGCTCCTCTCATCTTTCCCCACAGGTACCAAGTTTCCCTTTCTCCTTTTTATTTAAAGAGTCAACTGTGAACTGATTTTGTAAAATACCATAAAACTATTTGTTTTTTAAAGATCCTATACCTGAATGTCATAGCCATCATGTCAAATTAATACAAATGTTTCGAAGTGTTTACTTCTAATTTTTGCATTATTTTGTCACATCCATTAACAGTTCACAGACCATACTTGGCGGAGCATTGGTATAGCCTAGTGCTTCTCAAACTTTCCTGTGCATATGAATCATCCAGAGGGCTTATATAAACAGATCACTGGCCCCACCCCGAGATTTGATTCAGTAGGTCTGGGCTAGGGCCGAAAAGAGAAATTATATCTCTAGCAAGCTTCAAAGGGATTGTGATGCTGTCAGCTAGCAGACTGGACTTTGGGTAACACTGGCTTAGATTTTGCAGAAGAGGAGGCAAGACACTGGACTGAAAGCCAGGAGACTTCTGCACACATTAGCACTGAAAAAGAGCCTGGAAGAGAATTCACCGAAACACTCACAGAAGTCAGTGCTCCCTCAGGTAATTATGGCAACCTTTTTAACTTTCTTCTTTGTGCTTTCCTATATTTCTCAAATTTTATTCAAATGCACACACACACACTCACACACACACACACACACACACACACACACACACACACAGAGGCACATAGCCTCCTCAAAATCTAAAAATTGTGGGTATAAACATATACATGTATATTTTATACAAATACATAATTTTTTAAAGAGTACGTTTAATATTCTTTAGCAGCCATATCACTGGAAATTTATAATAAGCTTATGGACAATATAACCCACAGATATTTTTTCTCATACCTGCTGTCAAGTCAGTTCGTGAACTACAACTGATCTTTGGAAGTTAGGAACTAACTTTAGATTTATTATGAGGCCACATGATGATGGAGACGTGTATGGGATTCAATTCAACACCAGCTGCAATGTTTACCCTTTCTGCAGGTGCTCTGAAAGTTTATTTATTAAAGTGAGAGAGAAGGCCATGAGGGTCATCTTACGTTTGTCTGTCTTATCTTTTCCACTTTGAGAAGACTCTCCAGAATGACAAACTTGGAATTCTTAGTCTTACTTGCTCTTTGACATTTGTTGACTTTTCACAGTTTTCCCCAGCAATGTCCCTATCTTTTCTTTATTCTTGTGGTTTGATCATAGGTTGATATTGCTGTCATCACTGTTGGCATTTTTCAATAAGCCAACCCATTCTGGGCTGTAGCTTTTCCTATGAACTATTTTGTCCTTGCTTATATGCTTACTTGGATAGAATCTACCAGATTGTCTGCTTAGACAACACTCTTTGGGGACCTGTTCACTCCCCAGTGCAGGTGACAGTGGGGGCAGTCGTACTTATACACAGAACACCATCCCCTGGCCACAGCAGATTGGTCTGGGAGCAAACACAGGATCCCAACTGGATTGACTAGTTCCTTCCCAGGAATCTCAATTAGGGAAAGAGCGCTAAAACCTTCTCTTTAAAAATGGCTGAACCAGTAATATGCACTCGAAGCTGTTTGGCAAGCCTACGCCCATCGTGTTGTCTGGGAGGACAGAAGGCCTATGCACAGACACCACAGCAAAGAGCAGAGATGAGAGAGGAAGACGGAGTCATGGGAACATGTACTCTGAGAAGAAGGCCTCCAACCTCCGGCTGCTGCGGTTCCCTATAACCCTGATTGTTGCAACTCCTGAGGCTGGAATTCCATGACATATCCCAAGATCTTTCCAATGAACTGTCTTTGTTGCTTAGCTAACTAGGCGTATTTATTCAAGAACCTTAGCCAACTGTGATACTGCAATTTATAATAAGAAATATATATTTGGTCTTTGTCCCAATTCCAAGGCCAGAGCTCCTAAAACCCTTAGAATTTCCTGAAGTGACGAGAGTGATAAGGTCTTTTGTCATGTTAATGAGGTGACTTTTGCAAAGCACCTATGGGAGGAGGCTGGTTGCCAAGGGAACCAACCTTGTGATTAGAAGATTGGAACGTTCAGTCCCACATCCTGACCTCTGGCGATGGAAAAGGGGCTGAAGGTTGAATCAATTGCCAGTGACCAATGATTTAATCAATCGTGCCTGTGTAATGAAGCCAAAGGGGCAAGGTTCAGAGAGCTTCTGGTTAGGTCGACATGTGGAGATGAAGGGAGAGTGTAAGTTCTGTGTCCCTTCCCATACACCATGCCCTGTGCATCTCTTCCATATGGCTGTTCCTGAGTTACAACATCCTTTTATAATAAACTGGTAATCTAGTAAGTAAAATGTTTCTCTGAGATCTGTGAGCTAATCTAGCAAATTAATTGAATCCAAGAAAGTTTCTGGGAACCTCTGATCTATAGCCATTTGGTCAGAAGCACAGGTGACAACCTGGACTTGCAATTGGTAAATGAAGTGTGTGCGTGTGTGCTGGGGGTGGGCAGGGGTTCAGTCTTGTGTACTGAGCCCTTAACCTGTGAGATCTAACCCTATCTCCAGGTAGATAGGTTCAGAATTGAGTTAACTGCTTGGCAGTGTGGAAAGAACACACACTTCTAAACTGGCGTCAGAATCGTACCAATCAATTTGTCTTCCTTTAAAACTCACTCATTACAGACCTTTCCAGGAGGCTGTATTAGTTTTACTTTAAAACGTATTCACTTCTCCCATTTTTCCCTTCACTGAGCTCATTACTGATGTATGGTTAGAATTTTGCCTTTTAAATCTTTCCATTCCTCTTGAATCATCTTTCCTTCAGAATCTCTGTTTACAGCATTTTTTTCTTCCTCTGTACCTCTTGAAAGGTGACTTTCTCACCTGTACAGGCTGTATGCGACCATGCTCAAGAGCAGAAAACGAAGTGGCATTCCCCTCTCTCCAAGCCCTACTTCCTCCTCATTCTGACCTGAAGGAGGCCAGTTAAGACTAAGTGAGGTGTTTGCATTTAGCTGAATGAGACTTCCCTGTTAACTTCTGGATAATTAATTATTTCTTTTTCCTCTTCAGCAGCTTAGTGCTGTCTTTCTGGATGTTTGCTATGAGTGACTCCTACCAACACACAGTGTTCTCGCTGGTGTGAATCTTTTAAAGTCCAATGTAACAACAGGGTGAACACAATTAAAAGATACTTTATACACTTGCCACTGAACTGTGGGCTAGGGTAGGAAGAAAATGCAGGAAGATCTTTAAGTTGAAGGTTCTGGCTTCACTAGAAAGAGGAGCATACGTGGGGGGAAAACAGGCTCTAACTCCTCACTGGCCATGCTGGGAGGCTATTGGGGAAGGATTCGCTGCTGAAGAGATGCAGAAACTGCATAGAAAGGATGAGCTACAAAAGGGTTGTGAATATGAAACAGAGATGGATGAAAATATCTGTGGCCAGACAAAGGTAATCTAGGAAAATTATGTGTTCTATAATCACAAAATGACAATAACACATAAAATAAAAAAAAGTGGCTTATAGGATAGGAATATAAAAAAGACTTTAAAAGAGTAATAAGAGGAGAATGGTTAAGTAAATTATGGTAATCCACAGAGCAGAATTCCAGAGTATTATAAGTGACATTATAAGTTATATAAATGAAAATATTGTATAGTTTACTAGGTTAAAAGCAGTTACAAAACAGTATATTCTGTGAGATCCAATTTCTATTAGAAAGATATACATATATATATACCATTGAAAAGAAATATAATACCAGAGCTTCTCAAACTTGAAAATGCATATAAATCTGCATATTAACCAATCTAGGGGTCTTGTTAAAATTTAGAATCTGAGTCAGTAGGTTTGGAATGGAAAGGCCTGAAATTATGCATTTTCAACAAGTTCCTAGAGGCTGCTGATACTGCTGTTCATATAGATCAGGGTCCCCAACTCCCGGGGCCGTGGACCAGTACCAGTCTGTGTCCTATTAGGAACTGGGCCGCACAGCAGGAGGTGAGCAACGGGCCAACAGGCAAAGCTTAATCTGTTTTTGCAGCCGCTCCCCAGCGCTAGCATCACCACCTCAGATCAACAAGTATTAGATTCTCATAGGAGCATTGGTCTCTGGTGCAAAAAACATTGGGGACCGCTGCTGTAGACCACACTCAATAGCAAGGATATAGACCAGAATATTAACAATGATGTTTAATGGGTGAGGAAACTGCTTGTTTTAGTTTTCTTCTTCCCTTAATTTATATTTATTTTCTAATTAACTTGGGTTAAAAAAATAAAAATCAATGGGCATGTGTTATGTTATAAAAAAAAAAACCCAAAATTTATTTTACAAATTGAAAAACGGTGAAGCAAATCAAGATGTCATGGGAGATATAACAAAACTGTGAGGAGAAGCCCATCTAAAATTTGGGCAAAGAAGGGAATATACACACCTAAGAAAAGGGAGTGGGGGCAAGGGGAAGAGAGCAACATTTCTGTTAAGTTTGCAGGAGAATCCTGGGGCCACTGGACAAATGGCATAAGACAGACTTGTTGAAATCTGGAGTATAAACAGAGACTTTTTTTTTTTTTTTACATAGAAAGAAAATTAAAAGAAGAGTAGTGATAAAACAGGTGCAACCTGAGCTGCCCAGGTGTAGGTGGCCCTGCCAGGTGGACACATGAGTCCAGCTGGGCCCATACTACCTCAGGTTTGAAGGGTATTCTCTGTGAGGAACAAGGAGTGCAACCTGGACACAAGTAGAAAGTGAATAGAGACTTTTAGAAAGACAGGTCATAGTCGATGCCTAACACAGACTATAGTGGAGTTGAATGATTCCTAGGAATGCATGAGTGAGGGAATCTCAAGATGTGGCTTAGCTGGACAAAGCTGGGCTCCCATCTCATTGACCTTGGGTAGAGTGTGTGCTGCAAGAAGTCTGCAGAAAGAAGAAACATTCGTCGTCTATTAAAAAAAAGAAAAAAAAATCAGCCTAAGCTACAGTCCCATGAAGGCACTCACTGTCTTTGGTGGTGATAGTGGTGAGTGATCAGAATCCTGTTATTTGGCATAAAACATTGAGTGGCAAGCCACAGATGTCACAAGAGGCCATTGTCACAGATGGAGATGAAGTTCAGGTGTTCCTGATTCCTTAACCAACACCCAGGGCTGGTCTGAACCTCAGGGAAAGGAGTAGGTGGCAGGTACAATTTGTTATCAGTCACTATTAATTGCTTGGCAACACTAAAACTATTATACATATTAAAATCATAAAGTAATATTTACACATGATCACAGAGTTAACAAAAGTCACGAACAAAAGATGGCCAGGAGTGAGCCGGAAATGTGCCCTCTGCTGGACATAACAATGGTGACTCGGATACAAAGGGAGGAAAAAGAAGTCTCAGGATCAGAGAGAAATCCTGGCTACTTACGAGACCCACACACATAATGGGGAGACACAGGAACTTACAGAATAGTCAATGGATGTAAGGGTATATCATTTCTAGACATATACAGTATTTAATGAGCTCTAAAAAATAAAATCAGTAACTGCCACTTAGAACAATGCCCTGCAGCTCACTCCCCTTTCCTCCAGGCCTTTATACGGCCTTCTCCTGTTACCATTTTCCCTCTATGGATCACTCTTCCATTCATTGAGAAATAGAAAGCATTTTCTGGTAAAACCTGCTTAGAAAGCTGTTTGACTACAGCAGGTTTGAAGTACTGGCTCATTCTACCAGAGGCCTGTCAGGGCTGAGAGGTCCCAGGAGGACTTGGCAGATGGCATCTTTCCCCTCCTGTTCCCTGGCGTACCCCGAGAGCTGCCACAGCTCCACACTCCTCACCTGTCTTGCTCACTCTCTCTTTCTTCACCATCTGATGGGATTGTATTCTAACAAGTTTCTTGTACATATGATAAAACTCTATTGTAATCTCCCTCACTTAAATTATTCTTTATTAATATTATCTAAGCCTCTTTTATAAATATCACTAACATCTTAGGATAAGGTTTGCAGGTTCATGGTACCATCACACTGTGATCTCTAAAACTATCTCTTCTAAAAGACTATGTCATTTAGTTCTAGTATTCTAGCATTAGGGGCATAGGTCTCAAATATCTCCAGTGTTTTGCTTGACCCTTCAGCCTCCTTTTTCCACATTTAAAAGTCCTAGGCTTTCTTTGATCTATTCTTATGTGCCAGCCACTCCACACTCTTGGTTCTGGTTTTGAGTGAGGAGTGAGATTCACACTAGAAAGTAAACAAAGGCCATTCTGTACCCTGGGCAGTCCCTTTAATGGCAGATATCTTCTTGAACATAGGGTATAAAGTCCCCAAAACCAGGTGAGACTTTGGCTTGTCTAAATTATGATTTTTTAGAAAAGGACATAAACTGCTATCCAAACTGTTTTACATAAGCCAAATCTCCAAAACCTGAAGCCTGCCGTTTTGAGCACGGACACAAGGAATTTTGACTACTTTTTAATTTTTAAAAAGTCTAAAGTATATATAACTTCCTCACCTTATTAAACTGAGTTTACTTGTAATACTGTGACATAAGATCTTCCTTCACCCCCAAGCCCCTGTATAAGAGCTTCTAAAACCCTTGGAATTTCAGAGAGATAGGGATGAGAGGAGCATCTTCTGTTATTCAAAACAAGCCTCTTTCAACCATACCTGAGTTTATGCTAATGAGGTGATACCTGCAGGATGAGGGCTGGTTGCAAGAAAGAATCATGTGATTAGAGACCCCGCCCCCATACCTCCAATGGTCAATAGCTAATGATTTAATCAATCAATACTATGTAATGGGGCCTCTACAAATACCCTAAACGATGGAATTCAGAGAAATTCTGAGTTGGTGAATATGTAAAGATGCTGGGAGTGTGTTGTGCCGAGAGAGAGCAAGGAAGCTCAGAACTCTTCCTGCCCCACAACTTGCCCTATGCCTCTCTTCCACTTGGCGATTCCTGAGCTGCATCCTTTATATAGTAAGTAAAGTGCCTTTTGAGTTCTGTGAGCTGTTCTAGCAAATTACCAAATCTGAGGAGGGGGTTATGGGAGCCCCCTGATTTATAGCTGGTTGGTGAGAAGGTCCAGACTTGGGATTGGTGTCTGAGGTAGGAGCAGTCTTGTGGGACCAATCCCTTAACCTGTGAGGTCTGACACTAACTCTAGATAGTAAACCCCCCACATATTTGATGTTACAAGTGTTGTGAGTAAAAATCAGTTCATGGTAACATGGCTAATGATTTTGTATGTGATGACTCGGGTCCATCAAAATGAATGTCTGTGCTTAAATGCTTTTATGACACCATGGTGTCCTTAGGGACTACTAAAGAAGATAGAGTTGTTCACTCCACCATTTGATGGACTCAGGTTGCTACTTTAAAAAACGAACAAACATTAATTCAGTGGGCTCCTCTCTCTCTATTCTATATGACTGTAAATATATCTGCTTCTAGAAGTGCTTCCCTAGTCTTTCTCTTAGATTATCTGTACTTCTTGCTAATTCACAGGCAGGATGGATCTGATGCTCAAAGTCCGCAGTAATCCGGGGTGGATATGCAAATCTAAACCTCTAGACTCTGGCCTAACAGTGGCTCAATGCCGAGTACACTGAGAACTTCATGTCAGTTTTGTACTTAGCACTGAATTTGTTTCATTTTATTATTTTATCTATTTTTTAATTCATGTTCAAAGGAAGCCCAATAATGAAACTTACTAATAGAAAGATTTGTGAGCAAGGAAAATATCGCTGAAGAAATAAAATGTAAGGTATACCACTGGGGAATAGAAACTGGAGACTTTTACATATGTTAAATAAAATCATGGACACTTTTAGTTTAGTAAAGTTAGACTATGGACTGTTGGCAGGTTCATCTATATAATAAGGCACTAAGTGAAGTATTGAGTGTTATTATTCCCATTATATCCTATATCCCAGAATATCTTTCATAATTTTGAGGGTGTTTTCAATTTCTCAGGTCTCAGTGTAAGAAAATGTTAGTGAAAATGATCTTAAACTAATCACAACTGCTTTCCTTAAAGAACTGTGTTAGGTGTGGAACACCATGCACACAGTTACTGCCACCCTTCTGCATTCTGTACTTCTGGGAGCATGAATATCAGCTTGGAGCAGATGCCTCTGAGTCTGTCTCTAGCCCTGTGCTCTGGCTGTGACTATACTGGAAGTCTCTAGCTCCTCATGTTCTCCTCTGACCACTCTATGCTTCTCACTGTAGCCCAAGTTGATTTTCTTGTTCAAACTGCCTTCCTGTTCTAAGACTTGCAAGTTCCACCATAGATACTGATTAGAGTCTAAACTCTCAGGCTGGCCATCCAACACTCCAGCAGTTTGGTCCCTATACTCTGCCAACCTAGTCCTCCGCTCTCTGCCTTCCTCTCTTTCCAGCCTTAGCCACACCTACTTACACACTGTCCCTGGATTACCAGGGCCTGGCTGCTCCAAGACCTATAAGTTGTTCCCTCTGACTTCTCCCTCCATGCCTGCCAGTCAAAATCTACCAAAACCTCCAAGTCCCTCCCTCAGAGAAGTACTCGGGAGGTCATGGCCCCTCCCCCTGACACATCCCAAATCTCACACTTATTATATTACATTAACACTCCACAGTCAGGGCTATTTAGGAACGTGCATATCCCCGCTATGGGACCTGGAGCCCCCCCGAGAGCACTCCTTGCTTTTCTCGTACCTCACAGCAGAGGAGCTAAGAAGACAGTGGATTTGAATTGAGGAGGGTGGAGGGGAAAGGGGCTTGGGGACTTCTGCATACTCACGGTTCCCACAGTTGAGACCGCCAAGGCCAAATGGGCAACTGCAAGTCAACAAAGAAAAAGAATGAGAATTGGGTTTCAAATCTCAGAATAAATAATTGAGGCAATTTAGTAATAATTTCTAAATGAGGTTTCTAAGAAACCCATCGAATGAATGAACATGGAGCCTACCTCATACAGGTTTCATTTTCAAGCCTATAGCCATCTTCACACGCTGGAAAGAAAAAAAAAAAAAAAAGGAAAGTCCATGAAAGTGTCTATTTACCTCCGTTGACCCAAACTGACAGTTGACTAAACACTAGCCACCCTAAAGTCCACAAGATTATTCTAGAACCCAAAGGCCACTAATAGCTTTAGAATTATCTATAACCTGGCTTAAATATTGCTGCCAGCTAAACTCCTAATTTTATCAAAAAAATTTCTTAACTTCTTTGTGTCCCCCAGTTTTCCATCTACTTATTGTTTTTTAGAGGTGCTTAAGTAAAGTAAGGCATGCAAATGGCTTAGCACAGAGCCTAGCATGTAGTAACCACCAAGTCAATGTTTATAACTGTAATTATTTCCCAATAAATGCAATTCTCTTTGGAAGTTCTCTGCAACCCCCGTGTAACATCATATACACAAAGACAAATGTTTCGCCTTCTTTAAGTCAAACCTTTAACCTGCCGTTGGTCCCACTGGCCCTCTTCCATAAGGTAGTGGGTGATATCCTCTGGGCCGCAGTCCTAGCGGGTGCCTGTTTTCTTAAGAGAACCTCGCCCTATAGTCGGTGGTAGGCATGCTGGGCATAGTTAAATGAGCCCTAATCAGCAGAACATAACTTTGAACCCCGTGGAGGTGCTGCTCAGGGACTGCCGCCTCAGCATCTCACTGAAGGGCCGTGGCCCAGCTACTCTCCTGAATCAGCAGTTTCTGAATTTATATGATCACCAAACACTTTCAACACTATAATCAGCTAATAGGCCAGCATGAGCTATAATACATGCTTGGATGAAAGTGGACAATAAAAAATGGCCTCACAGACAAATCCATTGCTGGAAGGAATGATAAAAATTTGATCCATGATTAATGTATGATATGCACTGCCTAAAAATCCTGGATAGGAATAGGTACATGTGTATGGACACACAGCACATACACTAATGGTGGTTGTGAATGTCATGCCTGGGGAAGAGCGGGAGGCACACCCTACAGGCTGGGACAGAGATCTCCAACAGACTTCCTATACCCTCCCTTACAGATTAGTGCATCATAATGTTAACTATGCAGATGTACTTAACAGTGTTCTTCCTTCTGTTTTTTAATGTTAGATGTTAAGTGTTTCTAGCATCTACTTTGTTGTCATAGACTACTGACGTATCACTAGAGATCTGTGGAATGACTTGGAAAACACTGTTCTAAATAATCTATAATTCTCTCACAGCAGATCATGAGAGCTGTGAACCTGGAATGCACTGTTTTGGCTCCATTGAATCACTTTTTCTGAGCTACATTCTCTTCTATTAAGAGCTATCTAGTATAAGCAGCAGCCCTAGGCAAGTCCCTCTGGTATTTACTGTGGGATGTCAGGGACCACAGTGCCACAATACCGCTCAGTAACCTTGATGAGGACAGCTGAGAGACACTTCTTTCGGGCCCCAGGGTCTAGACAGATGGGGATGCTTTACTTTATTTTATGGTCCCCACCTGTTTTCAGAGTCACGGTTGTCCCTTTACTTCAGTGCCCAGGAACCTCTGAACTTGAACGAGTGGCCTAAATTTAGCAAACGTGCAGGACCTTATGGTATATCTTTCTGCATATTCACTTTTCTTGTAGCCTCAACAAAGCAGTCATTTTATTTCTCCTTCTACCTGATTTACCTTTTAAATTAAATCTCATTTTGTTACATGAGTTTTCATTAGGAGCTTCAAGTTTTTTTTGCAACAAGGTAGAGCATTATCCTATCCCATTTAGGGAAGGAGGAATGAAGCCCCTCCCCCCCAAATCTGTGATACTTTTGAGTTTTCTGCTGGCCTTTCTCAGGCGGGACGTTCTCTAAGGAATAAGCTGAGCACTCCTGCCTCCCAATGGTGGAAAGCACCGTGCCACAGCGGGTGATGGGAGCGTGGGCAGCAGCACCTGGATGACCCATGGATATGTCTGCAGGGCAGCTACAAAGGGACTGCTGGCATCCCTAGTGACTCATCCCACCCAACTCGGCACTGATGTCACACCAGTCTGTTCTATTCTGAACACTTCTTCCTGGAAATGTTTTTACATCAGATCTACCCACCCAACCTTCATCTGTTGGGTGGGAGCTTTCCATCCTGTGGCTGTCTTCCAGCCAGACATAAGGTCCGTCTGTTGTCCTGACTGAGAGCTGATGGGTTGGGCTGTTTTCACTTCGCTTCGGAAGTGGCCTGACTCCCTCATGTAATGATATGTCTTCATTCCAAATGGGCTCATTCAGTCAATCACTCTAAGAATGATGCTGCTGTGGGCCTGGCACTGCCGTAGACACCCTGGTGCACCTTAGGATCCAGCTCCTCACCCCCACATCCTAGAGGGACTCTGACTCAGGGAGCACTGAAGAGGAAATGGATGTGGCATCAGCTAGCATATACGCCCAAATCGGGCTCCCTCTATTGATATGAAACACAAGAAAATTCAAGCTTTCTGGCCTTAAAATAAAAAAGTAGTAGAATCTTAACTCTATTTGTTCCCTTGCAGGAAACTAAATCAAGACCTGCTAATCTTGCCCTATCATATTTGCTCTTGTATGATCATTTGTTCACTCAACAGGCATCCTTGAGACTCACAATGTGCTAAGTAAGCACATCCTAGACACAGATACTGCTCTCAAGGCACTTGCCGTCTGGCGAGAAAAACCTGCAAACAGGTAGTTGGAATTCATCGTGATGCCTGCATGATGGAGGGAAGCTAAGAAACCTGTGGGAAGGACACCTACTTTAATTTTATATGACACTTTGAAGGTCTGGTAAAGACACTGTAAAAACATTTTATGTATGACACTAAGAAGTGTGTGTATGTGTATGTATATGTGTGTGTGTGTGTGACAGGGAACAATACAGACTTGCTAATGTACAGCTATGACTTGTAGAGATTTAGAAAACATATCCACACATCTCTGTCTTCTATTTATATGGGAGACTGACCCCTGATTTTGAGGTGTCCAAAAGAGGACTCATTTTAAATCCCCTGTGCTCCAGTACCAATGGCCAGAAGATGTCACTGTCAACCCATCAGAACCCAGTCAACAGGGCTGTGGCCAAAGGAGCTCCCAAAGGCACTCATCAAAGGCCTGAAGCCACAGATGAAAATCTAACCAAAAAAGATATTGCACAAGCGAGGTTTCAAAAGGCCTCAGCAACAAGCCCAAAAACTAACCTATGTTTCTTTATGCTGCCTATTGGGTCATTATTTGATAAACATGGGGTTGCTAGTGCCTGTGTCACTGCATTCTGGAAAATCTTTGACAGCTCTGCTACTGCTAATGCTAGTCTGTAAGAGACACAAAGAAATTGCTGTCTCGGAAATAGAGGGGAAGTGGCACAGGTGAGCCAGAAGCAAAGGTGGCAGGGCCGTTCTTGAAGCCATCAGAAACTCCAGAGGCATGGCGTACTGGTGCCAGCATCCCCACGTGCCCGCACTTATGCCCACCTTGCCTCTCCCTCCCACCAGCCTCACAGTGTCCCGGCGCATGGATTTTAGCAGAGGTCACCTTCCCATATGAAGTGGGGCTCACAGGCCCAGTTTCTAAGAAGAGCAAGGAACACTTTGCATTAAACTAGATAAGATAGAATTAGAAAGCATCATCTCTTTGTATGAAAGCAATAGGCCAACACGGCGCTGAGAAACGCTGTGGAGTTTCACGTCAGGACCGCTGCCCACCACAGAGAGCGGGCCCTCCTCTTCAACACCCACCACAGGGATGGCCTGCAGAGCCGAGGGTGTGCACCTTCAAAGCCCTTTGTATATAAGCCGAAGTCACAGGGTCTGAAGCTCAGGATGAGAACACTGCCCTGAAATGTATTTTTATCCTCTCCTGATGTAATGAGTCCTCTAATGGGAAGCCCTGACAGATATAAGTGGCATGTCACCTTTTCCCAGTATGTGATTTTTTACTCAGATTCCAGTATGTCTGTCACTAGCAGGTGTTGACTGAGCAGGAAAAGTGTGCCAAACACATTCTAATGTGAATCAATGCTTAAAACTACATTATGGCCTTTACATTGCTACGTTTTTCTGGTGATCACACATTGCAGCAGTTTTTTATAAGTCAGGATACACAGTGTTCTGCATTTGAATTAATTTTATTTTAAAGTACTATGCTCATCAATCAGCTTTTAATCTGAAACTGAATGGATTTAAGTGTCACCTAAAAGGTTAGCAGAATTAGGTTTCTGCCCTCAAACATTTCATGAAACCTTTAAAATTAGAACTCATTAATTCAACAGCAACCTGAGAAAAATATAAGAGCAAATGCTGATGGACTGCAAAGTACTACCATATATGATGCCTTCTTTAATTCTTACAGCATCCAATAAAGTATCACTATACTCATGTCATAGAAGAGGAAACTGAGGTTCATCAGCAAAGTGAAGTGACTTGCCCAAGATGAAACACGACTGGTGAGGCAGATTCAGACTCTGACCCAGGTCCCCTGAGCCTCATCAGAACTTCATCTACTGAGCCATAGCTGCTGCTAAAATGGTAGGGCCTGACTCCATGCTTGTGTTACCATTTTAAAAGGTTAGGAAACAAAGGAATAAAGCTTTGGGAATTAAAACAATAATTTTTCTAACTTCCTTAAAGTGAAAAAAAAAAAAAAAGAAGAAGAAGAAGAAAAGGTGTTGCCGCCACAGGCATTCCATTCTCTTTGTTTCTCTTTGAATCCAGTGGTCTGGCCAGTGTGCACAGGTCAGAGATAATGCTATTATCCCAAGGAGATAATGTATTCAATCCTTCTGTGAACACAATAACAAGAACTGGTTGCCCCCAGTTTAGAATAGTCATACCTAGAACAGAAAAAGCCCTGGGCAGAGAAAAGCATCAGTCCCGTCCCAGGACAGCCCACACACCGCCCCCCCAAACCTGCAGTACCTCGGCAGGAGTGATCCATCTTGTTGAACTGAAAGTAGCCCGACTTGCACTGGCACAGAGCAACACCATCCAGATCAGTGCAGATGGAGGTCTCTTTGTCACATTCTGGAGTCTTCCGCTTACATAAGCTGCCCGCTGGAATGGAAAAACAAGACAGTGAAGCAAAACAAAACCTCCTCCACTTCAAACCTTAAGATGCATGATCTTTCTATTTCAGGAGGCTCTGGGAACAGCTTTTCAAAAAGTCTGCATGGTGCACGCTCCTTTCAAAGGTCCATTCTGCCTTCTGTCACTCCTCCCCTGTGTCAGGCCTGTTTACTGAAAGTTCACACGGCATGCCGCAGGACAAAGAAACCACACCAGACAGAACAGGGTGCTATCCCTAACTTCAGCATCCACTGCAAATATGGCCCTTGAAGGTATGGTGTCTTCTGTAGCTTCTCCTGTAAGGATCGCAGGGGGAAGATCAACACAAACCCAGAAACCTTGACCATACTCTGCTGAGAAAGGGACTCAGACCTGCCTCGAGCTGCAGTGCACCTCCGCTCTGTGTCTGTGTGCCCTACAGGGACACAGCATGCTCGTGTGGAGGGTAGCCTGTGACCTGACCTAACGCAGATGATTCAGAAGAGAGAGGTAGAAGATGATCTGCTCTCTGGAGGCTGTAGTTTAATCATTACCTGTCTGCCTCCCTATTACACTGATTGGGTCTTAGGGCTTATTCATGTCTGGGTCTTCAGCACCTTGCACAGAGACCGGTCTGCACACAGTGCTCAATACACGCATGCTGAAGGTGCCTTCAAACCACCTGTCGCCGGGGCACCTCCAAGAGAGACAGGCTTACTACCTCCTTCACTTTAGGATCCTATTTCTTACCTGGCCTTGTCCAGCTCTGAGCAGGTGGGCCATGTTTATTTCATGGATGGCAATGAACCATTTCATTATTATCAAAAAGCATTCATGTTGGGCAGGTGGCCCTCTCTGAAGTTGTACATAGCAGGCCCTCTCTGAAATTTATATGGAAGACCCTGTCTAAGGTTGTATATAGTGGACACAGTGAGGGTACATTTTTCCACCTAACATAACCCTGCCCCCCCAAAACACACACACACACACACACATGTACTTGGAGTACACAGGCAACAGAACAAAACTATGAAACCAAATGGAGAGTGCACAGTGACTTATTTAGACCCATGTACAGGGCAAGACAAGCCTGATATGTGCTGTTGTTGGCAGACAAGATCAAGTGCAGACTGGGGAGAAGGCAGAGGAAGGGCGATGTATATATTGTGCAGTAAGGCATGGCCTCTCCTCTCCCACCTTAAGGAAGACACCAACCTATTCAGAAGCCAAGAACCAGCTCTTAACACAGCAAAACTGTCCCTGCCCAGGCAGGTTCTGGTGACGCAAGCTGACACCCACACAGGGGCCCCAGTATCGGCCTCCTTTTCTGAGAGTCCTGAGAGCTTGGGACCTGGTGGATGGCCTGGTCACAGGGAGGTAAGTTTAGGACACAACGTTAGTTCTCAGTGCCGAATTTCCTGCCTTTATCAGTGGAAGCTGACATGCTAAATCAGAACCCTGTTTGTGTGAGTGATAGAATTTCCTTTGTTTATTGTGAAAAGTCTGTATTTAAGGGAGAAAAATAAAAAATGGAAACTATCACCAGGCAAACACTGTGAAGCTGGCACCGGAGTGATGTTAAGGCTCCACAATCCCTCACCTAAAGTTTCAGAAGACTCTGCCAGTCCTCCAGCCTTAACCTGAAGAAACACCTCCAGGGCAGAAGCCTGCCCAGGCTGGCACTAGTCCTCTCCAGCTGCCAGCCTGAGTTGTCTGGCCTGATGAGATGTTTTCTAGAAGCCAATGTCACGTTTTCCTTTCATCCTGCCCATTAATCCAGCTTGCTGGTGACTGCCACTCACCCCTTCCTGCACAGAGGCGGATTCGTGGGAAAACAGGGAAAGCTGGTCTTGCCTCTGCAATGGAGGAGTTGCTGTCCTTAAAATTCTTTAAGAATATTTTATCATAAAGGCATCAAACGGAACCACGTAAAATCCCATTTTCATTCTAAGCCTGGCGATGTGATTTTTCTACACCCACAATTCCCATGGTCCTTCCTGGGCATAACATCCGCCAGACAGACAATGAGAACTTAAGTAAATCTAAGGCTGAGACGCTGCCTGGGGGATTTCCAAGGACTCTAAACCTCTGGAGACAGGAGAGCTGCAGTTCTTTGAAAGGTGAGGAAGTGGATACTTTGTGAATTGAAGGGTGAAAACTGGCCTTCGCTGTGGCCGTGTCCTGACACTGTCCATATGTTGGAAGCACCCAGATGCCAGAGCCTGACAGCTTCTGCTCATCATGCCCACCCTTCTAGCACTCAGAAAGGTGAGCAGGAGGCCAAGCTGAATGTGTTAGCAAAATCTGCAGAAGACCTGGGAGGAAAAGCAGAGAAGTGAGCCTGTTTCCAGCCAAAATGCCTGGCTGTCTTTGTTTTCATGGGCTCCGAAAGGAGAGGGGGAATTATAGGGACCAGCATGTGAGGGGACAAGGGAGTATACACAGGAAATCTCTGTACCTTCCTCTCAATTTTGCTGTGAACCTAACATTGCTAGAAAGAAAGAAAGAAAGAAAGAAAGAAAGAAAGAAAGAAAGAAAGAAAGAAAGAAAGAAAGAAAGAAAGTCAGTCTTAAAAAAAAGAAAAAAAAAAAGAATGGGACCTCAGCAAGGAAGCAAGGAAGACAGGAGCTTTCCTGTGAGCCCCATCCAAGCAGTGAGAAGAACAGGAGTCAGAGAGTGGGCACGGCTGCTCTGAACAGAATTTCATAAATGTAAATATCTGGTCACTTGATTTGTGAGACATGAAATGCATTTACTGAAGACAAAAAAAGTAACCTCGTACAACGCTGACCACATAGGAGGTACTCCATAAGTGTTTAGTGAATTGAAAGGTCTCCTTCCTACTCACAGAGGAGGAAAATTTGGGACACTTCAATCACTGGCAAGAGAAACAAGGTAAAACCAAATTGCTCTTGCCTCGCAGTTTGGAGCCCATTATAATGAGGCACAAACTTTTTAGCTAATTCCCCGATGATGCTGAATGATAGCAACTTTAATTCCAGAAAGTTTAGCTCTTTTTTTCCTCTTCAAATGAATAACTAGCCCTGAAATGGGCCAAAGATGCGGTATTTATCCCAGAGTGAAAGGCTAACTTCTGGCTCACAGGCACTCTAGTGCACGACCCCGGAGGCGCGCCCTCAGGACCAGCACTCACAAAGCCTTACCACCTTGGAAAAGTCCTAGATCTACCAGAAGATAGAGCACCAAACCTGCTACCTACAACTTAGGTTTGGCGTCTGGGCACCAGATGGGAGACGCACAGATTCCACATCCCAATTGTGTAGTAACATGAGCTAAGCAGAGCCCACTTTGATTGTTCATGGGACAGCACCAGAGACAAGCCTTCTTGGTGAGGAAGCCCTCAAGCCCAGCAGAGTTTTCCCATCCCGGAGGCAAAATCTCCCCTCTATCCAAATTTGCCTTCAGAACTTGTCTCTCATCCCTTTCTTCATCTGCTTCACACTAGATGCACTGTAGAAGCTTTAGACAAAAAACAGATGAAGCAAGAACAAGAATGGGGAAATTATCATGAATGGCACCATGAGCAGCCTGACCTACCTTGTTCTGGTCTTGTTTCTGTGTGTTAATGACTTGCAAACAAACAAATTAAAAAGATAGGTAATACTGCACATGCTTTTTTTACTAAATGATATATCATGATGAAAGTTTGGGGTATTGACAAGCTTGTATGTTCTGTGTATGAATGGTTGTCTCTCCAGAGAGAATAGGAACCTCTCAAGGGAAAGAAGAGTGATTTCTGCTTCATTACATCAGCTTCTGTATCACTTCCCTCACCAACAATATAGGGAAGAAACAGAAGGAGCAGCATGCCAAGGACCAGGTGACTTTAAGACACTGTGTGTGTGTGTGTGTGTGTGCGCGCGCGCGCACGCGTGCACCTTCGTGCATGCGCATGAAGGCCTTTGCTTAACACCTATTTCAAAGATAGGCTGGCTCTGTGATGAGCTTGCTTAGGCCTGAGCCCTGAATGCCTGACAGTTCCATTCTAGGTCTGTGCCTAACCATATAGGTGGGGTCCTCCCAGAGGGCCATCCTCTTACCTCTAAAGATCCGTCTCTGAGATCCCAAGAGCTGGCAGACCTCAGCAGAGGACCTGCAGGAGTTGACACATTTCTGCATCCCGTCAGCCAGGTCAAACAGCGTCACATTGGAGGCCAGGGAAAAGGTGGTTTGCAGTGACATGACCACTGCGCTGGACTCTCTGTAGGCAAAGTATGTAGGTTTTCAATTGTTCTAAAATGACATGTGGGCCCCAAGGCTTTTAGAAAATAAGTGTCATTTCTATTGCCCAGTGAGGGAATGGGAAGACATGAGTGTCCAGTGACTTTGGTCCTGGGTCACCTTATGGCTTGGTCAAAACAGGGCCTGGTTTTATTGCTGCCACCCATGCAAGAACATTCCCCCCTTTCTACAGACTGGTTCACAAGCAAATGTAATTCTATTACTTACCTAGAAGCATGAACTGTGGATCGGGTATAACCAGGTAACGTTGAAAAACACACATTTAACTGAAAGGAAGAACAGGTTTGTTGTTAACTATGGGTTAGACAAAAGCCTTGGACCTGGAACCAATTTCCTATTTTCAGAATCAAACAGGCATTTTCCAGCCATCAAGTTATCAGCAGGGGGTTTTACAGACCAGTGGTGTCTTTTTTTTTGTTCCCTTCTTAAAACGCCTTTCTATGCTCATTCTGTTGTTCCATGAGTACAAAGGGAAAGAGGCAGATAGTAAATCAGTGGGGAAATCTTGGCAGGAAAAGATGTTCAAAATAGCACCCTTGGATGCAAAACATCTTCAAAGGAGCAGATCTTTTCTAAGACCCAGGGTTTCAAAAACGCAGAGGCAACTGTTTATTTGGACTTCGCATAGTGAACTGGCCTCAAGAAAAGGCTGGTTCCTTTCAGCCACCCCAGGTCTGGCAGGCCTTACATAGATCCCTCCTAATCTACAATCAGTTGACCTAACTCAAAGACAGGTCCTCTTCAAAAAGGCTCTCCATGGGAAATTACATTATGTGGGTCAAGAATCCTTTTGGTGCAAGCAAATTAAAAGCAACTCTCCCTGCATTCGCCTTGTGCCCTGAGAGAGAGCAGGAAATCCCTCTATGGCATAAACTACCATCCCTGCTTCCCTACTCCTCCCATATGGGGGCTGGGGTTTCCTTTTATGCAGCAGGAGGTCTCAATACCTGACCACTGCAGACCCACCTGTCTTCCAAGCCTATGTATCAGATACATCTCACTGTTCAGAAGATTGATTACAACATGGGGTGTTATCAGACCCTTCATGGCTTTGGATGGCATTGCTTTATAGTCTAACAGGCAATGATGTATTAGTAGTACTATTACTAAACTTGTTTTTCCCAGGAAAAACAGAAATGGCACATTTCAGAACAGAATGGCATCTTGGGAAAGGCTTTCTCCAGTCACTACCTAAATCTTTACTATTTTGGGGAGGGGGGTGAGGATGTCACGTCACTAATAAATTATACATTGATACTGTGTAAACATTAACAAGTCAGATGAGTCGCTAAGCACTGTGTAGTTCACCTCTGCATGGGATTCTAAGCCCCAGTGTTATCTTAGAAGGAAATATCAACCTACAACACAATCAAGAGGCAGCCATGATGGAGTGACAAGAATACCAGGTATAGGGTTAGTAGATGTAAAACCCTCTGGACACTAAAGAATTTAACCTTGCCCAAAGAGAAGTCTGGCTACTGGGAGGTGATCTCTAAGCTTTTGGAATGTCCTGCTTTCATTTACCTGAAGGCCTGAACCACATAGTCTTCCCACATGATTTATGGTGAGGGCTTTCAGTTACATGGTATTCACGGGACCTCCAGAGGGGCTGGAGACTGAGGTCAGCCATATGGGTAATTGACTATATTTATGTATTAGCTTAGACACCAAGACTCGGGTGAGCTTCCCTGGTCGGCAATACTCCATGAATAATACACACACCATTGCTGTCCATGACTCTATGGGGACAGGACAACTGGAAGGACCAAATCTGGAACCTTCCTGGACTCTGCCCCATGCATCTCTTCCCTTGGCTGATTGTAAACTGGATCTTTTCACTGTATTAAACCATAACCATGAGATAATAGCTTTTGGTGAGACCTGTGAGTCCTAGTGAATTATCAAATCTGAGGGTGGTCTAGGGGATCCCTAAACTTGCAATTGGTGTCAGAAGTAAGGGTGGTCTAGTGGCCTGTCCCCTAACTTTGCACCTGCTCTGTGTGAGCTCAGGCAATGTCATTAAATCCCAGAGCCTCCCAGTTTTCCATCTGTAAAAGTGTTAGCAATACCTGTTACAGGAGTGAGGTATCTGGCAAAGTAGCTTTCACAGAGTACGTGCTCAGTGACTACAGAAACTGGAATCTATATTTACACAAATAATATCCACAGTCTAATAAAATCCTATGGGTTTTGGCTAATATAGTAACTCTTACTGATTAAGAAAAAGTAAAAGTGAAATCAGAAATCAATTAATCTCTAAAACTTATTTTAATGGCAAACTTTAATTTTCTAAACACTAAATCTTAGACTCAGGTAGCTGTTGAGAGGCAAAATTTACTATCTGAGCTTCATTTTCACCTCTTGTTCCTTCCTCTCCATTTTTATTTCTTTTTCTTTTTCCTGACAAAAAGTAAAGAGGGAAAGAAGAATCGAAGGCCCCTAGATAATCTATGCAAGGAATTCTCAACCCTGGATAATCAGGATTATCTGTTCTGCCTTTGGCATTTTTCCCTTGAGGAAAAAGAGCATCATTCTCTCCATGCTCTGAAATACAGAGAGAAAGTCACACAGCATGTCAACAGCAGATGGGATAGTTGGATTTTCTAGGTTTTTCCTCTTCATCGACAGCTCTTATTGCTACATGTCATCTGAATGATTGTGATAACAAGTCTGCACATGGAAAAGAAACACTAAGGCACTGACAAAGGCTGCACATGAGGACACATTCGAAGAAATGCTTCTACTGGGCACCACCAGTGCTCAACACCGCCCTTCTGTTTCTGAGAGGCCTTTTATTTTATCGTTAAGTTTATCTTCCAAATATAACAGAAATGAACATCCCAGGAGATACAGCTGATCCCCAGGAGGTCCCCAATTCTGAATAAAATCTGTTCTAGAAAACAAAAGACTAGGAGAAAAACAAAGGACATTTAATGACATGTGTGCCCACCTTCCAAGTTCTATACCCTCAGCCCCCTGAGGAATATGACATTCTAAGGACAATCAAGGGGCTTCAGAGAAAGGTGCCAAGTACCTGCAGTGGGACCCCACTCCAGGAGGCTGCTAGACTACATGATAATAAGATGGGCGATGTCTTTCAAGAAACTTACTGTTTTGGTGATCTCATTTTCAACTTCATGTAGGTCTGAATGTTTTTCCACGGTGGTATTAAGAACCGTTTTCTTTAATTTAAACTCTGTCACGAAGGTTCTAACTGAAAATGAAAACATAACCTGGTAAGCCACACCCAACAGGCCGACCTATGTAAGTAAGGCTCTATGTTTATAAATTTCTCGGGCATCCAGCTTTATTGCACCTCAAAGAACCATCTCTCTGTGCATTTCTTTCTCCTTGAGGGTGGATATCAACTCTCCCTCTCTGGGCTGCTCTCTAGGAAACTGAGCATCTACTGAGCTGAGATGAAGGCTCAGACAAAGTAAACCTTGGATGAAGACTCTAAGGAGCCTTTTGTATGTATATGAGGGCTGCTGAGAGAAGCCTTCTTGACGACTCTTTAATGGCCTCCCACATAATAGATGATCGATGAAGCTGTGATGAAAAAGAAAGGTGAGCTGGCCTAAATAACATAATCCTAGGAGGAGAAGAGGAAAATGTGGGGCTAGACACAAAATATGCCCATTAGGACCTAGGAAGCATTAGAGAGAGGAAGGCTCTTAGTCTCTCTAGGTCTTTAACCAAGTTGATAAGTCCTAAGCTTCAAGGGCATGCTTTGGTTTCCTATTCTCACCAGACTCATGCTCGCCAACCCCCATTCCGCTTACTCAGAGGAAACGCCCATTTATCACCGATAAAAGAGGCTTCCAGAAGTCAGTAACTTCCCAAGGTCACCCAGCTTCCAAAGGCCAAAATTAACATTTAACGTCACGTGCAGCCATCTTCCAAGTCCTTCTACATCTTCGGCCCCCTGAGAAATCTGATATTCTAAGCACAACCAAGGGGCTACGGAAAAAGGTGCCAAACATCTGTAGTGGGGACCCCACTCCTGGGGCTTGCCAGACTCCACAATTATAAGCCATGTGATGAAATGACCCGTATTCAAGATAATGTTGGATTCATTTTCAAGGCTCATTTTCAAGGCCCATTTCACTCATAAAATAACATTCTAGTTAACATCAATTTGTGCTGATTGGGCCTGAGGGGAATAGAACTTACGAATGGGCAGGCAACCAAAAATTAGTATAGCTTGCTTTATATCTGGCTCTTATCTTCCTTTATATTAAATTCTCATCTTTCCCTCTGGACAGGAAAAAAAAATAACCCCAAACACAAAAACCCCTGAAGCTACTCTTTCACAGAAAGCTTGCTTGCCAAATTAAGAAAAAGGCCTACAAATGAGCCGGGGAAAACATTTAACATCTTATACTTACTGTCTAAAGCCCTTAATCCTTATTTAACATCTTTTTGCTTGTTCTACAGTTCAGTGAAGCCAGCTGCTTAGGATTCTCTCTGAGCAGCAGGGAGCTCTTTGAAAACATTCTTGGCCAAATGAAAGCATTTCAGCATGCTCTAATTTGCATGTTCCTCTGATGTTTATGAACAATGAAGCTAAATGACTTGAAAAGGGAAAGATGATTTTTAACACAATAGACCAGCTCTCCTCCTGATAAGGGTGCCGGTGGGACACTCCACGCACAGGCTTCCAGAACCGTCATCCCACTCTATCTTCACATCTCACAGGTCCAGGTTTATACCCGGACTCCATATATAGAAATATACATACTGTGAATGCTAAGTACACAGATCTCTTCTGAATCGCGACAGTAAATGTGGCCTCTGCTTTCAGTGTCAATATGAAGATGGCGTCACACAGTGTCCTCCCAGCCCCTGAACTCTCCCCAGGCATGTATACATCTTCATGTCTGCAGTTACATCATCTGGCTTTAAGGGAACTTTTTACTTCAGACTTAACTGATGATTTACATAGGTTAAGGAAATGATATTTTTAAAAGATCCATAATTATTACTTTATTTTCAGATTAGTTTATTGTTTTCATTGCTTTCAATTCTGTTTCAACTGGTCCAAGAGATTAAAGGCTAATGTTAAATGATACCTCCCATCTGGAGAATTCTACTATTTTCTTCTTTTTAAATTTTTATAAGAGTTTATTTGAGCCAAACTGACAACATATGCCGCAAAGCAAGATCTCAAATGCTCCTGAACCCTACCATTTTCAAAGCTTCCTCAAATGCATTGTTTTACTTGATCTTCACAATTACCCTAAGTGGAAAGTGGAGCAGGTGGTAATCTGATTTTACTGATGAGGAGGTTGAGGCCCAGGAGCCATGTGCTTTGGGTGGTGACCCTGAAGCCAGAAGCCTGGCATTTGAGTTTCTGGGCAAGTAGATGTCCCACACTCCTTCAAAACATAATCATGTCCATCTTATCCATTTTTAGATCGAAAACTCCTGGCTTATTTCTTACAGGATGTAGCTAAAAGGAACAGGCTACTCAAAAGCAAATAAACTATTACAATAAGAAGATTTCTTAATTTTGACTAATGTCTATACTCCTAGATTTTTCTTTTTTCAAATAACGCTTTGACTTGATCCTTGTATTTTAAACAATTTTCAAAATTCTACCATTAGTTTAGTAAGGTACCAACTGTTAAAATAAATTTCTAGGCCCAAGATGGAGCTACTCCTGTCCAAGGTGCCATGTCATCAAATCAAACTTCCGTGCTCCTGTAAATGCTCTGCTCTACCCCAAATGCAATACATCCCATCAGCCAACCCCCAAAGACCAAGCCAACTCTGGGGCTCTGTACTCATTTCCTTGTTCATTCCTCGATTTTTCCAAATAAGGTCAGATTTTTCTAAACAAGCAACCCTAGCCAATCACACTCTATTTTCATTATTCCTCTTCTAACCTTCTATAACATTTGCTCTTGCCCACCATCCTTTGGGAAAAGTGCTCCACTGCTTGTGAGGCCCTGTACTCCATGAATTTGCGTTCACTTGAATAATGGACATCAAAATCCTTACTGATTATTTTAGTTTGGTCATTTGACACAACCTGCTAAAAGTCTGATGATTCCCCTTAGTCTATGGGCAAATAACGCTTTCAAAAAGACAAAGACATTTGTTCTCTCAAAACAGTATCTACTGAACACTTTTTGAGTGTTAAGTATTACATTGGGTAATAAAAGATGATTCAAAGATGACTCACTTTACTTGCCAGTTTCCTTATCCAGTTTAGATAATAATTCTATGTTCTTCACTTCTAATTTCTTTAAGTTCTGTACTGAACTAGGCACTCTAACACAGGGTCATGCCCTGTATGCAGGAGAGCTCTTACAATGTACACATTACTGTGTTATAGTAGGAACTGTGAGCTGGAAACTTGGCCTCTCATCAAGCAGTTGTATAAGCTTGGCCACTTAGTACCTTGTCAGGGCCTTAGTTTTCATGTGGGTTGTTTGCTTCTCAATCTGTAAAATGGTGATTATAACTAAAATCAACCAGCTTCATAAATCTATCAAATTAGGGAACAAAATGACAAATTGTACAGTACAATTATGGCAACAGCTTTGTAAAAATATATCTGCTTGTGGACAAGAACATGAAGATTGTTTTTAAAAATGTGTGATCTGCTGGGATAATCAGAGCTTTATCCTTTTTTTTCTCTCCCTAAAATGTTTTTTTTAACTATGTGATTAGAATATCCTTTGATATGTTTTTGTTTTCCTAACTACAGAGTGGAATAGTTAAGCAAATGGTAACGTGCACAAATGACAGCTTATTTATGCAGTCATTAAGAAGTTTGTATAATACTTTTAATAACATGGGAAAATGTTAAGATGAAAAGCCTGTACAAACACCGCATGATTTAAACTATATAAAAATATAATGGACACTAAAAAAGTTTCAAATAAGGTGCTAGATATTACTCTAAGAGGTGGAGTAATAGGCAGCATCTTCCACTTCTTTCTATATTTCTTAAGTTTATACTTTGGACAAATGCTGATTTTGATTAGAGAGTAAAATAATATATGTTACTTTGTAAAATATATTGTGGTGCAGAAAAAAATTCCAAGATAGGATAACTCTCTTACCCAAATTGCATATTCCTTTTTCTAACTGGTACCCAACTGGGCATCTGCAGGTAAAGGATCCCTGAGTATTGTTGCACACGGCCAGGGGTGGGCAGGGGTTCGAGAGGCATTCATTCACATCTGCAGAGGACAGAAAACAAGGACATATTGAACCTGTATCAATTAGCAAAATCATAACTCAGTACAGTGGGCATTTACTAAGGGCCAAACGGCACTAGGTGTGGTGGGGCCCCAGAGAGGAATAGGATATTATCCTTGTTCTAAAGAAGCTACCAGTCTACTAATGGTGGAGGCCGCCATGTACACTAAGTATGAATACAAGGCAGGATCTGGGAGCACAGATAAAATAGCAGATTTTGATGGAAGGGAGAATTAAGGACTGTTTCAGATATCATCTGGACAAAGACTAGAAGAACATTAATAAGCAGACATGGGTGTGGGGATCCTAGGCCGAGGCCCCCACACCGTGAAGGCCAGGAGCGGAAAAGTGCAGGAGTCTGGGGAGCTGTGGATGGCCTGGGGTGGCAGGAGTGCAGGCAGCTTCAGAACGGCATCAGCTCGTGGAGTCCTGTCAATGTCACTGCCTGACATTAGTCTGCAGACAACACATAAGCATGTCAACTCTCAAGTAAGCAGGGTACTAATGAAAAAATCTTACTCCTCTACATTTTGGCAAAAAAAAAAAAAAAAAAGGGAATTTACTGCCTATCTCAATGTGCTGTTGTATTATATAGCCCACTGGAGATGACTTCTCCTCTTACCCACGCTGCAGTCGTCCCCTTGCCAGGAAGGTGAGCACATGCATCGATACCCATGGCTTGTGGGGTCCATAATGCATTTCCCATCATGAAGACAGGGGTTAGTGGCACAGATGTTCACTGAAAACACATTTCAGGAATAAAGCAGTTAATCACACAGGAAATGCAAAGGTAGCTCTAGGTAAATATTTAATTTTCCTGGCTAATATTTGATTCTTGTTTATTTCTGTTTACTTGTCCTGAAAGCCACACTACTAAAATAGAATGGGTTCCCAAGAGATGTGGTGGGACTGGATTCCAGTGCTCTCTCGCCTGTGTACAAACAGCAGTGTCAGACAACTGGATTCCTGAACGTAGAATTTGTTTAAATTCAAATGCTGCTCACAGGTCACTCTGTTCAGGATGGATGATTACATTGCCTTTGTGATACATAGAAAATTCTGCTTGAATTGATGCCTATTTAAAACACATGTTAAGGGGCACCACATCCACGGATAGACTTTGAACAAATTGCTATTGTTCTTTTGGATTGTATTAGGATGAGAAAGGAAAAAAAAATCCCTGTGCTTTCTGTCTGTCTTTGTGGTGGCCCAGACTGAATACTGAAATACATCTGCAGCCTAGAAATGTTAAGTGCTTTCTTACTGGAGAAAGTGTTAATAAAATCTTCCTTGCCTTTACAGAAAAATAAATAAATAAAAATAAATAAATACAATACATGTTAAGGAGAAGAGAACCCTGATCAACTCTTCTCTTATTGCAAGATTTCCCTCTATCCGAAATCTCAGAAATGGAACAATGTGTGGACCACCACACATTGTGCAATCATTTATAAAAATGACCAGAGTCGAACATTACAATGCCTTCTCTTTACATGAGGTAACAATGAGCCCTACATGATTCATCTAGGCCCTAATGATGCACAGGCTTTGATGGCACCTTGGACTCCCAGTTCTCAAGGGCAATGACAACAACTCTGTTTCGGTCTGCACATCCAGAACTGTCACGCTCCAGTTACATAACTGCCTAATAAAGGTTTCTGACACATACTTAGAAAAGCTGAAACCTACAAAATAGCTGCATCATCTCCAAGGAGAAAATTGGTGGTAGGATGAGAAAAAGAAGGCAGATGTCAAGAGTTCTAATTCCAAAAGAATAACCCTGAAACCAAAATGGTAAGCCTAAAGATCGTGTTCCTGTTCCACCGTTACTTGAATATACCTGAAATCACCTAAGCACAGCACCTATGTATCCAAAAACTTTATCCCTGGATACTGGCACAGAAAATACATTCACAGCAGTAACGGTGCTCCTAATACAAGCCAATAGTTACTGTTGCAATGGCCATAATCAGCTTTAGAGGAAATCGTGAATTATGTTCCAGAATGTATTGAAACGTATTTGGCCGCTGCAAATGAAGCCCTGTAAACCCTGAAGCAGTGACCCCAAACTTCCCAGAAGGATCTGCCTTTAATTTCCCAGAGGTGCTGGGATCACTGGTGCACTGTGGCATTGCCAGGCTGGGCGACGGGGAGCTTATGACCCTCTAGCCCCAGGTCACTGATGGCTGACTAGGTGGAACTCTGCCACTAATTGAGCTCCCTGCTCCAGTCACTACAAAGCGTTTCTTTTCTTTTCTTTTTCCTTAAGATGTTAGTCTCCATTTCACCCCATCACCAACATCTGGACAAGCCAAATGTACGTTTTTTAACGTGACATCAAAAGATAGATCACCTTACGTCTACCTTTTCTTACATGATAAAGGATCAGGTGGATGGCTTTATTTTCCTTGTACCAGGAATTTCAACGTGGATATAACGAAAACCTCAAGCGCGATATAAAGGAGCCTTGGTCGTACAGTCATTATGGAGAAAGCTTAGTTCATCATCTTATTGTACATGCCCCCTACCTGCATTTATCAACCAGCAAGAGTTCTAACACAGTCTGAGGGAGACAAAGGAGGCTGGGCTTCCCTTGGATCAAGAGAAGCCTCCTCTCTGGGGACTGTGGAACCACCTGACTCGGAAGCTTGGGATTCTGATCTGGGGGCAGGCATCTACCCACTCCGTGTCTCAGGTCACCTAAAGCTTCTTTACTACAGTTTCTTTACCCTCCAATCCTGTATCACTGCTCACTCTAGCCCTGGAAGAATTAAATAAATGCATGCTTGAAAAGCTCTTGCAACTACAGGGCATTAAGCTACAATTGCTCTATCTACTGATGTCACACACAGCCATGTGCATCATCTCCTTCAGGAAGAATTATGTAACTCAGAGGTGAGAAAATCAGGTCCACCATGACATTATTTTATGCTTTAAGTGCTTCAACAGGAAGCATTTGAGACCACAAAACAAACACTGTACTATTGGAAATACTAGCCATTGCCACACATTCACAAGAAGCCCCTGCCCAAGAGCTCAGCATGCTTACATGACTGCCTTCTACCTGAGGCTGGAGAGGACAATGCCGTTGGTGACTGCGTGCTACTCCGAGCAGGGAAGGTGATAGGTTTGGGAGTCAACACTTCAGCCGTAGAAACATCTGTGGTTTGGGGAGATGTTCTGAGGAAATGTGAATCGGAGCTGTACTCTTCTGAAATGCCAAGCCCTGTGGTCAGTACTTTTGCTGATGTGGGTACAGTGGTCAGGGGGATCAACTGGGTAGTAGCCTCTATATGCACTTGGTTCTTTTTGGTGGTGACAGCACCTTCTGTTGAGATTTGTGGCACTAGAATTTGAGGACCAGTTGGCAAGAGCTGTTTTCTGGCCATAGTCTGCACTGTTGTAGGGCCAGCCATCAGAGTTGTAGTGCTTGACGGGGGGCTGAGAGTGGACACCAGGGGGTGAGAGGTCTTGAGAGTGCTGTCTCTTGAAGCTGGAGGTGTTTGGGCTAAGCTGGTGCTTGTGGCTGAAAGGGTTTTCTCAGTGGAGAACTCTGTTACAGCAGGAGGCAAAGGAGTCCCCGAAATAGAACTTCTTGGTTCAGCTTCGATAGCTTCTGTGGGCAGAGACTCCAGGCTTGGTGGCTTTGATTCTGTAGCTATTTTCTCATGGTGTGGGTTGCTCTGGTTCTTAGGATCTGCTGTTTGACTACTGGAGAACATTGTCACAGACGATGCCGCTGTTGACGTCTGAGCTGCAATAACAGGAGTGTCCCTTGCCCTAGGCAGGACCACGGTAGAAGATGAAGGTGATAGGGTTGTCTGGGACACAGACAGTGAGGCAGGGGTAGAGACTGTAAGGGATGTTGGCAAAGGTGGTGGCGAGGAAGACAAAGGTGTGGGCACCTCAGGGGTGGACTGCAGTGGATGAGCAGAGGCCCTGGCTGATAGTAAGGTTGAGGAGAACAACTGGTGGGACTGTGACACTGAGGGCAGGGGCCAAGGGGGCCCTGAAGAAGAAGATGAGTCACCAACGGAAGTTGCTGTACGCAGACCCAGTGACTCTGTGGAAGGCTGCGCATATTCCCTGCCATAGGATGAGACGTTACTTCTTTCAGTCTTAACCTGAGAAGAGGAAGAATGATCTGATTGCGAAGAGTTTGAGATCTTAACAGAAGAGGTCGAACTCTCCCTTATGTCTGCAGAGGAACTGTTGTCTGTGATGGACAGTAAAGCTCGTTCTCCCTTGGTGAAGGTAGATGAGACATAGGTGTGGTCCATGTGGTCGCTGGAAGTCCTCTGTTCAATATCTGTGACACTCACTTGATCGTAGCTGGTTCCAGTGACTGCAAAGGGGAAAATTACAGTTAGGTCAACTAAACAAATAAGCAATCTCCTGAACGTGCACCATAAAACAGACTTTCAGTGTCCTGTCTATGCACACCAGGGGTTGAGACATTTCCTTTGGAGAGGTGGTTTTCAATGGTGAGCATTCTGGAGAGAGAGTGTGGAAGGCAGGAAGGGTCAGAGTCAGCTGAGCAGATTTACCCTCCAGTGAGGAGTTCAGAGGCAGTAATGGAAATGGTAATAAAAGAGAAGTGGGACCTAGGTACAGAATAGGGAACAGGTCCAAATTCCTTCCACATGCCTTTTTTGATAAAAGCAAATTGGTATCTGAAAAGCTCTTAAGACCCCAAATAGAACAATTGTTAAGCCTAAATGGAAAAAGGAAAACACTCCCAACTTTCCATTCTGTATAATGAGATAGTTCTTTCCCAGGAGATTGGCCTTAGCCACAAAGTGGCTGTTCTCTTTTATTTAAGCATCCTGGCAGACAACGTGGCAAAGGCCTGAGGCAAATGGGGGTGGGGGAGTTGAGGGAACCCAGAAAGTTCTCTTCATAAAGAGCTTGGAAGGTACTTCCTGGGTGGACAGAGAACTTAATCATTCTGGGACTGTGAGCACATTGACAGATGAGCTGAAGGAACGTGGAAAGAGAATCTGCTCATCACCTCCGAGAGCACGCGAAGCTGCCAGAGACTCTGAGCCCAGCTGGGCGTCACCAGTCCTGTGCAGAGGGGTGCTCCCCATTTCCCTGGGCACCAGGGCGGAGTGCCCCACATCCCCAGAAGTCGAGCTCCTGTTGGTGAGGGAGCGTAACGTGCGTTCTCCGTTTCCGGTGTAAGTAGCTGAAGTGTGCGGGCTGTGAGCTCGGGCTCCGGATGTCCCCTTGGACCCCTCCTGCATGTCCACACTGACTCCTGGCTCAGGACTATCTTCAGTGGCTACAAGAGGATTGAAAAGGGAATGGCCGGTCAATGCAGGGGAGAGCAACAGTGTTGAATAAGCCCCACTTCCTGGACTATGCTAGCCTAAACGCTTCCCTGTTCTTTCTCAGGGTCTTTATCTGAAACTGACAATGCGGTGTTCTTGTGTGGTGTTCTTGCAGACAGATGCCTATCAGTGACTGAAAACTCAAGGGGCAGTACCAATCAGCATATTTGTTCAGGTGACCTGGATTTATGGGAAGGTTTATTACTTCAGTGAACAGGATCAATACTATATTTCTGCGCAGTGATACATAATAGAGTTTATGTCAAGGAAATTGGTGGTGGCTGCCCAGGAGGTGAATGGTGGCCAAAAGACTTAACAACCCTATTGGGGCTTTAGACCTTCTGATAAGGCCCAAGAGGAAGGCTCACGTTACTGGGAAGGCTTTCACCTCCTGGCATAACCAGTGATACATGAACTTACACAGGGCCTGTCATTCTACAGAGTGTTCATTCTTTGCCCTAACACGTCACTGAAAAATGGCATTGTGATCAGAGGTTAAAAGTGGGCTTGGTTTTTGTTCCGTTTATTTTTTAAATGTATTTATTTCCTTGGTAGGGATGGAATAGGAGCAAGTGACACATGAATAAATATCCTTTTCTTCCTTTCTTGGGAATGAAAATGAGGTCCAATTCTTGGCCTAAATACTTCATAATCTGGCTCTACAAGAAAATAGGCTCTTTTCCTGGTTCTCATGTCTATTCCCACACCAGACTAGCTCTTGATACCCCACGGACACACCTTAATGGAAAACAGACATAACGCTGAGTGTTAAGTTCACATCATGACAGATTTGCATTAACTGGCAGACAGAAATGAGTGTGGGGACATGGGTGCACAGTGACCTGAGCAGCACTGAGAAAGCCAGAAGCCAGAAAGAGATATGACTTGACCCAGGCTGAAGAGCTTAAGAGACCCATGGAAAGTCCACCAAGAGAGGCTTGAGGGCTGAATGCATCTGAGCACAAGCTCCCTGGGCAACAAGACAAGGCCCAGGATTGGGAAGTGGTATAAGGCTCTGTTAAACGAAATCTAGGCAAACAACCCCCTCAGGCTTACAGACTTAACACAGTGGAGAGTCATGACCTGAAAAAGAGGGGGCTGGATCTGAATCCAGAAAAAGGAAGAGCTCGAGAACTCTAAAAGGCTGGATGGCAGACCCAGTCTGCTTTGGGTAATTCAGAGGAAATGAGATAAAACATTACGTTAACCATAGCAAGGTGGTTTTAGGAATGAAGCTCTTCCTTATCTAGTGCTTTATAACTGAACCCCAAGATCCACTCACATGAGATCACATTTTCCACACGAACCAACTGAACATTAACGTCAGAGCGAAGGGTTCTGAAGGGATGGAGAAAGGAAAGGCTACAGAAACTAAGCTCCTGGTTTTGGAAAAGGTAAATATTGTGAGCCCCACAACTGAGGGTGGAAAATGGTTTCTTTTGTTTAGGAGACAGATAATGTGTTTTCCACGCACACACATAAAAGAGCATAAATACCCTCCATCCATACATATGGTATTCTTTCATGATAAAGCATGCTTTTTCACATCACATCAGTAGTGATAAATGCTAATTTTCCTCATCAATTGTGATGCTTATGTGGGGAAAATGGAGTTGTTATTAGTGGTGGAGAGGTAAGAATTTAAACCTATTAAGTTTAACTGACGAGTTAATGTATTTTTGCCTTCGTCAGTATATGTTTTACATTGATAAGGTTGCTGAGAATGTTTTTTAAAAATTACCCAGAAAACGTTATTTAAAAAAGAATGCTAAAAGAAGTTTTTTCAAATTGATAAATTAGATTTCATCAAAATTAAAAACTTTTGGGCTGTAAATAACACCATCAAGAAAGTGAAAAGACAACCCATAGAATGGGAGAAAATGCCTATAAATCATATATCTTTAAAAGGAACTAGTATGCAAAATATACAAAGAACTCTTACAACTAAAAACAACAAATAACCCAATTTAAAAATAGTCAAAAGATCTGAATGGACATTTCCCAAAAGATATGTAAATGGCCAATGAGCACATAAAAAGATGTTCAACCGGGAAATGCAAATCAAAACCACAATGATATATCACTTCACACTCACTAAGATGGCTATAATCAAAAAAGATGGACAATAAAAAGTGTTGGTAAAGATGTTGAGAAACTGGAACCTTTGTACATTGCTGGTGGGCAGACAAAATGATACAGCCACTTTTGAAAATGTTCAGCAGTTCCTCAAAAGGTTAAAAATAGAGTTACTATTTAACCCAGCAATCCAAGAGAATTGAAAACATATGTCCACATAAAAACTTGTACTGGAATGTTCACAACAGCATTATTCATAATAGCTAAAAGGTAGGGGGTGAGGGGAAGGAAACTACACATCTATTGACTGATAAAAGGATAAATAAAATGCAGTTATCCAGACAATGGAATATTATTCAGTCATAAAATAAATGAAGTACCATTATAGGCTACAACATGGATGAACCTTGAAAACAGTATGCCAAGTGAAAAACACCAAAGACACATATCATAAAATTTCATTTATATAAAATGTCTAGAATAGGCGAATCCATAGAGACAGAAAGTAAATTAGTAGTTGCCAGCGGCTGGGAAGAAGAGAGTGTGGACAGTGACCACTGCTGAGCACCGGGTTTCTGTTTTGAGGTGATGAAAATGTCCTGAAATTAGACAGTAGTGATGGTTATACAACTTTGTAAATATACTGAAAACCACTGCATTGTACATTTTAAATGGGAGAATTGTATAGAATGTGAATTATATCTCAATAAAGCTATTAAAAAGAGAGAGTTTCTCTTGATGAATGCCTGGACCTGGGATGAATAACCACTCCCCAGAAGGTGATATTTTCAACTCCCAGAAGCTGTGTGATTGAGGTAGGTATTAGGGTGTGGGGTGAGCTATAGGGAGTGTGGAGGAGCAGTTGGCAACAGCAGATCTTTGGAGAGGTACTAGAAAAACTTTGGTGACATACAGGTACATCTGTATTGACTTGCTAGAAAAATGACCTGGGAATAATGAAACTAGAGGAGACTGCAGAGCTATTTCATTTTCGCATGGCCTTACAGAAGATCATAGCCTGGTAAGCCCCTGTGCCCTCCACGTGGTCCAGTTCTGTGAAGCAACAACTCACTCAAGCGTTTGCCATGTGGTGCAGAAGACTCCAGGCTTTCTGAGGAGGACGAGGACAAAGACTCGGTGGCTGGCTCCGAATAACTCCTTTCACCCAGTGTGGTGTCACTTCTTCTAGACTGTGGGGCGGAGGCTGAGAACTGGATCAAAACTGAAGAGTTCACAACTTCAGGATAGGAAGTGGCAGTTCCTGTCCCGTCTGCGAATGTCTTGCTGTCGGTCAAAAACCAGTGCGCAGTGCTCGCTCCATCTCTGACTGACGGGACTGACCCAGACATAGTCCCAGTCTGAGACATGGGGCGTCCATTCTCTGCATCGGAGCTGCTGGCCAGCTGGGGTCCTTGTGAGACTGTAAGATGTCAGGGGAAAAAATACCATTACATAGATATGAAAGACCCCTCCACACTGAGACTTGAGTCCTCTCTAGGGAAAGATGCTCCTTGCAAGGACCTTGTATAGTATTTATTGTATGTGTAACCTGACATGCATTTTCATATTCTAAGTAAATATTTCAAAACTCTTCAGTGTCAATAAGATATCAATACTAAAAATAAATGTTGGTGAAGAGGGAAACTTTTAAACAGCTTGTGCAAAGCAGCAGAGTAACTGATAGGCTTGAGTGTTTTATTCTCCTTCCTCAAAAGTGGTCAAGGGAGGAGTGTGTTACGTTCAACAAATGTGATGTGCCTAAGTACAGAAGCATTTTTCTAAAATGTTCTATTATTAATAAAGATAATTCTAAGTTTGAAGTATAACAAAAAATAAACTATAGGGAGTACATTAAAACCATGAATCTGGGAATACACACACACACACACACACACACACATATGCACATGTGGTTTCTAAACATGATCTGTATATAAAATAACTTAAGCTAGTTTCAAAGAGTGGGCCAGCTCTCACTTTGAAGATGATGCCACAGAGAGGCAAGAGATGATGCCACAGAGTGGCAAGCTGCAATTAACAGTGAGGGCTCCAAGGCTGAGGTCTCAACTCTGCTTAAAGCCTCTGAGCCTTAGTTTCTTCATCTACAAAAAAGAAGAGGAATGATGCCTGTCCAACAAACTTCACAACGTTTTCATGAGGATGAAAATCAAAATGTGATAATATGGTAAACTAGATAAAAGAGATGATGTTATCTAAGGAAACATTTTTTTTTTAGAGATCGCAAAGGTCTTGAAGAGATGCTTTAAGAAAATCCATTAACTTTTAAATGTCTGTAATAGATCAAGTAAAAATGAATACTTACTTGGGGAATCATTTTGCCAAAATCTCACTGAGGTCTCGGAAGATGTAAGACCAAATCCGTTTTCTGAGGATGGCTCCATGAAATTTCTACTCCCTGGATTCCTGATTACGCCACTGTTTCTTCTCAATTCTGCCTCAGAGGGTGAAGAATGCACTGATGCCAAAGTCGTGGTAATTTCAGAGTCTTCAGGGAAACTTTCTGTCTCATTTAGTGGTCTCAGACTGACAGATAAGGACTGGATCCTCTTTGGAACACCACTGGGGAACGCGGTGGCAACATGCACACTCTTTGTCTCTCTGACTGAGGGGCTTTGGAGAGCGGTGGAGTTGTTTAGCTCTTCTATGATTCTAGAAGCTAAAATGGAAAAAATATATATATATGCTTCAAGACTACTCGAGGGGTTAAGAAAATCAGGCAAGTATCTAGATACGAATAACGTTTATTAATTACCTTGTGGTAGATAAATCTAGATAATGTGGACCTAATATAGATAAACACATTTGACACACTCATCCACTCTCTCCTCCTAGCTCTAATTCTCATAGAACTAAGTGGAGAAGCAGTGAGGTCCTTCACCAAACATGAAGAAAAGCTTCAGCTGGAGCTAAAAGGAAGACAGAAAAGACTCTAGACATTATTTGCCTTGGTTTTTAGAGAGGAAGACAAAACTTCTACTTGAATTCCACATTATAGCTTATACAGGACAGGCCATTGTGATAGTTATGTTTTTGTTTTGTTTTAGCAGTTGCAACCTTTTTGTTCAAATGCTATCATAGATTAAAACTCATATACAAAAATGAATAAAAGTGCAGCTGTTCCAGGGTACCGAGTGCCCAGGGCTCCACTGAGGATACCTTGGGCTCTGCAGACTACAATATGAACAACACTGTAATTCCTGGCCTTGTCACCATCGACGGCTCTTTATTATTTCCCACCTCATGGCCACTATTACCTCGTTTTTTGAAAAACTATGAACTGAAACACATTTATTAAGTAACAGAGCTTCTAGCCAGAAGGAGAGAATCATTGTTACCCCAGTGACTTATTTAACTTCCAAACAAAAACGAACAGGCTCCGTTATTGCAGGCTTTGGAGACAGGCTCTAAAGCTTTATTTACCACCCCAATGGGCCCTAAGAGATCAAGGACTACAGGCTGGGAACAGTTTTTTCTGATGAAATGGATGTCAGGCACTGGATTAATTGTCAAGAACCTCCAAGAATTGAATCATACAGCATTGGTCAAAATGCACAGTCTGCTCTGCAGAAGTACAGGTGGCTTGCTCGTGGCTCCCTTCCAAAAGAACTTTGTGAAGGACACCCTGAGAACAGAGCTCCAGAGGGCACACTCAAGTCCTCATTTCAAACAGGAATGAACTGCAGGAAAGCTTGGTGAATGGGAAGAAACATGCAGACAAGATCCAAAGGCAAGAAAAAAGTGTTTCTTTTTAAGCCAAAAATAATAAAAACTACTCTATACCTATACAATGAAAGGCTTTGAACTTAATTATGACCCTGAAAGGGAAGAAGAAAGTTGTCATTATAAATGGTTCCCTGAAAACCAGTCCTATATGCAGTTGCGACCAAAAGCACAAATATTAAATTTATTTATTTATAAATATATAGAGAGCATGAGTGAGCACAGAAAACAAAAGGTTCCTCTCACTATCATACAAACCATAGAACCAGCTATAACCTAGAACACAGTCTGCAGCTCTGGTCACTGGACCTTAACAAAGACAAAATAAAGGTGCAGGCGATCCATGCAGCTGGTAATTAAAACAAGGGGAAAAAAAGACCCAGACCCAAAAATAGAGTCCCAGCTTACCTAACACCACCCTCGCTTAAAATCAAAAATGCATTCATATGAAGGAAAAGAAAAAAGGAAAGCATAATATAGATACGGCCCAAATCCTCACTCAACCACTTAGCTTCTCACGCCTAACTTCATTACAGTTGTCTTCTAAATTCACTAAATTACAGACTCATTGGATTGCTTGGTGCTCTTTCAAAGCACTTTTATTCCCAGTAAACTATATTATTTCATTGATTCAGTGTTCAGTGGGGGTTGTACTGGACTCAGTCTGAATACCTGTGCAGTAAATCAATGCCACAGAAATATAATTACAAAAGTCACAAATGCTGACAGTCACAAAAGGAAAGTGGCTGTGTTTTTGCCCCAACCCTGAGGGCTCAGTGGAACACTGCTTCATCTCACTACTGTCATTATTAAAAGCTGCCATTTACTGATCGATTATGATGTGCCAGTACTTTATATACACCTTTGTACATTGTGCTAAGTAAGTACTTTGTATACATAATCTCATTTCATCCTCACTGTAAAGCTCTGTAGTAGTATGTAGACTTCCGTGGAGCTGGTGCCTCTTTAATAAAAGGAGGAAATGTTGGGTCAAACTAATCTACAATCACCATTTATACCACTAAATGCACGCCTGCTAACTATGTCTAGGGGAAATTTACCATGTTTCTAATCAACAAGCCAGCACTACTGATTGTTTAATAATTAATTGTTGCCCTTTCTTGCTTACTTCTACCCTTAAAGTAGCCATTCAAAAATGGGAAGACCATCCATTTGGGAGCAGAAACAAGCCAAGTTCCCTAACCTATATATTAGGAGATGGAAAGAAAGGCTGCTCGTCTGGTAAAAGTATATGGGTCATCCTCCAATCACAGCACAAATACCGGAGCCTCAGGCATGCATCAGAATGTTCAGCCTTGGCTTGACTGCTACCCAGAACCTGCCAAAAATCTAGCTGAAGCAGCCGATATTTCAGAGAGATAGGCTATATCTACAATCTTCCGAGTTATTTATGGTTTCTTCCTTTACTAAGTGAAATCACCACAAAGCAATTTACCTGGGCTGCATTAGCTTAGCTACCCACAGAAAAACTTTCATGAGTTGAGTTCCATTATTACACTCTCGGTTCCTAGTGAGAATCTATATAAAATATAACTTTTTAAAGAACATTAGGACAATTTCCATGAAGTAGCAATTGATGGCATTTTCTGTTATGATTCTCAACATTCCTTATATAAATATTTCTCTTAGAATTTATGCCCCCAAAACACTTAAGCCTGTGGATGAAATTGTGTATGCTCACCCTATCTGCCAACAATCTCATGCTCCACCCAGTTTCCTTTTGTGCCCTGGTTTCCAGGAAGCTCAGTATTAAATCTTGTGCTCAACTGTAGCTGCTCTCACTGTAGCTATTCAACTACACATATCTCTTTCTACTTTCAGAAAACCTTTTCCCATTAGTTGCTTCACTTACTTTTCCCCCGAATGATCAAATAGTACATGGTCATTATAGAAAATATGCAAAGTATACAAAGAAATAAAGCAACAAAAGATGTAAAGCACCAAGAAAAAGAATTTCAAATGGCTTCCAATCTCTTTTTTAAAAATCTGATTCAGTTGTTTTGGCCTATACCCTGCTTTCATGCAAAGATTTATTGGCACACAATTTATTTTTGGAAGCAGGTAACTCCTGACTCCCCAAGCTTCAGAAGAGGTTGTACTGCGTGCAAGCTTCTGTGTAGCAGAGTGAGGAATAAAAAGAGACACAGAATACAAAGGATGGATGTGTTCAGAATAACAGATGCTGGAACTAGAAAAGATCTTAGGGTCATCTGGTCTAATCCCTTTGTTTTTCAAATAAGGAGCCTCATTCTCCCTGGGCCAGGCTCCTGGTTGGCCATCCTAGCATTCACCTAGTGAGGAGTGCCACTCATCTGACTGGTCTAAGTGCCAGGGCTTTCCCTGGGTTGCATTTACTAGTGGATGGAGTGGCCAAGTATCAAATGACACCCCCACACACTACACTTCCTCTTCACTTCCGTTATTCTACAGAGTGGACAGCTGGACCAAGTGACTTGGAGTCTGCCTCTGGCAAGTCCTGCTGGCCTTCTTAGCATTCCTGCCTATGCGCCTAGAGTTCCTGGATCCTGTGGTCTGAAAGAGAGCAAAATCTCAAGATTTAGATTTAAGGGGAGGTAGGAGGTATATTAGAGCTCTGGTGAGAAGGTTAGCAAGTACTAGCTCTGCCTTAAAGATAAAGCAAAACTTTGTTTTCCATGTGGCTTCAGATCCTTGTGCACATCCCTTCTACATCCCCTCAGGGAGGAAGGGAGGCTGGCAGGCTGGATGCAGATACTCTTGGATGCCTGGCTATCCCCTCATTTAATAGCACCCAAAGCCTTCTCCAGCATCTAAGAGGGAGATGGGACTCTACTAACACAGAGCACTCAGTTTACTGAGAAGGAAGAGACTCAGTGAAAGACTCAAAAAATAGGAAAGGTAAGGTACAACTCTTCAAAAATTAAAAGTATAAGGTTCTAAAAGGATGAATGCTCAAGGAATTTGAAGAATAATAATTTTTTTAATGTTGAAAAGTACAGGGGACTACAAAGTCAAGCTCAGTAAAGCTGGAAACAGGCTGATTTTCAAATATACCACAGTAGCGAGTCAAATTTAAATTATAAATATTAAATGACCCTGACCAGAACCAAAGTGTAGCTTCCTAGAAAATGCTTCCTTTCCACCATTTAGGGAAGCTGGTTGTAAATCACTGAACCACAGAACTTTGAAGCTGGAAAGGATCAAAGCTTTTATCCAATCTAACCAATGTTTAAGAATAATCTTAAAAAGCAATCTCCGAAAAACACGAATCATAAATTAGATACATAGCCAGTCAGCAGGAAATGGTGTACAGAGTCTATGGAAGAGGAACTGACGGCTTTAAATAGGCATTACAGAAAGGACCTCTGGGTTCAGTTTTTGCTTTGATGACATAAACCCAAATCCTTAGTCTTGTAAAGTACCTCTGACATATGAAAATTTTGAAAAGGCAATTTCAAAAGCAACCTAACCTCCATTCCCCAAGAATATTTCCACCCTTCTCTGTCCTGCTTTCTGTGGCATGGGGATGAAAACACATGCAGCATGCACCAACTCTGAATAAAAACTCAGAGAAGAGAAATAATGGGCAGAGCTTCCGACATTCTGTTCGGCCCATCGCCGGCTGAGCCTGTGATATCTGGGCACATCTAATCTCCATTACTCATTAAGTGTACCTTGTTCTGCGGCAGTGGGGAACCTAAGAGAAGTGACAGACGCAGCCTGTGTCCTCAAGAGGATTACAATCTACCTGAGCAGATAAGCATTAGATAACCTAATGTGACAAGGTGATTGGCCCAGAGGATCAGGGGGTTGAAGAAAGGCTTTATGTAGACGAAAATACCTGAGAGGAGATTTAACCGTTGCCTAGGAATTAGAATGGCAGAGAGGTGAGTGTTCTACCCCTGCAGCCTTGCAAGCACCTGCTCTGTATGATTTTTTAAATGATGGCTGGAAAAATGTATATCTACGTTATCTTTGCCATTGAAAGAAACATTTTTGCAATAATGAAGAAATATAAATCTAACTCCTCATCAAATGACACAATGCTCGCCCTTTCATTCACCCCAGAATGCAGCCTTTTGTACAAGAATACACACCAACAACACTTCATCTTTGCTGTATGTGTATGTGGGAGGCAAGGGAAAAAGTAGGGGTTGGTGGACAGAAAAGCCTAGAACAGCCACCCAGACCAAATGTTCATACAGTTAAAGAAAACATATTTTAGAGATGAAGTTCAATACTGAGATAAATTGTATGGGTTGTACTTTTACCCCAAACAATTTGCATTTGTGCTTAATGTCTCTTCCCCTTATCTCCTTAGCCCCTGTGCCGAGTACGCCTGGTTGTACATGTCTACTTATTTCTATTCCGGATTACTGCAGAGTGTTAAGGCAGAGCAGCAGGACTCACTTGTGGAATGATCTGAGGGAGGGGAGTAAGTTGAGGTCCTAGAGAAATGCAGCTCAAGGAGCTCCGCCTCTGAGGAATTTCTCTTCCTGAAGAGTGTGGTCTCTTCTCCCATCTCCAAAGCAGGAAGAGAGGACTGGCTCAAAACAGAAGTAGCCACGTGGGTGTGCACAGTCACTCCTTTGGGGAGCCCGTCCCCCTTTGCCAGGGAACCCTGGGATGTTCCACTTTCTGTGTGAGACGGGGCACCTCCTCCTTCTGACTCTGCACTGCTGGATGGCAGGTGACGCCTTCCGAAGGCTGAAAGCAGACAATGACAATTAAAATTCCACCAGCAGACCTCCAAATGTCTGAAAATTCTTTTAGGGGACTCAGCTCTGACCTCTATAAAATATACAGATATAAGATGATATCAGGAGCATTTATTCATTCTATGAAAAGCTAACCCCTGAGTGAGAGACCACAAACTAAAACAAAGACTGTTTTAGATCTCTCAGACAAAGACTTTACATCCTGTGGTAAAATTGTCAGAAAATGGCTCAATGAAGCTAAGTATCAGGTGATATGAAATCAGCAATTGGTTTCTGATCATCATGACTCATCACCCACATTCCACAAAGTTGGTTCCAGGATTTACTTGAATTCAACATTAAAAAAGTTTCCAATATCTGGATGACCAACAAACCCAGGCAGCATCATGCGAAGAGTTTGTAAGCTCTAACTTCATTATTCATGAACGGAAAATAAAATACTTTCATACATACTCTTTACAGAATTCAGTGTCCCAATCAGACCTCCTGTCACTAGGGTATGACAGAAACCATGGGGGTATCTTTGATGGCTTCGTCCTCTACTTTTAGGCCATTATCAAGTCTTATCAATTTTCCTCTGTGAAGAGTCTTTAGCAATTCCTTCTTCTCTAACCCTAAAGCCACCAAGCCATATTTTAGCATGTGGGGTCTTCCTGGGTGGTCCCTCTGACTCTGGGTTCACTCTACCCTATCTCCCATCCCAGGTATCTTATACCTGCCTACCAGGTAAATCTTCTTCAAATTTGCATTATGTCACTGCCTTGTTCAAAAACCCCTAAGGACTCTTCCCACCATACCAAATTTAAAGTGCCAGATTTTTTAAGTCATCCATGATTGTCCCTAATGCTGTCAACACAACTGTCCTACCCAATAATCCTCTGCTCTGTGTGCAACTTACTCCCTCCCCCAAAGGAGGCTGCTGGCCTTGCAGTCCCACAAAGAGCTCACTCTTCTCTCCTCTGTATCTTCAACACATGGTCGAAGCGCCCACTTCTCAGCCACCCTTCCACCTGGCTCAGATATACAGACTTAGGCTCAAATTCCAGTTCTGAAACCTGTTAGCCATTTGATCTATATCTGTTGGATGAATTAACTTCTCTGAGCTTCAGTTCCCAAATTCCTAAGATGAGAGTAATGTGACCTCACCGGCTTGCTATGAGAAATGAGAGACTAGACATGTCGATAAAGTAGTAGGGACCTAATCAGTACTAGCTTTCTTTGTCTTTCCTTCCTCCATCTTGTTCATCCAGCTCCAGCCCTTCCTTGAAATTTTTCACTAAAAATGTCAAGCCACCAGCTGTGCAGACTGCAGCAAGAGTAACTATTTGAGTAACATCAACACAAACATGCAACCATACATCCCACCATTCCTAGTACCTCTGAGATTGCAGTATGTGGCAGGATCACTGGATGTTGTTCAGTTTTAGATCGGCCACAGAATATATATTCTATGCGGTTGGACGGGCCTCTCAGTAAATTTGCACCCTTGTCCGGTCTACAGTCATAACTCAGTTAACCACAATGTGCCACAGACGGAACCTAAGTCACAGGTCTGATCCCCAGCCCAGGACTTTGAAATGGGTAATGAAGCTCAAGATAGGAGATGTGGAGACTGACAGAAATTTTGCTTTCTAAGACTGAACACACATGAATGAAATGAGTATCACTGGCACAAACTTACCTAAGGTGGTGCTCAGGGAAGTCAGAGCTGTTGCTATCTTAGGTCCAACAGGAAAAATGGTGACATTTATTCTCCTCAAAGGGTCGTTCCTTCCTCCAGCATCTGCTGTTTCTGTTTGTGAAGTGAAGTTTCCTGGAGCATCTGAAGGTGCATGGCTCTTGCCTAGGGTCTGAACCATTACATCCTCTTTGGAGACCACTGTGGAAGAGTCCACTTGATTCTGACCAAAGGTGATGTTTTCTATGTGGGGTTCAGTATTGCTTTCTGACCAATGGTTCCTTACAGCAACTGAAACAATCAAAATATGGATCAGTGAGAACTTGCTGGCTTCTGAAAAGAGAAGGAAACCAAAAATGACACCACAAGCAGATATATCAGTAAAGAAGTGGATTCAAGTTGAAAAATTTCACCTTTCTTCCCCTCCCCCACCACAGTAATTATTCTTACAATCCAATAGAAGAAATTATGAAGCGACAATACTATATCGAATTAAATTTTACAGGAAGTAGAATAAATGATAAAAATTGATAGAAAGAGATCGATGTGGGTCTCAAAAAGAAGACTTGAACCTCTGACAACTCGCAGGCTCAGAGATGGGAATAAAAGTCAAAGGTCAGATGTGAGTGGTAGGAAGGAAGCTCTTTATAAGCACCAAGGCTTTGAGCTATGACTTTTCGATGGTGGAGAGTAAAAGCTGGCAGTCCTTAATCCTGACACCTACTCTAGTAGGCAGGAGATAGGACACTCACGATTCTGGAAAAACATGTGGAGGATCTGGCAATATTACCAAAACCTTAGTAATATAAATAGGTTTATGCAGTAACTTCATAGGAAAGGTAGAAGAAAGAAGGGGGAAGAGAGAAAAAGAGAGAAAAGAAATCAATTACACAAATTGCAGTATATTCATGTGAAAGGGTACTGTGAGGTCATTAAAATGTTATAAAATAAAGATGGCACAGGAACTACTGAGTTAAAACAACAGCCTTCAAAATAGAATTTAGAATATCTCATTTTGCTAAAAAATAATAATAGTACTGGTATGCGTATGTGCCAAGACTAATGCAAGCACTTGACACGCACTCATTCATTTAATGGTTGCACAATGTCAGAGGTAGGGTGCTCTTATCCTCCCCACTTTCTATGGGAGGCAGAGGAGGCCGGAGAGGTCACATTCCTTGCCAAAGTCACCAGGTAGCCTGATGAAGCCAAAGCCTTCAGCTCCCAGCTGTACTCAGCTGGAAGATAAAGTACTGGAGAGGAGTGTTGGAGCAAATCCTCCTGTTCTCTCCTATTTCTAGTTTAGGGGTACTGAAGAAATGTTGCTTATTAGCATGGACTATTTCTTGAAGTTTATAAATTAGAAATGTATTTATATTAGTCGGAAAATATTTTTAAATGATTATATCCATAGTACCCAAGATGATGGCAAAGGAGACATGAGTTAAAAATGTTGTGAGAATGAAGTAGAAGTTCAGGGTAAAACTGGACATAGAGGAAATCATCTGTTGTATCAAGTGTCATTTGTCAAGGCAGGGGGTTCAGAGTTAGGGCAGGTGGGTGAGACGCCCAAGTCCAGCCACGAAGCCTGCCCCATTTCTCTGGAGAAGTCTACGCAAAGCACAGCCACGGCTTGGAAGCCAGAGCTGGACCACTGCTGGGGTGCCAGCCCCAGAGAGAGAACAGAAAAAGCACATGGCATTCTAAGAGCTGTTTCCCTGTATATCCAAACTACTATGAAAATGAATATGGAATACATGTGCTAACTGGGGGCACTGACCTTAGTGAGGTTCTAGAGAAAGCAACAGTGAGAACGAGAACCATTTGAAGTTATTGCTGATTACATGGCTCCTTGAAAACCCCACATTTATTTTCCCCCTTTGGGAATATTTTTCTTTCTACTTAGCATTGGAGAGGTGGTCACCGCTGAGAAACCTCTGCAGAGATGAGTGAAGTCACTTCTATCTATATGAACCAGGCCAAAATGACCAACCATGTGACCAGGAGAGGCTGCAGGCAGAACCCACAATTGGATTCAAAATCTCTTTCTCTTTCTCTCTCCTCACCATCCCCCAAAAGGAACAAGTTATATTCTAGATCAGCACTGTCCAAGAGATATATAAAGTGAGCCACAACTGCATGTCACATATGTAACTTTAAATTTTCTAGTGGCCACATTTTAAAAAGTAAAAAGAAACAGGTGAAATTAATTTTAATAAACATTTTATTTAATCAGACATGTCAAAATTAGTACCATTGCAATATCTAATCGATATAAAAAATTGAGGTTTTTTTTGTATTAAACCTTTAAAATCCAGTGACTATTTTAAGAGCTCAATAGCCACATGTGGCTAGTGGCTACCAAACTGGACAGCATAATTCTAGATCAATGGTTCTCAACATTTTCTCACTCTGGTCCACTTCTACCAGAAACAGCAGGGCTAGAAGGGTGGTGATTATAAAAACTACCATAAGAGATTCTGACAAACTTTCCTAAGGGAATCATTTCCTTCTCCAATCCCTTGAGATTACCATTTTCATGCTTCCTATTCTGTTTCCTGTAAGTAATAATTAACAGAAGCTTCCTGAAGGGGGAGGGAAGTGGCCCAGCCCCAGATAGACTAGGCACACACTCACCCAGGAATTGGTTGTGGAGTGGTGTTTCTAAGGGCAGCTGCAAAGTTCCTAAGTTGAACCTGAGACTCTGGGGTTGTAGATAGCAGTGACCCATATAGCATGTTCCCTTTGTTCTCCCCATCTGAGCTGCAAAAGCAAGCTGGCCTCCTGAGAGAAGGTGAAAGGGCTTAAGGATGTTGTCTCTATCTTCTTGGTCAGTTAGGCACAATGATAGAAATTATGCTCAAAAGGAGCCAGGAAAAAAGTGATTGTGGGGCAGAAGGAACTCAGAACCCATGCCCCAAAACTGGCAAGCCATGAGCAAAGGGAAGGAAATGAATTTAGCTCTATTAAAGCCTAAGACAAGTGTGAGACTTCTTTGGCTGGGCCTGAGGAAGCAGCACTGTCCCCTTCTTCAAGGACAATAAGTGAAAGTTCCAGACCCCAGTCAAGTCAAGGAATTTGACTGCAGTTTCCAAAAAGGAAAAGAAGACCACGTGAGGACAGGACATGACTAGCACTGAACCATGCTCTCACCCTGGAGGGCTGACTAAAGATGTAAGAAGAAAAAAAATGCACACTATAAACAAAAGTAAATGGCAGACAATAGTTCTGCTGTACCCCAAATAACCCCGCCACTAAAAACAACTAAAAATGCTGAATAAAATATTTTTAAAAAATATTTCTAAATCTATTGCTGAGTTGACAAGTAAAGAATCAAGTCTTTTGAGGCCAAAAATGAACCAAGAGCTGAAATTCAGAGCAGTGAGCTAAGTCTAAAGCTGGCAGCTGCCTTGAGGCAGCTGCTCAACATTTGTGACCTTGAACTTCTGTTCTGAGCCACAGGGATGGAAGAGACAGAAGAGGAAACTCTCAAGTTGGGAATCTGAAAGGAAACTCCTGTATAAAGCTGAGACCAGGGCTTTACCTTGGGTGTAAGGCAAATAGAAACAAACCTGTGCTATAGGAGACGGCAAGGAAATCTGGCCCTTAAATTTTGGTCTTAGGTGAAACAAATATAAATCTCACCCAAGAATTTGTAACCATAAAGCTGGCCCTCATGTGCACGTGCAGCACAAACTCAATATCTGTGCAGTCTAAACCTCAAGCCAAGGATGTGTTTAAAAGTGGTCCTGAACCTTGTGAACATACTAAAAACTACTAAATTATATACTTTCAAGGGGTAAACTTTATGGTATATAAATTATAACTCAAATACACACATACACACACACACATCCTGTTTATGGAGAGGAAAAAGTGGTCCTAATATATAGTGCCTCCAGGTACTTGACAGAAACAAATGTGAATGCTCCCTAGATGAACATACCTTCAATCTAATTTTATCAAATTTTGTCATTTACTGATGACATTTTAAGGAATAAAATATCACAGTCAAAAATCACAAAATATACAAGGTAAAAAGGCATTCATGGGCAAAAGTCAGCAAACTTGATAAGCAAAGACTTCAAATACTGGAATTCTCAGACCAAAAAAAAACGAGTATATAAAGCTACATGAAAAGAAATAAGAAATTATAAATGAGAGGAAAAAAAGACTATAAATTATGACCAAAAACATTTGAAAGAAATCTAAATGGAAATCCTAGAAATAAAAAAATAAAATAATTGAAATTAGGGGACTCAAAAGCAGATTAAATATGGCTAAAAATAATTAAGAATTACAGAACAGATGACAAGAGAATGCCTGGATTCTATAAAAAGACAGAAAATATGAAAAAGAGATATTAGGAAGATAGAGTGAGAAAGTCCAATATATATCTAACTGGAATTCTAGGAGAAGAGAAAAAAAAGTGAAATGGCAATATTCAAAAGAGTAATGGCTGAGAATTTTCCAGAACTAATATATAGTATGAATCCTCAGACTAAGGAAGCCCAGCAAATCCTAGGAAGCTAAATAAAAAAGAAATGTAAACCTATATCATAGCAAAACTACAGAAAATCACAGAAAAACAACAACAACAACAACAACAACAACAACAACAACTAGGTCTTAAAAACTACCAGAGGAAAAAAATGTCAATCATCTACAAAAGATAACAATTAGACTAACAGCTGATTTTTCAACAGCAACCATGGAATCCAAAAGACAGTGGGTAAATATTTTTAATGTGCCAAGAGAGGAAAAAAACTAGAATTGAATGCTTGGCAAAATTATCTTTGAAAAACATCTTGAGACTCTTTCAAAATAGAAACATTTTCAGTCATATTTCAGCTTATCAACCACATCCACTAAAAAAATTATGGAGAATTTATTTCAAGTAGAGGAAAAACAATTCTAGATGACAGTTTTAAGATGCAAGAAGAAATAATGAGCAAAGAAAATGGTAAATGTCTGCATAAATCTAAAGAAATACTGAATTTATAAAAATAATTTCTCATTTGTGGGATTAATAAAACAACATAGAGCAAATCCTGGATAACGAAAGCATATAAATTGGGAGGGGATGATCCGAATCACATTGTGTTGGAGAAGGGTAACTTTACATTGTGTCAAAAATGCATTTTCAAGTCCCTCAATCTAATCTTAAAGAATAGAAATACTGTATCCCTTCCGAATGGTATAGCTTGAAATGATATAATATTTTCATTGATCAATTAATGCATATTATCTAAAATCAAAACAAAAAATCAATAAATAGCAATAGAAGCATGTTATTTAGAGATATGGACATAAATACTAAAAGAATCAGTTAAAAAGAGTTGAAAATGGTTGATTTTGGGAAGCATAAAAATGATGGCAGGAGTGATCAGGGTTTTTATAATAGCTTTATAAAACATATTTGATCTTTAAACTATGTATAAGTTTGAAAAAAAAATAAATTTAAAAAGTTGAATAATAAACCAGGGTAAAAGCCTGCAGTACATGATCAAAGTTTAGCATTCTTAATACATGAAGAACTTTCTTAAAATCCCAAGATGTACATATCACAAAGAACATAAATGTGCAATTCACAAAAGAAAATATATAAGTGGAGAATAAATTTTTTAAAGTATTTTTGTAAAGAAATAAAATACAAATGCAAACTAGAAAAGACCTTATTAAATTTTTATATATATTTTCCCTATCAAATTGGCAAAAGTGTAAAAAACAATAATGCCTAAAGTCACTGTGGGTATAGAATGTAGACACTTGCACACAATGTTGGCAAGAATGCATGGGCACATTGTTTCTGGTGAGAAATTCAGAAATCCACTGCAAAAGCCTTAACAATGGGCATATATTTTGACCCAGGAATTCCACTTCTGGAAATTAATTCCAAGGAATTATTAAGGAAGTACACAAAATTTCAGGCATAAAGGAAGTTTATCACAGGATTGTTTATAGTAATGAAAATTGGAAATAACCTAAATTTCTGTAATAGAAAGTTGGTGAATTTAATTATGAGACAACAAAATTTTAAAGAACTGACCAAAATATATGATTGATACAATTTAGATATGCATTAGGCTCACCCTCTATTGTTAAGTGGAAACATAAATTTAAAAAATGGTATGGAACATATGACCCCATGTTATTAAAATACATCTGTTAAAGAAAAATGTGTCTCCCAAGGAAAAAAAAAGGTTAGTATCTTGGTAAAAAGATTCCAGGTCTGAAAGCCACCTTTTAATGGGCTTTCTTTGGTCCTGAGACCTCTCTACTAAGGTAGGTGAAGACTGTGAACTTAAATATAAAGTTGGCTCTTGTAGCTTGCTCATAAGACAGTGTATGGATTTGGGCTCCAGTCCCATTTCTGGAACATAAGCATGTGAGTGGCCTTCGACTGCCCAGCTAAAGGACTGACGAGTTTACTTGTGTCTGGGCCACTCAGCCTCCAGGTGGCTAACCACTCTCAGCACTAGTCGTGGCCTTAACTGGTGGCCTGATTGAGGAGAGGTGCCAGTGACCATTTTTGCAGAGCAGCTAAAGAAAACACACACCCCTGGTTAATGTTGCCACTGCTGGGTCCTGCTGACCTCAGAGAACTGCTGGCTTGTGGTTCCACATCTACCTTCTTTCCCATAGTCACGAGTGCCACAGCTGCCTAAATCGGTGAGAAACTCTTACCTTTAGTGTCCTTCTTTATCTAGGAATCTTTCCCTTTCTTTCCCCCTGGCACACAGGAGGCAAGGTAAGAAGCTGCTTCCTTTACCCATACCATGGGAATCTGTATTCTCTATGTGAAAATCCTCTCATCTAGGAGGAAAAGAGCCTGATCCCAGCTCCACGCCTGGATCTAGAAATTCAGGTCTTAATAAGAAAGGCAGTGAATAACATACAGACTGTGGTTAAAGTCAGGCTGTCTGGGTGAGACTTCTGGGTCTGCCTCTTACATGCCCTATGACCTTAGATGAGATACATAATTTCTCTGTGCCTTTGCTTCTTCATCTATAAAATGGGGACGTAACAGTTCTTACATCCCTGGGCTATAATAGAGTACACACACGTGAGGGCTCCAAACAGTATCTGGGACATAGTGAGTGTTATATACATTATAGCTTTTAAACAAATTTAGTTCTATTAACTTTTAACAGATAGGAGGATGACTTTGGCAGGCACTGCTAACTAGTCATGGCTCAGTCCCCCAGTTCTTCTCCAGGCAGCAGATCAGAGCTGGTACCAGAGGCAAAAGCCCCCATACCACCCAGGCTCCCAGGCCCTTGTGAAAATGAGGCGTGCGCTCTGATGAAAAGCCTGAGGCTGGCTGAGCAGCCATTGGAGCATTTGTGCCTCGCTCTGGCTCTGCCTCTGCTCCATGATATTTGCCTGGCAGATAACGGGAGAACTTGGGGAACATAGGGTGATGGCCGGGACCACCTCCGGCATAAGAAGCCCCTGATGTCATCACTGTCCTGGGGTCAAAATAAAAGTATCCCACTGTCCCCTGTTTAACTCTGGATACCCTTCTACCTCTTGTATTGCCTATGAACTATTCCTCAGAAAAGGGATGAACAAAGCAGGCAGGCTGGGGCAGGCAGCACCCTAGTCCATCCCCTCGGCCACTCGAGGTCTTGGTTGACTGTGAACATCCAAGCACTTTTACACCGTTCCACATGGTATCTCAGGGACAATGATGGAACAAATGCTAAAATTTTTATTGAAGTCACAGGATGAATCCTTTCAGAAGACCTGAATTGCTTAGGGCTACTGTGGTTGAATTTTGTTTGTGGTGTGGTTCCCTATTCAGCACAGGTATAAACCCTGAGTGGGAGAGTAATTGGAAATAAAGTAGACAGAACTCAACAGGCACCTACCATGTGCAGGGGCAGGCATCAGGGAACCTGCTCATACTCTTGGTGGAGAAGAGAAATGGCCCTGGAGAAATGGAAAGGAAAAGGGATGCCTCAGGCTGTGGAGCCTAGGCCAGATGGAAAGCTAGGCAAGGGGCTGTGCCCCACCTGACACTGGGGGGCAGATTCTAGGATGGGAGGAGGTGCTCTGAGGCTGAGAGAAGTCTGTCACTCCTCAGCTTAGCCACCCATCTCCTCTGATGGGCAGAGACAATGGCTTAAATCTTCCCCTTACATCCCATGCAAATGAGCTACACCAACCAGCCTCATACTGGAGTTTAGATGTCCCAATTTCCCAGGTACCTTTTGAGCTGGAAATGCCATGCTACCCTCTTTGCTCACCCTCTGTGTCAGGCCATCACTTTCTCTCATACCATGAATGGAAATTAAATTAACAAGAGTCTTATTGTTTTGCCTGTTTTTTTTTCTCCCAAGTTGATAACTTCCACTTCTCTAGTGTCTTAATGTTCCAAAACATCTGTTTGTGAACCAACATCATCAGGGATACTAGCACTGCCCAGAAGTAGGGTTTCCTAATTAGCAGCTGCTACAGAGTCAACTCTCACCACCCACCCACCCCATGATTTGGGGTTTTTCAACCTGTATTGTTTCTGAGCAGTGGAGTGGGCATGTACAGGGAGTACACTGTGTCATCCTGAGAGGAATTTCCTCCCAGAAGGCTTGACCCGCCCCCATATTGCACCATCCACCTCTGCAGCAGGCCCTATGTCAGATGCTGCCAGCTGCAACCTCAGATTTCTGGGGCATAGATTTGAAGCATCAGCCCTTTCTTTCATTTCCCTCTCTTTAGAATCAGATTTCACTACCAAGTACAAAATGTTTTCACATCTGTTATCTCACTTAATGCACATGTCAGCTGGTCAAGTGGGTATCATGGCACATGGGGATACTGAGGGGCAGAAAGATTAAGTGATTGTTCAAGGTCACATGCTCAATGGCAGAGACACCCGGTCCGAACCCAGGTGTCATTCCATCATACCCCAGTTTATTCCATGACATTGAGCTTTAAGAAGCTGACCGGTGAGCAGGACCAAAAATGTCCCACTGGCCTTCAAACTTCAGCCTTAAACCCAACTGCTCTATACTGTTTCCACACAAGAGGAAGGAGATGGTGCGTATCATGTGGGCTTTGGAATCAGACAGACTTGGCTTGACAGCAGCTGCGTATTATTAGCTGGAAGACTGCACAAGAGGACTTCCATCTCAGAGAGGAGTCTCCTAGGTAATGAAAAGCAGCATAAGAAGAAAGGGTAGAGGCAGAATGGAGAACAAGTTTGAGGGACAAGAAAAGTCTGTTTTCAATATGTGAAGTTGGGGTGAGGTTATAACTTCTAAGTGGAAATTTCTGACTGGCAAAGATTGGGGACCATGGATTAGAAGGAAGGAAAGGAGAGAATATATGAAGGGAAAAGTGAGTGTCAAGGACTGAATTAAGAGGAAATTTGAATTTGGAGAGAGAAAAGCTGATGAAAGAGACAAAGATTATGAGGGAAGGATAGGACAAAATTAAAAGTCGGGGCCAGAGAGGCAGTAAGTGCTGAGATGTAGCAGAGAGGCCATGGACACCAGGACTACAAGAAGAGATTAGTCAACCAAAGTCCCAGGACTTTAAAGAGTGTCACTTGGTAGATGAAAGACAAAGGTCGGATTGCTACGAGTTAAGGCTCATGATGGAGAGGTTCAGAAGCAGTAAGACACTGACCCCCAGCTGCAGAATTCTCCGCCCTGGCCTCCCTCTTAGAGCTGCCCAGCGCCCCCCAACTTAGGACCTGCTCTTGGGAGAGCTATACTTTGGGCCAGCATGGATCTCATACCTATGATAGCAGTTTTCTTTGTAATTTTTAAAGATGTTCTTAAGATTCAATTGCTCACAGAGGGAGGGGAGAAGAGAGACTTTTTTTTTTAAAGACATTGTTAGTCCCCTCCCTTTAAAAAGGCCCCTTTCGGTCTGGGAGATGGCTGTAAACCACTAGAGGGAATGAAATTATGCTCTTCTTCCCAGAGATAAAATGAAGAAATCCCACATATTTACAATCTGCAAAACACTTTTTATGGGGTAACTTTGGGGGCCTAAATTAACCTGATACTGACGCTCTGAGGGGCAAGCAGGAGAGAATTTCTCACCTCATTTTGCAGAAGAGAAGACTGAGGCTTGGTACTGAGGTCACCTGCCCAGGGCAACCCAAAAAAGAAGTGGCACAGCAGAGATTAGTGCCAGCTCTTTTACTCTGGTGTCTTTCCTAACTAACCGCCCAAATGAAAACCAGTGAGGACCAAGAAGCAGCTCAGCCAGCTCTTCCCAAGGTAACATATGGTGTGCGGCCTCCTTCACTAGCTAACCTCCATAGTGTTCTGCATCATTCACTCTGGTCCAAACTGGGAAACTGGCTGGGTTGCCTTTGGTGCCCCCATTCCTCTCCAAGTTGACCTTCACCTTCAGAGACCACGGCAACAAGTAAACTGATCCTGAGATGGCAGGACTGGACCTTGAGAGAGGCAGTAACAGTTCTAAATCCATAATACAGCCAATGGGTGGCATCTGTGAATTAAAATATATATCTTCTTTCATACTCATTAGGATGGCTATTATTTTAAGGAATGGAAAATAACAAGTGTTAGCAAGGCCACAGAGAAATTGGAACCTTCCTGCATTGCTGGTAGAATGAAAAATGGTGCGGGCCCTGTGGACAACTGTTTGGTGGTTCCCCAAAAACTGTAAACAGAATTACCGTATGATCCAGTAACTCCACCACTAGGTATATACACAAAAGAACCGAAAGCAGGGAACTGAACAAGATATGTGTATACCCATGTTAGTCAAAGCATTGCTCACAATAGCCCAAAGGTTGAAGCAACCCAAATGCCCATCAATGGATAAATGGATAAACAAAATGTATTTACATACAATGGAATATTATTCAGTCTCTTAAAGGAAGTAATTCTGACACACACTTACAAATAGTACGGTAAGTGAAATAAGCCAGATAAGACAGGACAAACAATATATGATTCCCTTTATATGAGATACCAAGAAAAGGCAAAGTCATAGAGACAAAGTAGAATAGAGGTTAGTAAGGACTGGGCGTAGGGAGGAATAGGTACTTATTACTTAACGAGCTACTAATTGAGATAATGAAAAAGTTCTGGAAATGGATGGTAATGATGTTTCTACAACATTGTAAATGAGCTCAATGTCAATGACTTGTACACTTAAAAATGGTTAAAAAGGGAAATTTTATGTATATTTTGCCACAGTAAAAAAAATATTTACTGAGCACTAACCACGCAAAAGACAAAATGGAATATGCCTCAAGGAGCTAATTGCTTCCAAGAGAGCTGAACCATGTAAATAAAGCCCTAGGAGGTGGCTGGGGACTGAGAAGTGGCTCAGTGCATGGAAGGTGCCCTGGGAGTTGGAAAGGCCCAGGGCTGAGACCAGAATCCCATCCTCTCTTCCTGGCCCCTGCCCTCTCCTCCAGATCACAGCCCTTCCACAGCAAAGCAGTTATGGCCTCACTGAATTCACCCCAGGAATCCTCTAAATGAGGGGGATTTCAAGCCGGATGGCCAGTAGTGGGATATTTTGGGGCACGCAGGAACCTTGGGGGCGTGGGGGGGAGGTGGCTGCAATCTCACCAGAAAGGCAGCTGCCTGCTCAGCTGGGCCACTCTGGGCTGTTTTGAAACGCTGCTACGGATGTAATGATTCTGGGTGGAGGGCGTTTAGGAGCCAAATGAGTTTGTGTGAACAAAAGACTCAGCCCTTGATCTGAACTATCCAGGGCTCACGGGGAGTTTCGTTTCCTTCCTTGTTCTTGCCCTGAAAGGAGTGGCCCTAAGAAAAACCATACACACTGAGAAGTGTTGCACTTGAGATCCAGTGATCTGATTTTTAGAAAGATTCCCCTGGAACGGCCTCAAGTAATGAAAAGTATAAAGCTTACAAGGCGTATTATCCTCCCCTCCCTGTCAGACAGTCCGCTTTTGTCCGGCTAATCATCCTCTAGGGAGAAAGGCAGGCCTGAAGGGCTGAGCTGTGACCCAGGGACTGGCTGACCGGTGTCTGGGGTCAGGCTTCCAAAAATGGAATCACCTCTGGGGTGGCCTGGGAGCAATGATGAGGTTGCCCATTCAGGCAGGAATGAAAGAGGAAAGACCTTGATGTAACCTCAAGCTCTTTGTTTTAAAAATAATTCTATAGGTTAAAAAAAAAAAAAAGACCTTAAAATCCAAGGCCAGAAGATTCCCATTCAATTGAATAAGTAAACAAAAAGGCTTTCTGTGGGGGTGCCTGCCTTATTTGCGGGGGTGTCTACCTGTGCCTATGTTTTCTTTGCCCTCCTAAGCCTCTGGAAAAGAAACACCCAGCAGAGGGGCGAAGAGGAGGCACCTTAGCAAAGGGCAGCTCCCGGTGTCGCTGGGAGGAGAAGGTGGGGCAGCCAGAGCAGGGGAGCAGGCCTCCCAGTCTCCCGTGTGGTCACCCTAACATTTGCTCACACCCAGAGAGGAAGCCTGATGGCAGGGCTCCACCAAAGGAGGCCTGCCAGGTTAGCGAAACAATAAAAAGGCAAGGAAAAACATCCTGGTTCCGAGGAGGAAGGGGGGTGGAGGGAGGGAGGAGGGGGCAGGAAGAGGGACCTGCTCCCCAGCCGGGCAGCCAGCATAATGAGATGTGGCCCTGGCCTCTAAACCCTCACTTGGCCTCGGAGGCTGACTTTTATAAATTGTGCAGATAACTTATTCTACATACCTGTGTGAAGTGGCCCAGGACTCTAAGGGAATCATAGAAACATTATTTGTCTAGAAAGTTTACAATGCTAGAAAATGCACACAGTGAAATGATGTTGTAGCACAGAGGGCCTGAGGCCTGGACCGGGGAAGGGAGGAGCGTGGTCACTGCTGTCACTGCCTCCCTCTCAGGGGGTGGGGTGCTAACTGTGGGCCAGCCAGGACCTTCTGGGCTTGTATAAACAAAATCTATTTTAAACAGATAAATTAAAAGTTTACTAATAGGTCTTTAAAATTAAGAGTGGGAAACCTGACACTCCATTCAAATATAACCAATATTTTAAAAATTAGTTGTATGCCATAGCCAGTCAAGAAAAGAGAGAAAACAGAGAAGAATGAAGAGGGCTGAAAAGAAAAATAAAACAAAAGGGAGAAACTTACAGAGGAAGGGACAAACAAAACTAAGGAGAATATTTTTAAAAGACACCCACCAGAGTAGGGTAACTATTACGATTATTATTACAGCAGCCCAAACGTGTACAGCATTTGCTCCCTGCTAAGCACCATTAATCGTATGACAGCCCTGGGAGGTAGGCACCAGTATTATCCCTACTTTTTTGATAAGAAAATTGAGGTGCAGTGAGATTAAATAAATTCTCCAAGGTTACACAGCAAATAGTAGAATGAGACCCAAACCCAGGTGTGTCTGACTGTAATTTTAAAAAAAATACATTAATAGAGAAAGAATGAAAGGTGAGAAAGAAAAGAGCAAAATGAAGACTGAGAGCTTCTGAGAAACAGCAACACCCTCTGACAAGGAAAGCCAGAAGGGACAGAGGCAGACCTCCTCCGTGAGCTTCCAGGATGCCGCCCTAAGAACACCTGGACCCACAAAGCAGTATTGTGACACAAATAGAGTATTACATCTTGACAGCCTACATAGACCACTGTCCAAATGGAATTAAGTGTACTGATAGAATTCAGAATAGAGATGAAAGGGAGGAAGGATGGGAGGAAAGACGGAAGCTAAGTGTTGACGGTGATTACATGTAAGAAAAGGTGAGAAATGGCGGCAAGACAGAGGTAGTTGAGGTTTTGAATGTGAGACAGGGAGAGAAATGAGACTGTTAATAAGCAAAAGGAGGATGGGTTTTGGAGGAAGAAGGGGCGATGTGTCTGCTTTTATAACCATCTCTGTTGTGTGTAAAGTGAAGGATATAAACATGTGTGGATGTCTGGCAGGCAGCTGAAAGTAGAGAAGTGGATTTCTGAAAAGAAAAGCAGCTCTGGGAATCCCCTCTCGGGGAAAATAGGTGAAGCTATGCTGTCTTCCCTCCATGCCTTCATTCCTGCAATCCTCCCCACCTATGCTTTGCTCCCTTCCTCTTGGCCTTTTGGCAAAATCTGACTCATTTCTCACAACTAGCTCAGAGGCCACCACTTCCAAGAAGTCTTCCCCAAAGAGAACTCTCCCTCTTGGTTATTGCTTTATCTTGTTATACAATTATAACTTATTTGATCATATTTCCATGTCCGTTATGAGAGACTGTTGTTCACAGGCTGGGCTCAATAAATGTCCACGGAACTGAGCTGGAGGTAGAAGGCCAAGGAAAAAACTGTGAAGAACATCCCAGTGGTCAGGAGGGAGAGGAGATGGAAGAGAGCTCATCATGGCAACCAGAGGCACTTGGGAGGATAAAGAGATAGAGGACTGAAAATGGCCACTGAGATTCCTGGAATGTTCTCCTCTCCATCTCTTCTCCAACTTTGTCTTCATCCCCCCTCCTCTACCTTCTTCATGAAGCCCCACCTCGCTTACAGAAATAATGATGCCTATGTGTTTTGGGAAGCATAAATGACTAATATGTACACAGCACATGCATGTTTTTACAAAGCTTGTCCATGTGGGTTACTTCATTTCACCCCTATGAAAACACTGTGAAGTGGACACAACTGAGATTATTATCTCCATCTTACAGACATGGAAATGGGCCCAGAGATGAAACACCTTGCCCAAGGTCACAGCCAGTTCATTGTATTATGACCCGAACTACTTGCTATGTCCACATTTAAAAGTGCTTTCACAATCATAATTAAACTTGCTCTTTCTCTAGAGCCTTGTTAAAGAAGCAAGATAGATATTATCTTTAACATGAGGAAAGTAAGACCCAGAGACATTAGGCAGCTAGAAAGAGACAGGGTTAAGACCAAAAGTCCTCTGACTCTGGCGGAGCTTTTGAGCTGCTACTGGCATCTCCCTTCCCTGACTGTGCCAGTGGCACCCCATTACCACCAGGCATGAGTGGACTACAAATGATCCCTAACAAGCTACAGGAATTCACCAGCCAATGCATACGATCCTCTTCAAAGAGGTACCATTAAGCCATACCTATTCCAATGATGGCGTGGTTGTTCAAGTTGTTTTCTAAAATTCTTGAATTTTCAATAGAGCCTGTTGAATAGTCTCTTGGGTTTCCTGAATAATGACACATTTTCATCCCTTTATAATGGATTTGGATTATTTTTGGAAACAGACAAAAAAAATTCAAAGTCCAATCTGGTGACTGATGCAGGAGATCAAGATGGGTGACCCCATTTTGGATCCAGGAGGTGGTTTCATGGCAAAGAACCATTATGATGGTGGCTGTAATACCAGTGAGTTGCTTGTTGCCCATGCGCTGGCTCTAAAGGTGGCTCCCATCTCCTCAAATGCTTTTGAAGCATGTTGTCAATAACCACCAAAGGTTCTGACCTGATGGAAAACTAGTCACAACCTTGCACAAGGAACAACATCCCACCAGATTATGACCGGGCATCTCTCCCCTATATTCTTGCTACTCCTTCCTCCAGTGTGACTGCTTTAGTTCAGATGGCAAGGCCAGCTGGCAAGCCTGACCTTGGCCTCTGCCCTCTTCTCATTATCTGTCTTCCTCCCTTGTCTTCAGTTCCAAACTTAGCAAAGACTCTAAGCAGAAACTTGTCAATTTATCAGAACCATCTCCTTGCCTCCAGCAGCCCAGCTCCTTCCCAGCACAAACAGGTGGGGGCTGCTGTTATTCAGGGTCTCTAGTGAGGTCAGGGCTCTCTCTTCGAGCTCCCCAACCATCCCAGGAACCACAAAAACACAGAGCTTGACTGCCATACCTGTGTACTTTCTTCAATACCCTTACATGACAAGGAAGCCAGAATGGTCCCATGAAGCACGTACCCCAGAACCAAAATATAAAACAAAAGGAATATGTCCATTTTTAACAGCCTCTGTAGACTTAACAAACTCTGTAGCATATGGTTTCGCCAGCTCCTTAAGATATCTTAAAACAGAAGTACTAGATCATGTGGTGGTGTAGGTATTGCTGCAGTACCACCTGGGCAGCTGGAGGCCACAGGTGTGACAGATGCTCCCTGGACCAAAGCCCGTACTAGGCATTAAGAAACAAAGATGGATATAATCTGGTGCTTCCTCTAAAGTTACTGGAGGTGTAGCGGGCGCATAGGTGTGCACGCAGGTCCCCTGTGAAGACCTTCTCCCTGTCCCTCACACAGCATCCTGCACCTCCCAGCCTCGGAGCTAAGAGGCCAGATGCTGAGTTTCCTCACACTTCATGCCAGCATAGGGAAGTTGGGAGGATCACAGGATGAAAAATGGGCCCTCTCAGGAATGGAGTTTTGAGGCATGGATGAACCAACTCATTTCTGAGATAAAGAAATGGAGGGCCAGAAGGGGATGCAATTTGTCCACATGGTAACTAAGTGGCAGACAAAACTTGACCTTCTGGACCGGCTTTCACCTTTAGCCACTCCAGGTTGCTGGAGCACCATTTCTACCCCTACTATAGCTTCATCACTATGATGGTTGTGACACTGTTTCAGTGGTCTAGAACCGTTCCAGAAATACCTATTGGTGAGCTGCAGTCACCACATCACTCAGTTGGAAGCATCTGGATTTGCCAAATAATCTCCCAATTTAAGGTGATCTTGAATCTTGCAGTGTGCCCTGAACAAAGACACTAAAAGTTCTGAGCACAAAGTCAAATTTACTGAAATCAACTAGGGTAGATGAGGCAAAAGAGTGAGAGCTCTGAAATGAAATGGAGAGCCTTCTTTCTCCTTATTTTGGAAATAGGCTTTCCCAACATTTAATGAATAAAGATGGATCTTTTGAGGTTAATTCTAACCCTGAGAGTCAAGAATTCTCAAAATGTTCTTATAAACTCAAAACAAAAAATCTAATTTTGCCCAGTACTCCACAATATAAAGGATCAATTACTGCCAAAGAAATGGCTCTAATTTAGAAAGATACAGATCTCTGTAGCATTCTCTTGCTCCTATCACAAATTTTCCATTCCAGTTCCTTCTAAAGCACTGTGTTTCCTTTCTGTTTGATCACTTTACCAAAGCACTTTGCTAGGCCACCTCCTTGCCCAGATGAAGTCACCTGACACATTCACAGCGGGGGGCTTGCTGGACTGCTCAGTAGGAACACACTCCATCAGCAGTGTCCATCCACCGAGCTTCCGGCTTCTCAGACACCCTGCAAAGTCAGTCACTCACTGAAACATCCTTTCTTCAACTTGCTTTGGACAAGAGGATGAGACAGAGCCCTAGAAGCTTCTGGAAGTGGGGTTAGCAGAGTCATGCTACCTACCACACACACACACACACACACACACACACACACACCACTATCAGAAGCTATCAGGGTGAAAAAGTAGGAGAAAGGTGCTCTGTTTTAGTCAAAAATGCCCAGTAACAAACAGGGCATGGTGAAACCTACACAATCATACAATGCTGGTGAAAGTATAATTTGGTACAATTCTAAGGGACCATTTGGTATTACTGTCAGGAATCTTAAAATTTTCCACATCCAGGAATTAACACTAAACAAATAACCAGATACAAATATAAAAATTGATGGGCAAAGATGTTTATCACAGCATTATTTATGATAGTAAAAAACTGGAAACAGTCTACATATCTAATAAAGAGTTAAAAAACAACAAAAAAAGTTATGGTAATAATGGAACAGTATCTAGTCTGGATATTCACATGGATATACACATGGATACATATAAATATTTACATTCCATGCAAATGAAAAACAATAACAATTGCAAAGTTTTAATATACTTCCAGTAGCTGGAATATATGCTATTTATTTGTTGTTTTTCTCTTTAACTTCCAAATTGTATGATAAACATAAAATTTTAGACCATATAGCTTGGAAATATTAAAACGTGAGCACTTTATCCTGAGCCTAAATCAAAAATATAACCTCATGGCCTCACTATTGACTGATGGCAAATCAGGCTTCTCTGGGCTGAGGGTCCCTGGCCTGGCGGGGAAAACAAATGTCAGTGAGGAGGGACACCCTGCCTGAGGAGACGCAACCACACTGACAGGTCTTGGGCCAACAAGGGAAGCAAGAACATAATAAGCAAAAGGCAAACACTTTAGACACATACATCCAAACCCATGCCTCCAGAAATCCCCCTGCCACAGCGGCACCCCAGCCTGGGCACCACAGACCACACTCCATACTACACCAAGGATGTAGGCCTCTGCTCCAATGGTAGCCCCTCTGCCCTCTCCCTCACCCAGAGAAGAAGACTGTGCAGTCTACTGTCCTACTGCCTTGTGGGTAAAGCATGAGGAAGGTACTAGCTAGTCAATACCATGTTTTGAGGATCCAGGAATGTGAGGACCGCTCAGTCAGAGATTACTGCAAGCATGCATTCCTCTTAACCTCCGACTTTTACATCTGGACCCATTTTCTCTTTGAGCAATCATTTATTCAGCAAATGTCAACGAACTAGCCCTGGCTTCCCACCATCACTTCCTCTTATCTTCCCAGTCAACTCTCCACATCACTCCTCTGCTAAAACCCCTCAGTGGCACCTGGAAGAAAACCTGACCTCCTTATGGTGCTTCTCATGGTCCTACCGGATCCTGCCACTGTAGCCTTCCTTACTTCTCTCCAATCCTAAAACATCCATGCTCGTTCTGGCCTTAGGGCATCTGCACCACCTGGAAGCCTAGTTCCACTATGGGCAGGGGGCCATCAAGTGCATGTATAAACTGCTGTGTGGTGTGGTTAGAAGAGGGGAGTGGACCAAGAAGAAGCCAGAGGGTTGGCAGGGTCAGATCCTGCGGACCTCGCATTCCAGCAAAGAGTCTGGATTTTATTCTAAGAACAATGCAATGTCCTTGGAGGGTTTTCAGCCCGAGAGTGAAGTGACCTCAATTACATGTTAAGAAGATCACTTGGGCTTCTGTGAGCATGGATTAGAGGGAGAGCAGGGGTGAACACAGGGGGAACAGAAAAGAACAGTGGAGATGAAGAGGGCAAATTCGTGACATAGTCCAGAAACAGAATCAACTGGAGTTGAAGAACAAAATAAGATGTAGAGGGTGAGGAGAGAAGAGGAATGGAGGGTGGCTTCCAGGCTTCTCATTTAAGTGACCAGGTGGATCGTGTTGCCAATTCCTGACGTGGGGAGAATGGGAAGTCGACAGCAGGTTTGGGGGTGGCATCAAGGGTTCTGGTTCTCACTGACTTGCCTCTTTCGTGTCACTGCTGAACTTTGCTTAGGGAGGTCGACATCTGCTGTCTTAAGAACAAAATTCAGTGGCCTTTCCTCGGGTTTCACACTCCCCAGCTCCCTTTTTCTTTTAACTCAGATAGTGCCCGGACGAGACAAGTCCCAGCAGATACATGTAAGTTGCATGTACCTTCAGAGACTGTCACACTTTATGCATAAACTGTGCGCTCTATTCAAATCATCTGCCAGTTGCAAACTGCCCAGCTCTCACTGCGCCACTTCCTCCCGCACACGTCTACACTGGATATTCTTCACCTGGTCAGAGCAGCTTCCTCTTCTCCTGTGACTTCAGCCCCTCCAGGCTGAATATGGCCCTGACTTTTCCCCACTTCAGTTCCACATTCTCAACTGTCTGCAGAATACTTTCACTGAGACGTGCTGCAGTCTTTACAGTGAAAGCACCAGAAACTGAAACAGCCTCTTTAATGGCAAATCAGTGCCTCTGCACTCTCCTGTCATCCCCACAGCTAGGCAGTCACCAGGTCCCCTGCCTTACACTTTTAAAGGGCCCCTGTATCACTTCCTCTCAATTTCCACTACTCTCATCCTAGTCCATGCCCTATGTTCAGTCTTTTCCTCCTAACGTATCATTACAATGCCTGCCAGGATTCTCATATTTCTGAAGTAACTACTGGGCCGTAGAAAGGGCAGATTTGTATGTGGCTCATCTATGGGGCCCCAGCACCAAGCACAAATGAACAATGAATGAGCAAATGATACTGCTCCCTCCTCAAAAGCTGTTGGGCTCCTCAGTGTGATGTGACAAAACAAAAGTCTGAAACGGGCCTCTGAAGCCTTCCACAGTCTGCCCTAATCCTCCTTTCCAGTTTTGTCTTCAATGACTCGTCATTCTGGAGCTGGACCAGCTTCCCCAAGTCCTCCCACCCCACTCCCACCCCCTGCCTTCCTGTTACAGCCCCCTTTTAACGACTCTTGAGCTTTTCAATATTTGGGATTTTGCTGATGCCAATACCCTCCCAAACTTTCTGTGTATCCATAACCTAGGTCCAGTGGTTCCCAACCTTTTTTGGCACCGGGGACAAGTGTTCCTACAAGAATCTAATGCCTGATGATCTGAGGTAGAGCTGAGGAGGTGATGCTAGTGCTAGGGAGTGGCTACAAATAAATACCGATGAAGTTTCACTGGCCTACCCTCCACTCACCTCCTACTGTGTGGCCCAGGGGTTGGGACCCCTGTCCTAGTCATCTCCTTCCTTCTGCCCAAGGTCCCCCCAGACTATCCACCCAGCAGCCTCTCCACCTCTGCATGCTGCAGTGCATCTCTACTCACATTATTCCTTAGGTCAGCGTGATCTTTTCATTATGTTCACTTATGAATCACTAATGCATCATCTCATTCTTTACAATTTTTATGTTTGTGACCCTCAAAAGACAGTATCTTCCCTGGGAGTATTGTAGACTTGCACTGCAACCTTCATACCACCCGACACAGCTCCTCATACACAGAAAGGGCTCTGTTAATATTTTCTGATTTATAAATCAGTCAGACGTGACAGACAGACATCCGCCACACTCCAGCAAAAGAAGAGGGGAAAAGACAAGATAGAAACATCTTTGTTTCTGTCTGCACAAGATGAATGGTGAGGGTAAAAGAGGGTACAGATGTTAAAAAGAAAATAATTTTACAGGATCTGGATAGGGGCACCATTGACCCTGTCCCGCTTTTTGTGAATATGAATTCATAACAACTGCCTGATGATATCAGCCACGTTTCCAGGAGAGAAAGAGCCCGCTGCGAACATCACCAATTTATCTTAGTTTGGTTGATAATTAACATAGTACCTATGGCAACAATAACCCATGGACTGGCATATCAATAGGGCATAATTCACAATCTCTATATAAAATACCATTCAGTATATGTATAAGGACATGTGGTCTTGTCTTGAGTAATTGCTAGGCAAAAATTATTTTTGGATCTCTACTCTGCAGGTAGTCCCCACCACCAGTGCCATCTCCTCATCCCACCCCTCACTCAGTCCTAGTCCCTACTCTCGAAAATGGGGCAAGTACAGGGAACTGAAGAAGAGAAGAATGATGTGCTGGAGAAGATCTTAAGCGATCTGGAAAAACTAGCATTCTGTTTTACCTATGAGAAAACTGAGGCTGCTGAATATTGTGGAAAGAGCAAATCAATTTGATCAAATCGATTTGAATTCTGCTTTCTCTACTTACTGTGTAATTTAACCTCACCAAGCTTCAGTTTCAATGACTGTAAAAGAGAAATAATGCCTCTCACAGTATTGTTTTGAGGGTTAACTGGGATAGGGAACACGAAGCACCAACCACATAGGTGCTCAAAGCCGTTAAGTCCAAAGAGAGACCAACACTAATCTCCTTCCCTGTTCCTTCTTTAGTATTCTTTGAAGGCAGGAACATTTATTACAGCTGAAACCACCCGTTTATACTAACCGGGCCTGGGGGCAGAGAGAAGCCGCTAAAGAAGGCAATTAAGTGGCAAACGAAACTTCAACTGCCATCTGTTCTTTGCTTTCTTTGTGAGCATCTGAGACAAGTCAACTCCAAGAATACTGTTTTAGCCCGCTGGGCAGGGCTGCTGGAAGGCAGAGGGGATCACTGGGAGGGCAGAGGCTCCTTCTCCAGCTCTCCAGGACTAGGAATGCAGTCACTGCCCAGCTGGACATCAAACACCTTTCATTCTCCCTCTACCCACACCATTTAGCTCTTGGGCAGAAAATACCAGTTCAGCATTTACACACATGCAGAGGGAAGCAATAAAGGGGTTTTGAAAGGTTAAAAGGATGTGGCTTTTAAACATACATGGGCTGGAACAGTTGCTTTCCCCACACCCCTCCTTCTATTTGGGGCACCCTCCATTAAAGCAAGTGGGCTTCACAGGAATCTCCACCACTCCCTCTCCCAGAGCCTTGACCAGGGCAGAGGTGGCAGAACTCCTGGAGGAAAGCCCCTCTCCCTTGTCTGCGGGGCTGCCTCTAGCCCAGCTGGGTCTTCACTGCCCTGTATAATGGTTTTCCCAGCAGCTAAAGCTAAATGACAAAGTTGGCCCACAAAGTTACAACAATTCAGGCGACAGCTATGTAACAGCCCAGGGGGGCTGGGCTTGCAGCGCTTCCTTTACTCAAGGGAGCTGCATTTTTCTAAGATTATTATGCCTTGGGTTGGCTGCTCAGCTACTCAGCGTCATTTCCTTTTTGGGTGGGAAAGTTCTTTCCTTCTGTATTGATTTTCATTATGACTTAAGCCTCCTCCCCCCCCCACCCCACCCCCCCCTTCGCTGCATCTGCAGATCTCACAATTAAAGAATGGCCTATGAATTGCAAAAATCAAGGCATATACAAATCAGCTTAGAACTGTGGCTTGGAAGCCCTGAGTTGTTTTAGAAAACACACTGAGAAAAAAGAAGACCTCCAGGACTTGGCATCTTCTCTGTCTCCACCGGCTGAATCACCAGCAACAAGTTAGAGGAACAGCCAGCAGGAGATATAGGTGGGCATGAAAGCTTAACAGTGGCTATGGGGTGGAGGGGCTACTGTCCAGGGACTTGCAGTCTAATGAAGGCAAATAACCACAGACAGAATATAAAAGGGTTACTCATAACTGAGAACCTTGAACTCTGCCAGGAGGAGGAAACGGACTAGAAATGGCCCCAGGCAAGAAAAAAATAGCTCTGGTCCCTGCTGCTGACACCCAGGTATTTGGAAGCCCAAGCCACAAGGGGCTGGGTACTGACAACCAGCAGCAGAAGGGACGACAGGCAGTTTCCCCAACAATCAAATGAAGCACATGATTTGTAAGACTGGGCTGATTACGAGGAGGGAGCAACTCCCCAAACACAAAAGCGTTGGTGCACAGCCTGGATAGCCATCTGTCAGGGGTGCTGAGAGGGCAGATATCCAATGAGATGCAGTGTGGACCAGAGGGCCTCTGGAGGCCCTTTCAGCGTGGAGTCTTTGCTGCCTTGGGAGATAACTGATTGTACCTTGTGATACGTGGTAGCCAATTAAAAAGGATCCACAGAAAATCCTCAGAGGTTATTTGGAAACTCAGACTCACTGAAATCATGTAATGCTGGCTTTCTTGTTCTTTGTTTCTTTTTCCCGCTAAATGACATTCTTTGAGCCACCACCAGAAAACAAGCACAGGTCATGCATGAATCCTCAGCCATGTTAGTAGCTCCTAGCAGTTTTCAACAGGTAATCAATTTCATCTCTTCTAATCTCACACTTCTAACATCTCACCTGAGATCCAGCCTTAGATCAGGCAAACAGCAGATACACCTTGGGCAGTCTTCATGGGGGTATGAGGAGAGACCCTCCTAGGTAAGAATAGTTTTAGACTACTCTTCCTGCCTACCCGCTCTGTGAGATTCTCACATGCATTCCTCCAGACTTCAAGCACCTGAAGCCTCCGTCCCTCTCATATCCCAAAATGAATCAAATTGGGAAGATCGTAAAGCCAAGAATAGCAGCACTAGCTGCCATACCTGTGAGAAAGGGTCAGTGACTTAAGGTGGCCAGGGGGTGGGGTGGGTCCCTGACTAGCAATGATTAGCCCCAATTCTTACCTGCCGAGTCCCCTGAGTCAGTTTCCTCCACTGTCCCTCTCCCTGTAACACCTAGGTCTCTGTGACGTGTGGGGATTCCCAACCACAAGAGAAGGAAGGAGATTCATGTGCCAGCCTCATCCAGCCAGAAAGCCTCACAAGGCAGCATCCATTCCACCCATGCCCTAACAAGATAGGCCATAGCTAAGAAAGCCAAATTACCAGCCAGAGAAACCTGCCTTTACTTCCTGGGAGTCTCCTCTGAAATGGTCTCAATCTCCTGCACTCCACTTTCCATTTGGAAAACTCACAAAATTCTAGTTTTCTTTTGTTACTTTTCTACTGTGAGAAAGCCAGGAAATGTCCTCTTTTATGTTCTTGATTCCTTCCCATGGAACTCAAAACAATGTATGTTGTAAGTCATTTAAAATCAGAGTCACTGTGGGTGTGTCTCCAGTAGGTCTTTTGAAGTTTCTTTCTCTTCTCCCTCCCTTACTGTTTCCTAGCTTCTCAGTCTTGTGCCAGTGATTTAGAAATTCACAAGGACAGGCATTTTGCAATGATGGGAAAGTACTGCTGAATATGGAATTGAGTTTTTACTGGGAGATTTAATTTTTTTTTAAACTTTTTTCTTATTTAGAGGAAGCATCCCTAGATTCAAAGAAGCAAGCTAATTCCCATATCAGAAAGTTTGTGTGATATGAGAATCTTAAATGAAGTGTCAACTAGGAAGATGAAATCTTCTCAACCTTCACCTAAACTCCAACTCAACCCCTGTGTTATAAGCAACTTTGCTTCTCCAGGATAACCCTGAGAAAGCGAATTCCTTGTGTCACCGCAAGGCACTGGCTAACACCACAGCATTGATGACTTTGTTCAAAGCATTTTCCATTATTTTTACTTTCATTTTGTCACATCATCACTAGGAGGCCAAGAGGAACAGGGATCATTACTTCCATTTCACAGATGGAGAAACTAAGAGGTGATTTCCAAGGTCACAGTGGTAGGGATGGAATTCCACTCAGCCCTTAGGATTTCTTCCAGACCTAAAGAGGAACTGTATAAAAAGGTATGGAGAAGAGAGTGAAGGTTCTCCTCTGAGCAGTTCAGGCAGTGCCTATGTATGTAAGGAAAGGGGAGAGAAATGCTCAGGAACAGTCCTATGTCAGCGTTTGCCTCACAGGGGTTCGACCTCGCAAGCTCCCACCTCCACCCCATCCCCTCAGTCCCTCAGCTTTTAGAGTGAATCAGTGGAGTGTTTTGTATCCAACTACATCGTTGTTCTTTACAATACCATAAGAACTAAAACCCTTAAAAAATTAGTTACTTATTTTTGAAAGTCAGGCTCTATCCCTGGGCAGGCCATTTCTGTATCTATAGGAAAAGAATAGAATTGGGTAATGGTCGAACCGGACGTCATCACTCTGAGGTGGTTGAGGCACTTTGGAAGATACTGGGGTTTTCCCTTTTCTTTTCTTTCCTTTTTTTTTTTTTTTTTTAAGGAAGTGTGTATGGGGGGGGGTCAGCTCCGTGGGACACACCATGGAAGATAAGTTTTCTTCTAAAGGGGGGTGGGGGTGGATAGGATGGTCACACCCCCCAGTCTGGCCACCAGAGAAATCGTCTAGGAAATCCACTCCTCCTGCTCGCTGTCCTCCCTCCCAGGCGGCCTTCAGGGTCCCACATACTCCCGGGTCAACGCAGCCCCTACCCGGGTCCAGCAGCGCAGAGGGGCCCAGGGCGGGGGATGCGGCCCCGGGGCGCGCCCACACCCTCAGCCCCAGGCTCGCTGGGCGCCGAGTCCCGGCTCTCACTTACCCGCGCTACCGCCTCGGGGGACCCGGCCCGAGGGTCCCCGCTGTGTCGCGGCTCCCGGCGCCAGGGCCGTCCGGTTGGGGCTGGGGGGCGCGGGCCCGCGGCGCTCCCGGGGCGCTGTGGGCAGCGGCGGCTGCGGATCGTGCTCGAGGCCGGGCTCGGGCGGCCGCGCCAGCCCCGCGCCTGCAAGGGGCGCCCTGCTCGGCGTGCGGCGGGCCGGCGAGGGCGGCTGGGCTCGGGTCCCGGGGGCGGCCGGCGGCAGCAGCAGCAGCAGCACGAGCGGCAGCAGCAGCAGCGGGAGCGGCGGCGGCGGCCACCGCGGGGCGCGCGGCGAGGCCATGGTGGCGGCGCCCGCCCGCGCTCACATGCCCGGCGCGCGGGGCGGGCGCGGGTGCGAGGGAAGCTGGCGGCGGGTGCCGTGGAGCACCGGGGAAGTCAGCGAAGTGAGGCTGCGAGCGCGGCGCCCGCCTCAAAAGTTGTGGGGAGCCGCGGGAGGGCGGCCGGGGGCCGGGCGGGCGGGGCGGAGGCGGCCTCGGCGCCGCTACATGCTAATTAGCCCGGGCGGGTCGCGGGGCGGGCGGCTCCTCCGCGGGTTGACATCACCCGCGGAGCGCGGCCGGCCGGGGGGCGGGGAGAGGGCAGGAAGGGGGCGGGGGCGGGGAGGGCGCCCACAAAGCCGCCGGCCTGGGACCGCGGGGTGACCGCCACCGAACCCGTCAACTTTAGTCCCGCACACACACATTAGCATTGTGGAGCCATTTGGAGAAAAATTAGAAACACCGAGTCTTCCAAATCGGGAATCAGATTTTCCCAGCTCCCTAAATGCACAGTAAATCGGTGAAAAGCAGGTACTGGGTAATGTGATTACCACTGACTAGATTATACGAAGTGCTTTAATCTGCGAGAGAAGTGGACTCTATGCCCCTGCTCCCCACCCCGCGTGATCACTGCCTCTTAGGAACTTGAAGTGTCTCTCCTCCTCTCTCATATACTCCAGGACCCAGGGCTGATGCTGACCTCGCCCGTTGCCAATCCTAACACCTCGCCCTGCGGCCAATGCGGGAGTCATCCTTCACCCGCGCCCTCTCAAGCCTGGATTCCATCCCCATCCGACCACTGCCTTTGGCTCACACCAGAGTTTTGCAGAAATGTCACCGCCAGGACACCCAAACAGGCCGCAGGGAAAAGAAAACTGTGAATCCAGGCCCTGCTAGGGCAAGCTCAACCAGGAAAAGGGCTGCAGATTGCAAATTCAGCAAAAAGATACACAGAGATCACACTGAATTTTAAATGGAAATCTTCAGAAAAGACTCAAAGACCTACCATGATTTAACAGTGTGATCTGGGCCTCAGCTTCCTCATCTGTAAAACAAAGATTGTTCTAGATGACTGCATAGGAGTACTCCAACTCTGCTGTTCTAGATTACGATGAAGACCTTCTACCACAGTAGTAAGGATATATGAAACAGGTGTCCAAGGCCCTGTAGTGTTTCTTTTCCAGAGATATAAAAATCCAGACAAGATTTTTGGTTATCTCAGATGGTTTAGAAGAGTCCCCATCTGTAGCCAGGGGGATAAATTAGATGACATCTCAAATACATTCCAGCCCTGAGAGTCTATTGATCTAGAATGAAACAGGTAGGAAGTTAGCTCAGATCACATTTCTGGACTGAGTCAGACATTTCTAACCTCTCCAGAGTGGGGAGTGAAGACACTCCAAAAGTGGCTGACAGTGAAATCAGCAGTAAGCCTGATGTCTCTACTACCCAATACTGTATGTAGTCAGAGCTTTAGCAAGGACATTCCTGTGTACTTGTGTTAGATTAGGTTTAGGCTAGGCTGCAATAATAAATAGGCCCCCCAAATGCAGCACTTTTACATGATAGACGTTTTATTCCTCTTGTTCACTTAATGGCCTCAGGCGTTGATGTTCAAGTTAGTGGGGGTGGCTCTTCTTTACACAGTCTCTCAGGGATCCACACATGGCAGCGCTACCATTCCCTAATGTATGGCTCACAAAATTTCCCTTGGAATTGACATCCCAAACAGTCAGAGGTGAAAAGAACATGGAAATGTGAGCATGGGAGATTTTGATGGGCCAGGCCCGCAAGTAGCACACTTTACTTCCTCTTACATCCCACTGGAGGCAACATGGTCACATGGCTTACCAAACTGCAAAGGTGTCTGGGAAATAGAGTCCAGCCATATAGGCAAAGAAGGGGAGAAGGAATTTGGGAAGACGGCTAGCAGCCTCTGCCCTCCCACTCCATATTAATAGGGCAGGGAAAGGAAAGGGTAGGTAAAGTAGATTCATCTCTCTGGCCTCAGTTTCCTCCTTCATAAAACAGAAGTGTTGAGTCAGATGATCTCTCAGGACTTTAACATTCTGTGGATCCAAGAGGTGATGACATGTGCTTCTGCACCAAAGAAAACAAGCCTGCAGGCTCCTGCTGCAGTACATCCTTGGCCTGAGGAGTCCTCTTCTACTGACTGATTTGGCTGGTGGACCCATGGAGAGGGCCTTGGGCTCTCTCCAAGTTCTGTTCCTGAGCTGTTCTCATTCTTTGGCCAAGTCAAGTGATCTCTATTGACCTCAGTCTCCCCAGCTGTACAGTGGAGAGAAAAATCATCACATTTCACTGCCTCTTGGGGTTGGTCTGAGGATAAGATGAGATCCCTGTCCAGAAGGCACCAGGAGCTCTTCTAACTGAAGCACTCCACACAAAGCTCTTATTGTAATACTGCATTCTGATCAGGCCTGAAGTGTGCCCAGTTCCTGAGGACAATGCCTTGTAGGATTTATGGAAGTGTGGAGGGCATTGCCATGGCTGGGATACAATGTGACTGCATAGCAGTAACATCACAGGACTGGGATTGCTGAGGGCTGAGAGATCAGTCATGCACACCTGGATTGAGCTTCATCTAGGGGTGGTGAGCTGGGCCCAGGCATTGCTGTGTCCTCTGGCCTGCTTCTCTGCTGTGCGCTCGTTACCCTGCTACACCCTGGGTCTGTTTACTCATTCTTTCATCTGCTTGTCTCCTCCACCACCAATCTATGAGTTGCTTTCTGGGAAGTTTTGTGCATTATTCATCTTTGTATCCCCAGAACCCAACATAGTAGCTTCTTTCTTTTATTCAGCCATTCAACTAATATTTTCCAAGTAACAACTCTGTGCCTATCACTGTGCTGGGTGTTAGGTGAGTCTCAGATCTCATGTAGCTTAAAGGTTTGGAGGACAGAGACAGTAATCAAAAGAACATAAATGTAAACTTGTCACTGTGGAAAGTGCTCTAAAGCACAGCACTAGGGAGGGGATGGGTTTCCTTGAGATTGAGCCACTATCTGAAAGCTACGTAGGCCATCAATCAGGCAAAGTAGAGCAGGAAGTGTATGTGCAAAGGCCCTGAGGCAGGAGGGATTGAGATAAATGTAAAGGACCAAAAAAGAGCCATTGTGGCTAGAGCGAGAAAGCACATGGAGAAATCCCCTAGAGAAGAGAGTGAGGCTGGAGACTTTGACAGCAAGATCCAACAGCCCATTTTGAAGATTTTTGCTTTATCCTAAAAATTTAGGGAGGTCATTTTAAGGTTTTAAGTTGGGGAGATAAGGTGAGATGGGAGTCAGAGAAGAGAATGGGGTGAAAAGTGACATTATTTGCAATTGGAAATCATCATTCTGGCTATGATAAGGGGAATGATTTAGAAAGAAACAAGAGCTGATGGAGGGGAGTTTCTCTTGTTTTTAGTGGGACAATTTGAATATGGAAAGGATCTACTTAAGAGAGAGCAAATCAAAGGTCTCAGAAAAAGATGGTCAACAAGATAAGGTTTCTGAGAAGCAGACGGAGATGGCATCCATAGCACAGGTTGGGGGAATGGCCTTGAGAGGCGAGAAAGAGGAGAGGGTAGCACAGCAAAGGGGTCTGGATTTCTGTCTGAAGACTTCAATTTTCTTTGTAAAGAAAGAGATAGGACATTTACTAAGAGAGGAGGGACTGAAAGAGCCCTGAGGGATTTGAAATCTTGAGGAACACAATATATTTATTTTCTAGGGATGCTGTAACAAAGTGCCATAAATTTGGTGGCTTAAAACAGCAGAAGTTATCCTCTCAGAGATCTAGAGGGTGGAAGTCTAAAATCAAAGTGTCAGCAGGGCGTTGCTCCCTCTAAAGGCTCTAGGAGAGAATTCTTCCTTGCCTCCTGGTGGTTGCTGGCAATCCATGGTATTCCTTGGCTTGTAGATGCATCACTCTGTCTGTATCTGTGTCTTCACGTGGTCTTCTTATAAGAACATCCATCATTGAATTTAGGGCTCAGCCTAATTCAGTATGGATCTCATTTTGACTTGATTTGCAAAAATCTTTTTAAATAAAGTCCTAATAACAGGTATCAGGGGTTAGGACTTGAACTTATTATCTTTTGGGGGATTCAAGTCTACTCACTACAATGAAGAAGTAAGGAAATAGCTGTAGAGAGTGAGAGAAATGTGCTAGAATGCCAGCCTTGTCCAGCACTCACAGACATTAGTGGACTACGTCCAGCAGCACCAGCTGTTCCCAGCTCGCTCCTCTCTGCTGACTGGTATCCAGCATCCTTGGCCTGACCTAGGACACCTCAGCTCTCTCCCACTTTAGGGTAGATTCCAAAGACTTCTGACCTCTCTTGACCTGTCCTCCCTTCCCATCTCAGACTCAGTCTCTGCATCCCATTCGGTCCTTTTCCCTGGTCCCCTGTAGAAATAAGCTGCAGAGCTGGTCCCAACAGTACTGGGGTTTAATGGAAAAGAAAACGTTCAAGACCTCCATGGAAAACTTGCTACACCTGCACTTTGTTCAGAGATCTAGGAAGAAGAGTGTCTTGGGATTTTGACAAAAGAACTGAAGAAACAGACCCATCTCCCTATTTTAGGAAGAAGCCTTACTGTTCCCTTTCTGGAATGTCAGGAATGGTTTCCTTTGGTCCAGGCCACGTTGGGCTGCTTGCTGAACCCAGAGCCTATGAACCCAGAGCCTAGTACCCTTTGCTGCTTCTCCAAGGCTGGTGCAGGGCCCCAGGGGCATTTGCTTTGGAGGGCCAAGGTGAGAATGTAAACACTGCAATCCACTGCTAATGGGCTGGGACCTCCTCCAGGGAGGAAGGCTTGCTCATGACTTGGCCAGGCTCCCAAGCATCATGTACAGCAATCCTAAGTTCCAACTTAGACAGCCTGGGGTGGGTCCTCGAATGACCTTCCGTTTCTCATCTGCTCATCTGAGAGGACCATTCCATTCCAAACAACATTCCACCGATAAAATCGGTTACACACTGTAAACGTCAATGAGCCAGGAACATTCTCCGACGCAACAGGATTCTGATAAAGTGGTCTTATTTTGCAAAATCTTCCAGCGTGAAAAATCCTCCCCAGAGCAAGCAAGGAAATTCCTGAGATGCCAGAACACTGGGCAAAGTGGCCAGGGCCCTAGGGAAGGAGAGAAAACCCAGAGGTGAAGTTCCCACTGTGGGCAGAGGGGCCTGGGTTTTCAGGCATCATTTCATTCAATGAGTCAGTCAACACATATTTGATGACCGCTTCCCAAGTGCCAGGCCCTGATTCAAAGTCACTGGGAGGGCAATGTCTTCCTTTGACTGCAAAGCTCCCCTGCCTTTCAAAAAGCAGTGATAACTCACTCCCCTCACATGGTCCAGGTCAGCGATCAGGTACAACACCCACAGTTTCACCTCTAATTCAGATTCCCTCTCCCTGTACTGCTCCTCTCTGCCTCACTCTGTGAGGCTGAGGGTTTTTCTCTTCCTCTGTACCCTGTTGGATTCCCTCATTCTTTTGGCCTTTCTCTATGTCACTTTCTGTTTTCAGGTATCTCTTTGTGGAGCTGTTTCTGGATATTTCATTCTCTACTTTTCTTCATGTCTCATTTTGCAACACTGAGCACTTCCCATCCATACATTTCTCTCCTTCTCCACCAGGCTCTCTTTTCCTCTCTTTTTATGCCTTTCTCCAAGCAACTCTCTCCCATTTTTTTCTTTCTCTTTTCTGTTTCTTCTCTTTAACAACCTTTATACCGAACCAAATACACTCTTTAAAATATTTGTGGAATAAACTTTTGTATTCTCTGGGTTTTCTTTTTTTTAAGTAGAATGAAGAATATGTGTACCTCTGTGTTGTTTGAATTTCTTACAAGAACTTGAACAACTATTTAGAACTTTTTTATTGAAATATGATGTGCATAAAGTACACCTGCAGGGGGCCATAAACATGCCATGCCATGCTCAGTAAGTGTCACTAACACAACATTTGTGTGTTTAGCACTCAGATGGAAAGATGCCCACATTCTCTTCCAGTAACTCACCCCAACATGAGTCACCACTATACTGACTTCTTTCAGCATAGATTAGTATTTTTAAATAAAATATGAGATATCTGGTCCTGTATTTTATGTCAACAGGATGCTGTAATGTGTACTCTTTTGTGTCTAGCTTCTGTTGCTCAGCATTGTGATGGTGAGATTTGCTCACATTGTCACATGTACCAATAGGCTCTTCATTGTCCTTGTTTGACTATCCCATAGTCCCCACAGTGAGGCTATCCCACAGTTTATTTTCCCTTCTACTGTGAATGGGCATTCAAGTAGTTTCCATTTGCAGCTATTACAAATAGTACTGCTATTAACATTTATATATGTGTCTTTTGATGGCATGTATTACTTTTCTAATCAGGAAAAAAACTATTTCCATTTGGAAAGATGGAGATGGCCAAATGGGATGTTTTACAAAAGGGGTCTGGAGAAGAAGTCCTTGTCTGGCTTCTCTATTCTCTAGTTCTACAACTTTGAGTCAATCAATTAACCTCAGTCAGTCTCTGTTTTTCTCTGTAAAGATATAATATCTGCCATTGACAGGTATTATTACCTCATGGAGTAACTGCCAATCAAATAAGATGATGGACATGAGAAAAAAAGTTTCATGCAAAAATAAAGTACATTATTTCTCTTATTAAAGAAAAAAAATTAAATAACAATTACATTATGAGGCTCTTGGGTTTTCTGTTTTTAAAAATGGGGGGTGGAATTTAAATTATGGCTTTCATTAGACAAAAGAGGACCTTAATCCTTGACCCACTATGGATAATAAAAGATAAATAAATGTCTCTAAGATAATAAATAATAAATAAAAGATAGTAAATGTCTCAAAATGTCCTGTCTCCAAATGTTTTGTTTCATATGAGTAAGTAGGAACATATGGCCTATGACAACTTTTGTCCTTTCCAAGTGACCTTGTTTTATAGCAGTTGGTGGATCCTGGCCTAGAAAAGCAACAAAAAACCCTACCTGAGCTGAAGGGACCAAAAGGATAGGCCTGCCTCCTCCAAGGGGAAGGACATGCCCATAGAAAACACACAGAAGGCCAGGAATGCACTCATCTTCAGACACCAGCCTAGTACCCCATCCACTACCCTGCACCATAAAGAGAGAATCTGACGAGAGCATGGGACAGGAAACAGTGCTACATGTCTGCTGACCAGCAGAGCAAATCTAAGACTGTGTTCTCTGCCCACACGGGTCATTTGTTAGTGTATAGAAGCTAGTGCTGTCCACACGCTGGTATGGAGGCATGTTAGACACCTACCACCAGTTTCCACCCAGATCGTCCTTTCTGCCCAACCCAAACAAACGCTGTGCTCTGAAGCTCATGCCCTGCAGCTCCCATGACACTGGCAGCCCCGTGCTTAGTGCTCTGGGGATGCAAAGCTACAGAGTCCCTGCCTTCATCTGGGTGGAAGTAGAAGTATGGTCTGAATAAGAGAAAGCAATTCAAGAAGAAGGCCATATGCGCAAGAGGGGTTCTGAGCAGGAACCCATGAGGAGATGGAGAAATGACCAGAGCCTTGAAAACTAAGCATTAGACTAGTGGTTCTCAACCCTGGTTGGACATTAGGATTGCTGAGGACGTTTTTACTAAGGCCAGTGCCTGGATCCCACCTACCTAATCAGGATCTCTGGCCATAGGGCCTGGGCATTAGTATTCTTTAAAAGCTCCCTAAATGATTCTAATGTGCAGCCAGGGTTGAAAACCACTGCCCTAAACTTAGTGCAGTATGAAATAGAGACACAGCATAAGCTTTTGGCAGTGGAGAAACATGATCAAAGTCATTTGCTTAAGGAGCATTTATTGAGCACCTACTTTGTACCAGTAGACGCTAGGCTAGGCTTTGGGTAAACACTGATGAGGAAGATATATAGAGTCTCTGCCCTTGACTAGCCATCAAATTAGGAGAAAAGACAGATTCATGATAAGTATAATATAAAGAAGTTATTTTACATAAATATGAACCAAGTGCTCTAAGAATATTGAGAATTTTCTGGAGAAAATTTTCTTAGGTGACATTAGAATTCATTTTTGAAGGATTTTATCAAGAAAAAAAAACCAGAATATTTTAAGTGGAAGAAAGAGTATTATACAGGTGCTGAGTCCTACAGAGCCCTGCTGTGTTCAGTATAACATAGGGAGCATGGGGAGAGGACTTTGGAAAGAATGGCGAAGGCAAACACCAAGGGTCTGATTCTATTTGAGTTCTCTGTGTTTAAAAAACAAGCTAGAGAGGGCAGATTAGAAGAGGGAGCGGGAGGTAGGAAGGCTAGTCAGGAGTTACTGTAGTGACCTAGGTGTGAAGTGATGAAGACCCAGGCTGGGAGGCGATAGTGGGAATGAGGAAGAGAGCAACCCAAGAAATAGTTCTGAAAAAGGCACCAGGTTGAGACTGGTAACAAAACAAATATTAGAAGAGCAAGGGGGAGAGAGAGAGAGAGACAGAAAGAGAGAGAGAGAGAGAGAGAGAGAGAGAGAGAGAGAGAGAGAGAGAGAGAGAGAGAGAGAAGAGGCAAAGATGGCCTCAAAGTAACTGATCTGAGACAGTAGGAGAACAGGATAACATGGTATTCGCAAAGATGGGGATGCTGGGTAGATTATGTGAAGTTCATGTAACTCCAAGACATCTACATGGAGATGTATCTGAAAAGCTAGCTGAAATGCAAAAGTTGGATTGTAGAGGGTGAAGAGGAAAAGTGTAAGGAGAGAAAGTGGGCTATTCAGGTATAAACCATCTATACCAGGCATTTGGCAGAGAAAGGAAGAAAAAAGGATGGAACCTGGCAGACCAGGCACAGGTGTGTGTGTATTTACCAGGAATGACCTGAATGGAGACAAGAAGAAGGAGGAGGAAATAGAGGAAGTTGAGGAGCTAGGTCCATGAGGTACAAAAGCATGGCCTCTAGCAAAGGAGAAGCATTCACCTTTACAAAGGAGAGGTATTTCTTAGTGAAGATACCGATGTCTGAGAACACTCATTGCCAAGGGCCTTCAACCAGATCAAAACCCTCTAAAGCAGGGTTCAGGAAACTTTTCATAAAGGGCCAGATACCTAATGTTTTAGGCTTTGTAGGCCATGTGGTCTCTGTCACAACTAATTGTAAAAGCAACCAGAGACAATAGGTAAGTAAATGGGTGGGGCTGTATCCCAACAAAACTGTATTTTCAAAAACAGGCAGTGGTTTGAACAGTTAATTTTATTTTATGTGAATTTCACCTCAATTAAAAATTTAAAAGGAAAGAAAACAGACCCTGGGCTTGATTTGACCTAGGGGGTATAGTCTGCCCAATATCTGCTCTAGAGGTGAAGAAGGAGCAGCTGTAGACTTAAAGAGAGAAGATAAAGTCTATGCTGGCCTCCATGGGGACTATGAAGAATGATCAGTGGGTGATCTGAGTTCAAATCCAGCTCTGCTACTTACTAGCCATGGGGCCTCAAATAATTACTTAACTTTTCTGAACCTCAGTTTCCTCATCTGTAATATGAGGGGAAACAACAGTACCTTCTTCATTGAGTTATTCTGAGAATCAAATGAGACAATGAATATGAATGTCTAGTATAATGTCAGGCTCAATAAGGATTTTCTTAATTTTTAAGAATAGATCATGAATTGCAGGATCACACCTGCAGATAGGTGCTGTGACCATGGAGCTCAGGTTGTACATGGATCCTAGCATCATGAGAAGTGGGACTAGAAGGAAGGGAGGAATTGGGGGCTAGGGTGGGAGGTAATGGGAGGGGCTGTACCAGTTAGTAGCATAGAGAACAAAATGTGTATACCTGGGTCTACAGACAAATAGACCCTCAGCTGCGCACGTGACACACACACACTCATACCTGTGCACACGTATGTACAGCAAGGTGGTATAGCCCACTGCACTCTTCTTAATGGAATGAGTCTCTGGAGTACTTTGTCTGGCTCATCAGTGTGGCCCACATGTACCTCCCTGCAGTGCAGTTCAGCAGACCTCAGCAAGGACCAAGCATGCTTCACAGCGCATAGCACATGAAGCTCTGGTCAGGGACGGCTGCCGCCCATCACAGAACCTGGAACTGATGGAGACAGCTAGTCTCAGACTCAGGTCAGCCCAAAGCCTTTCCACCTGTGCTTTTCAGACTTTAGAGAATCACCTAAGGAAGGGTAACTTAAAAATGTATATTCCTAGGCCCTGCTCAAGATCTAATTTAATAAGTCTGAGAATGGCACAGGAATCTGCATTTTAGCAAGCATCCCAGGTGATTTTTTATATCAGTGAACTGAGAACCACACTTTCAAAAATAAGACTTTACTGCCCCCCTCCCACCCCAGCTTTGAATGCAGCTGTGTGGTGGAACAGTGGGATTCTCAAATTCTTTCCTGGAACAGCAGCCATAGAGCAAGGTCCACCACTATTTTTCATGCTTCCTCCTACTGCTCATAAAGAAAGATAAGCTCAGGCTAGGTGTCCTGGAATCACATGAGTAATTTTAAAACAGATGTGAAGATTTTCTAGGGCACTGGATTTATCCAGGAAGATAAAACCTTACTTCAGAGCTGACCCAGTGGCTTCAGTCTATGAGAAAATTTTATGGAGAATTACTCTTCTCACAAAACTTTGGTTGAACCATCCAAGCACAGCCTATTCCAAGTCTGGTTTCCTCTCTGCCTGGCCTTTTGAGACATTTATGACCAATTCCTGATTCTTTATCCTAGAATGCTCTGCTTCCAGCACCTACAAACTGAGTTTCAGGTATCTGGATAAGCAATGGCTGTCATCTGGTTTAGCAGCTTTGAATAAAAAAAAAAAGTCTTTGCATACATAGACATTTAATAAATATTAAGTAAGTGACAGAATGAATCCATGATGGCTTGGTTGGGCTTATGGATCACATAAAAAAGACTCCAAACTATGAATTCAGATGATTTATAATTAAAGGTACATCTCTAATGCTGAGGTCTTTCAATCCAGTTGGGCTAAAAAAAACAACAACACAGATCATGATAAAAGACAGCATATGAACTAAAACTACAGTCACTCCCACACACACACACACACACACACACACACCACACTTCATGGAAATAAATGCTGTTCTTTCAAATCAGCACTTTGAGTGGCCTTACATAATTATTCCAATGACATTGTCAGTCCTCAAAATGTGTTGTGTTGGAATCTCATCTTTGGAAACTGCCTCAAGAATCACTTTACTTTATGGTCACATCTCATTTTTGACCCCAAAAAGATTAAATCATCAGCTAAATCACTTAATCAGTCCCTTTATTCCTAGACTTGGTTCCAAATGATTTCTGGTGCTTCTAGAAATCAAATGAACCCTGAAAGGACAAAAACTTGCCATTCCTTAGAATACATAAAGGCTCTGAAAAGAATATTGAAAATGGAATTCCAAGCATGATTTAAGAAATAACAGAATCATTGAATTGAGTATGTAAATTCCCACAGAAGACAAATCTCTGAAGTGGTGAACCTACTCTGAACAGATCAGAAGACTCACTTATTTGCCATCAATCAAGAACTCATTCCAGCTCTTCTCATCCTGAGCACAGTGGCAGAGATGGGCAGAGACTGGCCAGAGGCTCACCAACCCTGAGCCCTTTTCTTCCTGAACTCACAGCTGGCCTGCATTTCCCAGCCAGTCTTTCGATTAGACAGACTACGTGTCCAGTCCTGTCCAATGGAATGCAGGAGGAAGTGATTCGAGCCCTTTTAGCCCTGAATCTTAAAACCTCTGTGGCATCCTCCACATGTCCCTTTCAGCTGGATGCTGAGAATTCAGGGGAAGATTCTGAGGGCCTAGACAATGTTTGGCTACTAAATAGAAGGAGCCCAGATCTTTAAATGACAGTGTAGGGCAGAGTTCCCACTCCCTCTGACTTGTATCAGACTGGAACATGAGCCAAAAATAAATTTATAAAGGGTCAAGTCACTAAGATTTAGGGCCTGTTTGTTGCAGCAGCAAGTCTACACTGACTAATCCAGACACATAGAGTTACACAAAAGTACCTATCTGACAAGCAACTAAATTGAAAATTGACACTGCCATTTGGAGTATCTGCCCTTGTGACTCTGTTTGGGGTCCATATTTGAAAGAGACATTGTTTTCTCCACCTTCACCCTCTTACCACATATGGTGCATTTCACATGGCACAGATCTGCACTCATCGAGCTCTGTTGCTGGCTGCTGGGGGATGATAATCCTTTGAAATGCCACTTACCCTCAGGGCTTCCCAAAGTGAATCTGACAAAGACCACATGGCTCATATTTTAAGCCAGGCCTCACATTTGGTGGGTCCAGACTTTTTATAGAGTTCCTTCTCTAACAGACAGTCAGGAAAGTGCACGTACACGCACATACATACTCACAGACATGCTTTTTAAGAAACACAACAAAATAGGCTAAAAACCCAGGCTCTCCATTATTTTAGAGACTCTCAATTAGAGAACTGCTTCTGCCTCAGTTAGAAGGAGGTTGTGGCCACCCCACTTCAATGAATGATAGTGAGTAATCAACTGCTATCCATCCTCCACTCACCCCCAGCCCATCGGACTAGGGAACAGGAACAGTTCACCAGCTTTGATGCTGCGAGATGGGCTGCATGCCCAGGAGCACAGCCAACTGGGGGACCCCTTGATGCTGGTGGGTCTTTCTTGCCATCTGCTTTGCCTTTTCCTTCAATGTGACCTTCCTCCCACGAAGAGTACCTTGTCAAGAGTCAGGGGCTCACCCCTCTACTTGCTGTCCTCAAACTGAAACTGGCACCTATTTCTGCTTGTACGCTCAGATGCAGGGGTGCTGAGTAGTGAGTGGTGGACACAGATCTCTGTATTCTTCTGTCTGTGGAGAAATGCAAATGGTATGGAATAACTCCAAGCCTCTGCAAGCACCACATCAGATCCTCTCCTCTTGGGCATCTATGTGGAAATCGAGGGGATGAGACATGGCAGGAAGTGGGTTATTTGCTCTAGAGTAAGCTTTGGTTCAAAAGAATGGATAAGTGGGATAGGTTTTCTGATGTTTAAGAAAAATTTCCAAGGCTCTAGGAAGGGAAGGGAGAAGCCTGAAAGAGTGGTATAGGAAAGTGGCCAAATGAATGTAATAAGCCAAGAATGGGAGGAGGAGGCAAAGCTGAAATGGTGACCAAGTGGCAATTCTATCAGTTCTCTTGCCTTTGATTGGGCATGTGCAGATTTCCTGCTATTGGCTAGTGAAGGTGTCCCACTAAGTCTGTGGCTGACAAGAGACAGCATGGCATGCTAAAGCATTAGGACTCTGCTCTGCTCTGAAATTTCAGGCTAGCAGATGTCAAGAATCACTGCAGTTTTTATGGTGGTTTTTTCCTTTCTCACTCTGTTGCCTACAGTAACTGATACAGATCAGCAGGGACATTAGAAGAACACTTTAAGACACCTCCTCCACCTTTATTTCCTCCAAAAATTGTGTCTCATTTAATTTAGTACTCACAAGTCCACTTAAAGGAATTATAATTCTCATTTTACAGAAGTGGAAATCAAGGCTTAGCGAGGTTAAGAAGCCTGTCCAAATTCCCAGAGTTAATAAGTGGTAGAGCCAGGATTCAGAGCTTTTCTTCCCCAAATTCCACAAATTTGCGACTATACCAAACTTCCTCTCAAGTGAGCCCATTTAAAAGTCAAAGTAGAACAGTTATGAGGCAGAAGGTAAGACCTACATTCTCTTGCTTTGGTCCTTATGTCTCATTTGTCTTTGTTTAACTCATCCCCTTGGTTCACAAGCCTTTCCATATCCTCTGCCCAACCTGGTTCAAAACCTGCTTCCTCCAAAAAGTTGCTTGGATTTCTTCCTCACTCTGGGTTTCCTTAGCACTTATGAATTCAATCTGCAGCACATGGGTTGGCTGTATGTTTCGTAGGTATGCTCCAGCCATTTCCCTGTGCACCTCCATGTCTCCCCCAGCAACCCAGCCCCTAGGTCCTAATCCCCAAAACCCGTGAAAAGTACCTATATAGCTTAAAGAATTTTGCAGATGTGATTAAATTAAGAATCTTGAAAGGCAGAGATTGTGCTGAATTATTGGGACAGGCCCAATCTAATCACATGGGTCCTTAAGAGCAGATGAGAGAGGCAAGAGAGTTAGAGATGTGATGACAGAAGCAGAGGTCAAAGTAAATGCCATCACTGATTGCTGGCTTTAAATATAGAATGGGCCACCACCAAGGAATGCAGGCATCCTCCATAAACTGGAAAAAACAAGGAAACATCTCCCTGATGTCCCCCAGAAGGAACAAGCCTTGATTTTAGCCTGGTAAGACCCATGTCAGACTTCTGACCTCTAGAACTGTAAGTGAATACACTTGTGTTGTTTTAAGCTACTAAATGTGTGGTAACTTGTTCCAGCAGCAATAGGAAAGTAATATATCAGGACTGTGTGTTCTACTTATCTTATCTCCACACTGCCCCTCCACCCCAACAACCCACACCCACAAGATATTGGTACAGTTGATACTCAGCATACATGGGGGCTCTGTGAACTTCAAGTGACTGGTCCCTGCCCCTGCAGAGCTCTGGGCTGGCTCGTCAGCTCCCTCACTGACCTCAGGAGTGGAATTCCCCTTCCCCACTGGCCCTCTCCCATCTCTAGTGTAGGAAAGCAGAAACAGCAACGTGTGTGTCAGGGAAAAGGTAGATCGAAAGCTGTATTGTTCCTGAGCCTAGATCATGCTCACTTAATTCTTATTAAGGGTCTTCTGAAAAGGCCCTATACAATGTTGAGGGTAGATTTTTATTATCATGCTTCAGCCTTCCTTCCTCAGTCTTGTAGCACAGAGTCAGGTCCAAGCCCCTTCAGAACTCAGTCCTTGTCTGCCTTTACAGTACCTCTCTTGCATTGCACTGCTTCACTCTTATGCCCCTGGACCCCTGAATTACCCATCACCCCCCCACACACCTTTGATCACACTGTCCGCTCCTGTGGAAATGCCCTGGCCCTTCTCTCTGCTGCCTCACCTGGCTAAGTGCTCAGATATCACCTCCTCCAGGGAGCCCTCCCTGACTGCTGTCAGAGTGGCCTAGGACTTCTCTGCCCACCCACAGACCTGGTGTCTGCCTCTGTCACTGTTCTCATTGCTCCTGGGTTCCCTTCAGCTCTCCTCACTTTCCTCCTCTGCCCACAGAGAGGATGGAATTACCACTCAAACTCCCTCCCACCATGGCAGAGGCAGAGGGAACAATTCTTACCCCACCTCAACCATGTCATCATATATTTGCTCCCCCCATGAGAGGGGAGAAGCTGATCTGATTAGTCAGAGCTTGGACCTGGAGTTGAACGGCAATGTGTGGTCACTTAATCATCTCTGCCCATCTATTATGGGTGATGAGGCCAGCTGGTCATTCTCTCTCTTGATTCTAGATCCTGATCCAAACGTCTTTGGGAGAAGGGTATTCTTCTCAATTGTATTCTCCACTATAGCTTTTATCCAGGTAGTAATATATAAACTGGCACACTGTTTTCCATCCTTAATATACTCCTTCATTCAGAAACCTGGAGGGATCCTGAACCTCAGACTTCCACATTGACTCATCAATGTTTGCAAATGATGCACCCCATTGTGTAGGACAGAGGACTTGTTAGCATGATTCCCAGAGACATCGGAAAAAATGACCCCTCTTCTGGTTCCCAGCCCTGAATTCAAGAATGCTTTAGAACTGGGCTGTACTTGCACTGAAAGTTTGAGGATGATGAATGAAGAGTTCAATCTCATCTGAGACTGGTGAGGTGTACCTGGCTCAGGTGAGGTGGTCTTAGGCCTGTGTACAGTTCCTCCAGCCATGGATGAGTGAATGAGTAGATAGATGGGTAGATCAATGGGTAAATGGGTGGATCAATGGGTGAGTGTGTAAGCGGATAGATGGATGGGTGGATGGATAATTGGATGGATAAATCAATAGACAATGTAGCTTGAAATGTGACATTTATGGTCCCAAAAGGTCTGATGGGACCCTCACTCATTCAGGCATTCTTACCTACAACTGTGCACTCCTTGGTAAAACTTTAGGCCAGGAATCTGCACCTCTGTTTTAGAAGATGTTGCTAATCTCACTACCATATATCCTGACCATGCTGACATTTTCAGCATCCTTTAGTAAACTCTGTCTGATTGATCCGGTGACACACACATCTCATCTTTCTGACAACCTGTACTTACTACCGATCTTTGTCAATATATGGGTTGTATAGGATACCTCTTATGTGCCACCTTAGATCCTCTCTGCCCCATGTCTCTGGTACTGAGGCCATTTGTCTTGTCTCAGCCACTACTGCAGCAACGAATTCTGCTGGGCTCCAGCCAACTTCATACACACGAACCCAACAGCACATCATGTCCTCAGGGTAGCTGCTTGTTGCTGAACTCACTGGGTACTCACACAAGTGCAAATCACAAATACAGAACAGGTTAACATCCCTCGTGGCTAACATTGGACTCTGGGAAACAAGAACCAGTAGACGAATTCTCATCCTTTCCTCCCTCTGCAAGGGGGAGTCTCAAGACACAGGTGTTCCTACGGTCTCTCAGAAGCGCCCTTCAAGATTAAATATTCAGTTGCACATGATACTGAGGAGTCACTAACTCAGTGATATGCCCCCTTTCCTTTACTCGTCTTCCTTGATGCACCTTCCTCGAACCCAGTAAAGCAGTAGCCCATGAACTTCTGCTTCCTGGGGCACCCAGGCTAACACCTAATACTAATTACTAATTAAACAATATTGTTTACTATTACTAATTATACAATATTGTTTTGGTTAAATACAAGGTTTTTGAAACTAATTAGAGGTACAGCGTATTTCAAATCTGCCTTCGAAACTAGACTCTAAGGTATTCATTTAGTAGAAGGTTGTAATTATTTATTTTATCTCATTATTTTCTTACTTTTTTCCATAGAGTTAATCATGATTGGACAGTTCTCGTCCTAGATACTTGAGTCTTCTGCTGTGTATGGTTTTCAAACTCAGTACCATCTTTTTCAGAGGGGTTACTTTTTAAGCTTGTTTGCCAAATTCAAAAAAGAAAAGCAGATTCATAAAGGCCTCTGTGGTAGGTTGAAAAATGGTGCCCCCAAATATATCCATATCTTAATTCTTAGAGCCTATGAATAGTTCATTTGGCAAAGCATTTGCAGGTATGATTAAATCAGGGCTTCTGAGATGAGATTATCTTGGATTATCTGGGTGCATCATAAATGTAATCATATGCATTTTTATAAGACTGAGGAAGAGGCTGACTTCTCAATACACTAAGAAGGCAATGTGACCACAGAGCAGAGAGTTTGAAGATGTTAGCCTTGAAGATTGGAGTGATGCAGCCACAAGTCAAAGAATGTCAGCAGCCACGAGAAACTGGAACAGGCAAAGCTCAACTTCTCCCCCAGAGCCTCTAGAGCAGGAGTCTTCAATCCCCAGACTATGGTCCAGTACCAGTCTGTGGCCTCTTAGGAACTGGGCTGCACAGCAGGTGAGAGGCAAGCGAGCAAAGCGTCATCTGTATTTGCATCCGCTCCTCAGCACTAGCATCACCACCTCAGCTCCACCTCAGAACATCAGGCATTAGATTCTCATAGGGGCACCAGGCCCTGGTGCCAAAAATGTTGGAGACCACTGCTCTAGAGGGATCAAGGCCCTCCTAACACCTTGATTTCAGCTCAGTGATACTGATTTCAGATGTCTGGCCTCCAGACTGTGGGAGAATAAGTTTCTACTCTTTTTAAGCTAGTTTGCCGTAATTTGTTACAGCAGCTACAAGGAGCTAGTGTAGCTTCTGCTTAAAAAGGGGCCCTCAGAGATCACCTCAGAGATGAGCCCTTCATGAATACAGTCTGTCTTTTTATGATGTTTCTACTTCCCAATGCCTGTTGTTAACTCATGGTTTGCTTTCTTTAAGTTGTTTCTAACAATGTTCTTAAGTTTGGTATTTAATCAAAACAATGCATAAATAGTAATCATGAACTAGATCTCATTGTAAACAGTAATCATAAACAAGATCTCATTTTTTGATACAGAATGTTAAGATCTAATTGGCCCTTTATTACAACTTTCCCACCCCCTCAATTCACTTTAAGCACAGCCCATTCAACAGGTCAGTGTCTCCCAAAATAAGATCCAAGGATTGTGTTGAATCACCTGAGACACTCGTTAAAAATGTAAAGTCAAGGACTTTCCCCCAAACTTACTAAATAAAAAAATCTTATGGGTGAGGTGAAGAAATCTGCATTTTTAACGAGCCTCCTAGGTGGTTCAGAGCACACTGACTTTTGAGAAGCTCTACTACAGAAGAAAGAGGTCAGAACTGCCCCAGTAGTACTTCCCTCCCTGGCAGCAGTGAAGCCACTGACTCTAGGCCTCAACTGATCTGCAGAAGCCATGCTATGGCCCACAGGACCGGATGCCTGTGAGGAATGCCACACTGAGATCACAGAGGAGCCAAAATAGTCCCATCCCCTCATGCATTTATACCAAAAACAGCTGCAACGGTGTTTGGAGAGCTGGGACTACAAATGCTTTTGAGAACACGAATCACCACTAGGTGATTCATGGTCATTTAACTTTTTAATTAAAAAGACCTTCACTAACGATAATAGCTCACAAATGCATGTGCCTTTTGATCTTGCAATTCCATTTTTGGAAATTTATTCTACGGAAATTCTTTATGCTTTACATATGCACAAGATTATTCACTGCAGAACTGATTGTAATAGCAGCACGAGATTGGAAACCATCCAAATGCCATCGTTGTGGAACTGATGAAATAAATTATAGCGTATTCATACAATGAAAAATAATGAGGAAGCTGTATGTGTATTGATATGGAAGTGTCTCCAAGACAGACTTTTAAGGGAAAAACAGGGTGCAGAACACATGTATAATATGCTACCTTCTGTGTATAAAAGGAAGTAATAAGAATCCACATTTTTATTTGCTGGTATGTTCATAAAGAAATGCTGTTACCTATGGGGCAGGAATGAGAACTGAACAGATGGGGAACAAGAATGGGAGGGAGGCTTTTCACTATACTATGATTATATTTTAGGGTTTAGAACCATATGAGTGTATTATTTATTCAAAAATAAATAATAAAATAAAAATTTAAATAACCATTTATTGTGGCCCTTAGAACAAGCAATCTGGTCTGGTTCTCCACACCTGCAAGTCTTGGTGTCCATATGGAGCTTTCAGATCGGGTGTGTGTGTCAGGGCCACAGCCATTCCAGTGTTTACCCTCCAGACCAGGATGCAGATTTCCATTGTCCAAAACGGCAGTGGGAAGACAAGACTTGAGTTTCTTACTGAGGAGAACCAGCTCCACAAAGGTTCTGGGATTTGGGTCCACTGTGCACTGGACAGCTCCAAGAGAAGATGGTCCCGGGGTTGCCTAGTGCTGAATACTCAGTACTCTAGTAGTGAGGCATCAGCTGCTCTCGACTCACAAGGGAGGAGTGGTGGTAGCGATCCCGAGTGGCGAAGTCCGCGTTCTCCTGGGTGAGCTGTGTCATCTCCATGTCAACCCTGGCCAGGGATGGTGCCAAAATTATCTGCTCTTGGGGGGATCTCAAGCTCCTTTGGTGAGAGAACACAGAGAGCAATCAGAAGGAAAGACCAAGTGCTAAACAATGAAGATCTGTGTTCTCTGGGTAGAGAAATTTTTTGCGAAAACGCCATTGTGCTTATTACTGTATGCTTGTTATTGAAAATGTATTTAAAAAACATAACTGTTGAAAGCTATATGTACAATAGTTAATGAACTAAAGTTTGCAAATATTTATGGAAAATAAATATAAAAAATATAAGGAAAGAGTGATATTTACCTTTTTATTAGTAGAAAGTTACAAAATTGTACAAAGATAACCTCCCAAATGGTATAATATTGGGGCTCTATAGCTTTCCTTTGCTTTCTTGTCAAATAAATAATGAAATAGAGAGACTTGGAACTTGAGAGGAGTAGAAAGAGAAATCTTCTCTTTGGTTCATTGGAAAGAAAGTTGAATGAGGAATGATTTCCAGAGCTAAGGTTGACACAATTAGCAGCTACGAGGCAAACTGCAAAAGCTTTTGACACCAAATAGGCCTGCAGACAAAGCACAAGTCCCAGTATGGGTTTCATTGTCACTAAAGTGTCTATATACAGTTGGACTTGGAATAAATTGGCAAAGAAAATGTTAGGGATACATGAGGAAAGTGCTAGAGAGAGAAAAAAAGAAGGAAAGATCAGACTGGTAGTCAGATATCCACAGAAGATGGATATAGTCACAGCTCTGCTATTAATCAACCTAGGGGTCCCAGGCAAAACTCTCCACCTCCTTGTGCCTCTATTTTCTCATCTTTCCTAGTCCCTGTCAGTTCCTACAGCCTATGGTAGGTCTTTAAGTCATATCTTAGACATGGATTGCCTCTAAGGAATTTTACTTGAAAAGAATCATCTACTTTGTAGAGTAGCAATGTTCAATTGTTTAAATAAGGAATATATTTGATGGTTGTAAGAAAGATTAAAAAGCAGAAATATAATGTTTAAATCCGTGGTACTTAAGCAGAAAGCTTCAACTGACTTTGGCAAAATGTGCTATTATAGAAATTCAGATCACATGACCAAGGCCTTATAACCACTGATGAGAACATAACTGAATTAGATAGGTCATGGTTTTCTGAGAAATGAATTAACTTCTATAAAGATTGAATCTTCAAGAAGGTTAGGAAGTGAAAAATGCCATACCAGTCAACATATAAGTATTTTTGGCAATATATTTTTTCATTAATGCTTTTTTTTTAAAAGGTGAAACCATTGCACTCTTCTTAGTTCAGGGAAATAATATGCTTTACTTTCTAGTCTAGAGTGGCCAAAGAATTCTCACTTGGGCAGTTGCTAGGACGTCAGGAAAGAAAGCCTTCTGAAGATCAGACTAAATTTTATATGATTCTGGGGATGGTAGCTGTAACAAAGGAAGTAACCTAGCCAAATTCTTTTGCCCAAACATACTCCACTGTATTATTACTCTTTGGTTTTTAAGAACATCTGCAGCTATAGTTGTGAAAAAACCTCAAAACTACAAGATAGAAAAAATAGCTACAAATTTCTACTTTTAATTAACTTACATTTCTTAGTCCTTTCACCCTCCTAAATAACTATCACAAAATATCACTCAGTAACCACGGTGAGGCCAGCAAGTTTGATGTTAAGACTTAGCTGAGGCCTTCACCGCCCACTTCACAAGCCCACAGAGCTATAAATATTGTGGAATGGGTTCTATTCCAACCAAAGTATTGTCCTTTACTAAGAATAATCTCCTCAATTCATTCTTCTTTCTATGTAGCGCTACAGTGGCCTCGGAGGTGAAATTCTAAGAATTCAGAGTGCAACATAAGGAACAGTGACCTCCCATGGCCATGTGTAGGCTTTAAAACTGGAAATGCCTAAAAATATTCCTGTAAATCAAATAGGGCCAAATACTCTCAACCGTACACCATTTCCATCTCCAGAATCTGTAGGTAGCTCCATGCAGAAGGTATTTCCACTTAACCTCTACTTTTCCTCAGGACTCGGTGGTTGGTAGGGGAAAACAGATCAACACAAGAGTCTTATGACCTGTCACCCAACCTGGTGCCTCAGACTGGAAGAGAGACAGAGTGGTGACCCCATCCCTCCTATAGCTCCACACAGAACATTTAGCACAGCTTCCAAGCAGATGACAGGGCTTCTCCCCCTATATACCGCCCTTCTTCCCGGCCCTTTCCCTGTTGGTTTCCATAGCCCCAGCTCCCTTTTATTCATCATCCCAGGTGCTAGCACCGAGGTTTCATTTCTTGTGCAATCTCAGCAAATTGGTAGTGCTTATAAAGAACTGTCTTAAAAAGGATTCTTGGGAGGGAGCAATGGGGAGTTATCATTTCATGGATATGGTATTTCTGTTTTTGCAAAATGAAGTGTTCTGGAGATGCATAGCGGAGATGATTTGCACAATATGAATGTACTTAAAAATGGTTAAGATGACAAATTTTATGTTACGTGTATTTTATGTTACGTGTATTTTACAATAAAAAAATGATAAAAAGAGGATTCTGAACTTATGTCTGGGATCAAAGGGAAAGGGTACCATAATCCTTTAGCAATGTCTGCACATGGAAGGTGGAAATATTAGCAAGTGCAACCCAGACATTTAGAATTTCAAAAACAAAGCAACAAAATGAAACTAAATAAACCTTTGGTTGGGTTCTGTCTGGATTTTCTCAGCCTTCACCTTTGGCTCCTCACTGATATTGAAAGAGGGGGAAGTAATTTCCCAGAGTCCTGACACCTTCAAAAGTGAAGAAGCTAGAGGTAAACTACAAAGGCTTTGACACCTGAAGTTGGCCTGAGGACAAAGTGAGTGGTACCAGAAGGGAGGAGAAATGAAGAAAGAGATTAGGGCACTCATGAAATCCTGCCTTCTCTATGAGGATTTCTCCTGTTTCTAGGAAAGTTTGTTCTTCCCTTTCCCTGTGTATTTGAACATGGAAGTTCCATAGAAATTCTCCGTACTTTCACCAACACAGTCACATCAACTACCTCTGACTTGAGATAGAAGAATGGGAATCTTTTGCGCATTAATTTTATGTATGATGATGTATTAATGCTACTATGTTTTAGACTGTGAATTCACTGAGAATAGCTCCCTTGACTCATCACGTAACAATCAGATTCCAGATAAGACTCTGTTCATGATTCCTGAGGATAAGAAGGGGAGAGGAGAAGAGCCAGAGGAAGCTTCTGATTTGCTGAAGTAGAGAGCTGGAGTGGGGGGCGGGCAGGCAATGAGGAGCAGTGCTTGAGTTTCCCTGAGGTTCTTAATTGTCAGGTGCCCACACCACAATTCACCCAAGCCAAACTAGGAAGGGGATGCTCTTAGCACCTTCCAGGGCCCTGGACACTCATCTGCCCTGGTCCTGGGCCCAAATTAGCACAGACCTGTAGGAGGGAATCAGAAGAGACTTCATCCATCTGAAAAAGCTGAAGTTGGAGGCTGATCCTGCAGGGAATACGTATATATAAATATGGATGAAGGCTCTACACATACATCTAGAATCCCAGTTTTAATAGAATATATATCCCCCGACAGCAGCCTGCTAAGGACTTTGTACCCATATGTAGTTTCTAAAAATGCATTTCTGAACTCCAAAATCCCAAGAAAGAAACTGAATACAGTGCTATAGAGAAAAAAGCAGAAGATTTGCTAACTTCAGTCTTAGAAATTTAAAATTTTTTGATAATATTTTTTTCTGAGATTCAAACTCATGTGTTAAATACATGCTATAAAAATCCCCTCCTAGACTACACATTCTTTGAGGATAGGAAGTATGTTTTTTCACCTTATAACATTCACAGTACAACACTCCAGGTTAGATTAGTTTGCATTTTCAATAATGATACACACACATATACACACACGTGTATAACACTATATACTCTTTGTCTAGTTATTTTCATTCAGCATAATTACTTGAGATTTATGCATGTTAGTGCATGTATCAATAGCTCATTTTTTTATTGTCAAGTAGTATTCTATTGCATGGCTATACTACAATTTATTTATAGAGTCACATGTTGTTGGATATTTGTATTGTTTCAGTTTTTGGCCACTGCAAATTAAGCTATTGTGAATATTCATGTACGTGTCTTTGTATGACTATGTGTTTTCAATCCACCCAGGTAAATATCTGGGAATATTTTCAGTGACTAGTTCATATAGCAGGTATATGTTTAACTTTTTATAAACTGCCAAACTGTTTTACGAAGTGATTGTATTATTTTATATTCCAACAGCAGTATATGATAGTTGTAGTTGCTCTACATCCTTGCCAACACTTAGCATGATCAGTATTTTTAATTTTAATCCCTCAAATAGGTATGCAGTAGTCTTATATTGTGATTTTAGTTTGCATTTCCTAATGACTAATCATGTTGAGCATCTTTTCATGTACTTATTTGCCATCCATACATGTTCTTTGGTGAAATCTATGTAAAACATTGCCCCATTTTTAAAATCTTTTTGTTTGTTTTCTTGAGCTTTGAGGGTTTCTACATATTCTAGACACAAGTCCTTTACCAGATAAGTGATTTGCTAATATTATCTCACAGTCTATGGCTTGCCTTTGCATTCCTTTACCTGTGTGTTTGGAAGATCAGAGTCCTTCATTTTGATGAAGCCCAATTTATCAACTGTTTTCCTTCTTTTGGTGTTGTATCTAAAAAAATCTTTGCTTCATTCAGTCACAGAGGTTTTTATTCCTATACTTCATTTTAGAAATTTATAATTTTAGGTTTTACATTTAGTTCTAGGATCCATTTTGAGTTATTTTTACATCGCATGATATGTGCATTGAAGTTTATTTTTTTGCACATGGATTTCCAATTGTTCCAGCACCATTTTTTGAAAAGACTATTTTTTCTTCCACTGAATGGCTTTTGCATCTTGTTTGAAAATCAACTGACCATAAATGTGTAGGCCAATTTTTGGACTCTCTACTCTGTCTGTTGATGTATTTGTCTATCTTGATTCCAGTACCACACTGTCTTGATTATTTTAGCTTTATAATCAGCCTTGTGTAAGTACTTCAACTTTGTTCTTCTTTAACAAAGTTAGTTGGGCTATTCTAGGTCCTTAGCATTTTCACATAAATGTTTTAGAATCTGCTTGCTAATTTCCATAAAAATGCAGCTGAGATTTTGATGAGGATTATATTGAATTTTTGTGGAGAACTGACATCATAAGATTACTCATCTTCTAGCTCGTGAACACAGTGTATCTCTTCATTTATTTCTTTAATTTCCTTTTTAATTTTTTCTAAGAAATGTTCTATAGTTTTCCTCTTCTAGTCTGTAAATATGATATATTACATTGAATGTTTTAAAATGTTAAACCAACCCTGAATTCCTGGGATAAACCACTTGGTTATGATATATTGTCCTTTTTATATTTTTGTAATTTTTAGTTCAATCTGTTAAAATTTTGTTACAATTTTTTGCACCTATGTTCTTAAGGGGTGTTGGTGTGTTGTTTTCTGAAGAGTTTGTATAGAATTAATATTCTTCATTTCTTAAATGTTCAATAGGTTTCATTAGTGAAGACATCTGGACCTAGAGTTTTCTTTGTGAGGTTTTTAATAACAAGTTTAATTTCTTTAATAGATGACCTAATAGCTTTATATTTCTTCTGGATGATTTTTCATAGATCGTATCTTTCAAGGAATTTGTCCAATTTATCTAAGTTGTCATATTTATTGGCATAAAGCTTTTTAAAATAGTCACCTATTTTCTTTTCAGTATCTATAGACTCCCTAGTAATGTCATCTCTCTTACTCTTGGTATTCATCATTTTTGTCTTCTCTCCTTTTATTCTGATCAGTCTGCCTAGATGTTTGTCAATTTTATTGATATCACACAACCAGCTTTTTATTTCATTGACATTCTCCATTTTTTCTATTTAATACTTTATTGATTTCTGCTTTGACCTTTATTGCTTCTTTGTTTTTTAAGTTTAATTTGCTCTTCTTTCCGTAAATTCTTAAGTTAGAAGCTGGGGTCACTGGTTTGAAACTTCTCTTCTTTTCTAATATAAGCAGTTGATGTTATAAAGTTCCCTCTAAATACTCAATTAGTTGCATCCCACAATTTTGATGTTATATTTTTTTTCATTCAATTCAAAATACTTTGAATTTCACTTTTTATTTCTTCTCTGAACCATGAATTATTTAGTTTATTTAGTTGATTTAGCATTCTTCAGTGTTCTTAGTCATTTAGATTATTTAGTGTTCTTTAGTTTCTAAACTAAATCTGGCAATTTTCCACATATCTTTCTAATTCATTTCTAATTTACTTCCCCTTTGGTCAGAGAACATACTTTGTTCTTGAATTGATTTAAATACATTAAATTTATTGAGACTTTTTTTATGTCTTTGAAAATGGTCTATCTGTTGTTTCATGTATACTTGCTGTTAGTAGAATGTTCTATAAATGTCAACTTCACCAAATTTGTTAATAATATTATTTAAGTCTCTAAAGCCTGATTTTGTCTACTTGTTTTATCAATTATTGAGAGAGGTGTTGAAATCTCTAACTATAATTATGAATGTTTCTATTTCTTGTTGTAGCTCAGTCAGGTTTTTCTTTATGTATTTCAAATCTCCATTTTTAAATGCATAAATTTCAAAGTTTATTATGTCTTCTTAATGATTTTTTTTCTCTTTAACTTTATAAAATGGCCCTCTTTATCCCTGGTGATATTCTTTTCTCTGAAATCCACTTTATCTGATGTTATCATGTTATCATATTATATCATGTTATCATGATATATATTTTTCCACCCTTTTACCTTTAGTCACTTGTGTCTTTATATTTAAAGTATGTTACTTGTAGGCAGCATATAGTAGCATCATTTTTTAATTCGATCTAACAATGTCACTGTTTAGACCACTTAATTGGGAATATTTGGCATGATTATTGATATGGCTGGGTTTATATAAACCACCTTACTATATTTGTTTTTTTGTTTGTCCCATATGTCCTTTATTATTGTCTCCTCTTTTTCTGCTTCATTTTTATTGGAGCATTTTAAAATTCAAATCTCTTTTATTGTCTTATTAGCTATAACTCTTTGTGGTATTATTTTAGTGGTTGCTCTAGGGTTTATAGTACACATTTCAAACTTATTACGGTTTACCTTTAAGTGATATTATTTTGCATATATAATAGTATATTTCCATTTCTTCCCTCCTGGCCCTTGTGCTAGCATTGTTGTTAATTTTACTTCTATATGTCTTATAAATCTCACAAGTTGTTATTTCTTTATTTGTTATAATTTATGTGCATATCATATTTTTCCTCCTAGACTGTAAGCTACTTGAAAATGGGATTCATATCTGAATCAGTGTTGGCATTTACTGGGTTCTCAAAACATGTTTCTTCAAGGAATGCTAAAAAAGAAGGGAGGTGGCGGCAAAATGGCTCTGCAACTTACCAAGATGAAGCCCTGGACTAGTCCGACCGATGTAAAAATACACAAGGGCAGCAACACCTAAGTTAACCAGGGTATAGACCCACTGGATCACAAACATGATGAGAAGGGACCCAATAGCCTGTGGAAACAGAGTAGGAAGGGTAAGTCGCCTAATTGTTTATCATGTGGTAAGTAAGCCACAGGGCTAGGACCTTAAGAAACAATAGTCCTTCTCATTAGCCTCTGATCACCATAAAAGTCTGAATAATTGAAATTTACTCAATTCAAAAAACCTCACTTAAAACAGATATTTGAGAAGACACCCTCCTGAAAGTACCTTCTAATCAAAACTATCAATAAATAGATATTCTATCTTACCTCCTTGTTCTACTCCTCCCTGAAAGAAACAATTAGAGTGAAATTAGGTAATTCGGTATACCTACAAATTTAGTGACCCAGGGATTATCAGAGATGGTTATTTATTTTACAGTAAACCACTGATCAAAATAAGTGGTGCATTTAATATAATGTTGCCATATGTAGGCTCATCTAAATTCTAATGGAACAGGTAATTAAATCTCATTGCTCCTGGTTGAGACTTTCTTCTTTCCTCCCCTCCACCCTAACCCTGAGACCACACATGTCTACACCTGAATTATGTCTCAAGGACAATTGAGATCAAAATGAAATTACTCACGCCCAAAAGGGAGACCCAGGGGTTGCACATGCGGGCATAGAAAGAAGCAGGTCTCCTCTGGATATCTTGTTCATGGAGTCTAGACTTTAGGAAGAAATCTAAAAAATAAATAAGCCAAATCTTTGGTTACCAATTTGTTACTGACTCCTCTTCTTTTTATGAGCAAATACCTATGAACTCCTCTTATCCAATTTTGTGACCCAGCCTAAAAGACAATTCCACTTACGTCAACCATCAACTCCCTTGTGGTTTCAGTCTACTCATTCTCTTACTTTCTGATGTAACAAATTTACAACCTCTCCTCTCAAAGGAGAGTTTTCATATCCTCTCATTACCAAATTTATCAACCCACTTGCATCTGAACTACTCTTCCCAAAGTTGCCAATAATTTGATCTCTTCAAATTCAATGATAAACTACCAGTCTTCATCCCATTTGGCCTTTCGGATAGCATCTGACACACTTCCAGCTTACAGAAACACTTTTTTCTCTTGGTTCCTAGGATGCCTCACTCTCCCAGTTTTCTTCCTATCTCACCACCCAGTTTTTCTCAGTCTCTTTTGCTGACTTACCTCCACCTTCCAACCCTAAAATATGGGAGTATCCCCACATTCATTCATTCCTCAGCACTCTTTTTTTCCCCCATGTATACTCATTCCTGGGAGATCTCATCCAGCCCCATGGCTTTAAATATTATCCATGTACTGAGGATCTCAAGTTTACACCATTCTTGACCTCTCCCTTAATTTGAGGTTTTGACTATCTAGTTGTCATCTCAGTATCTCTCTTTACATGACTAATAAGCACCTCAAAACTTAACATGGCTAAAGCAGAAATCTAGTCCCTCCCAGTTTTCTCTGCCTGAATAAATTACACCACTGTTCACTCAAATATCTAAGATTCATCCTTGACTCCTCTCTTTTTCTCACACCTACATCTATTCCATTACTAAATCCTGTTGATTCTACCATCAAAATATATTCAGAATATGACAACTTCTTACCAGCCTCATTGCTCCCATCCTAGTCTAAGCCACTGATTTACCGCAGCACTCCTATAGTAGAGCCATGGCTAGAGGCTCTCTTGCAGTTAGGCGTGGCCATGTGACTAAGTTCTCACCAACAGAATGTGAGTGCCACTTGTGTATGAAAGTCTTTGAGATAGTAGGTGTGTCTCTTCTCTGTGCCTGAATTCTGAACATTGTTAAGTCTATCCTGACTTTGCAAATGACAAGTTCTCAGGGGATGCTAAAGTCATAAAAATGGAGGGAGCCCGACTCCCTGAATCAATGCATAGAGAAGAAGTTCCCATTGATTTGGAACATCCTTCCTTGACTGCTAGTACATGTAAGAAATAAAGTTCCATTGTGTTTGAGCTACTACATATTTGGTTATTTCTTATAGCAGTTTATCCTACCTTAATTAATATACCTCGAAACGGGCTTTGGCTCCTTCTCTTACCTTTACATAATACATTCCTCACAAAGCCAGTGATCTTCTTAAAGCCTAAATCTGATCATGTCCCAGCCCTACCTAGAACCTTCAGTGGCCTTCTATCACAGTCACCATAGCCTGCAAGGCCCTATATAGCACTGACCTCTGCTTTCCTCACTGTTCATCTCCTACCTCTCTCTCCCTGGCTCACTCCTCTGCAGTCACCGCTGGACTTTTGCTCTTCTTGGAATCTGCAAATTCAAGTCCCACTTATACCTGTATATATGCCATTTCCTCTGTCTGGAACTCTTTTCTCACATCTCTGCATGGCTCACTATGTAATTCAGTTCTTCATTAAAATATCCTCTTCTCAGAGAGATCTTTTCTGACAAATCTATATGAAACAATACTCTCTCCCCACCCTAGTCTCTCTCTGTCCTGTCACCCTACTTTGTTATTCATCATAGTACTTATCTCTTACTGACATTATAGTGTACATTTGTTAGCTTGTTTGTTATAATTTCCCCTACGAGAACACAAGCTCAATGACAGCAGAGATCTTCTATACCTATTCAGCATGTTCCCCCAGCACCTAGAACAGTGCTTAGAATGTAGTAAATGTTCTATACATATGGTTAAATGAATGGACAAACCATTCTAGCCCCAAGAAAAGTCTTCACCCTCTCAACATCTGTCTTCTTTCATCAAGTGCTGCCAACTATTATACTTATCTTTTATACTTCCATACCTTGAAAGCAAGGACTGTCTTTTATATCTCTAAATATCAAATCTAAACATTTAGAAGTTTGTGTATGGGAAATATTCAATAAATGTCTCCTTATTACTGTGGATTAAAATAAACTCTGTCAAAGTTTATGATTGGTTCGAATTGAAGGCTCTATTACTTTTTTTTTTTTTAAAAAAAGAAGGAATACCGTTATGATTCCATTAATTAAACTGTTTAATTTTTATATGCTGAATGCATGATTCATCTTTTCAATCAAATATAGTTGCACCCTTAACTATCAAGAAGGAACACTGTCGGTTAAAGATTTAGATTTTTTGCCTCTCTGAGATTTTTCAAATGTTAAGCTCATCCTTTTACACTTGATCTTGATCTTGCACAACTTCAATTACACTTTAAGGGAACTGTGTAGTGAGTGTGTTTGTGTATTTTCTGAGGAACTCGGGATAAAGTAGTTAGGAAGAGATGTGTCCTTCAAGCAAGCACAATGCAGTTTTATATGTCAGCAATGTGAGGGAGAATTCATGCAAGGATGCTCAATGACTTGAATAAGTATGACAATATAGGCAGACAATATGGTTTCAAAACGTTTCCAAATGACTAAAGGAATTTTTTTCTCTTGTCAAGGATTTTACTGGAAGAAAAATGTTTTATAGATTACTGGTGAAAGGGGACAGTTTCTCACATTAGAAATTCTAAAGTAATGACCAGGAAGGCAATTTTCAAGTCTTAGTTGCAAACAAACAAATGAGTAAACAAAACCATATATCAGCCATGTTAAAAATATCAACTATAATAAACATAAGGCATAATATTAAAATTTTTCTTTAAAATATAATGGTATGTCTAACAAATTCTATATTCACAAAACCCATGCAGATATAATCACTTTAAGCATGAAGGATAAAAACAATTGTGTCAATTTTAAAAATCATGAACTTAACAAATTTTATAGAATTTACTTAAAATAAATATTAAACCATCTCTGCAAATGCATTCCATCTTTATCAAAATAAATAATAAACACATAGTTTTAGTTGTCATGTACAAACTGAGAATGTGCATTGATAGTCCTCAAAGGATCATTTTTCAAGTTTATGTGGTCTTTTATCATGCTGATAATGCAATCCTTTTAACTGCTTTCCAAATGCTGTACATTTATTTCTAACTTGATTATACAGTTCTCCAAAATAGATTTACTAAGTCAAGGCACTTTTATATTTCTTGTTACATCTTGAAAGATCATTATCCAGAAAGAATGAGCCAGAGGGACTTTTAACTATGGCATGTGAAAAGGTCAGTGAATCCTTTCCACAAGAAATAAGTGTACAGCTAGACAAAATAATCAAAACCAATCACTCAGGGCTCCAGAAATTTACCAAATGGGAACAACAAATTAAGAAGTGTTTCTTTTCGAAAACTATTGAAGCTGAGGGTAAGAACAGTAAGAGTCTATGGCCTTCTTGCCTGGGTTGCTCCCATCCCTACCCTAGTTCTTACCAGCATAGAGCTGGTCACAAACCAGAAGTCTTACTGCCAGAGGGGACAAATTTTTTGGTTATGCCTTTATAAGCTAAATGTGATATCCACAGTAGAAAACTGAATGGGGACAATGCTCAGTTTTGCTAGCCTCGGGTTGTAGACACACCTAGGGGGAGCAGTGAATCAGCCAGAAATTTAATAAGAATATCCTTGAAATGAGAGAGCCATAGAAGAACTATAGCTCCCCAAATTTCCCTGGCTAACTGGAAAACTATGCCCCTGCCTGGGGAGACCCAAGAGAGATTGGGGAGACTGGAAAACTAGCTGCAACTTTGACTGTTTTTCCCAACCCACACACAGATCCACTGTAAGGGGGTGGAAGCCTTATGGGCTACGAAGCCAAGCTAAAAATTAAAAATAAGAATAAAAACTGAGTAAAGACATCAGGAGCTACAAACCACAGGGGAAACTGATTCTATAGTTCAAATACAGCAATCTACTAAAACAAACTAACAAAAACTCAGAAACATACATCAGAATTAGGAGTTGCCACAATATGTTATCTAAATTGCCCAGTTTTTGACCAAAAATGACAAGACATGCAAAGAAATAGGAAATTGTGACCTATGCTTGGGGAAAAAAGCAATCAAAAGAAACTGACTCAGAGTGGGCCAACATGTTGGGTTTAGCAGACAAAGACTTTAAAGCAGCTAGTATAATAAATATGTTCAAAGAAGTAAATAAAAACACAATGTGAGTGACTTAAGCAAAATATGACAATGACTTTCAAAATAGGGAATATCAATAGAGACAAACTATAAAAAAGAACCAGATGAAAATTCTAGAGTTAAAATGCACAATAACATAAATGAAAAGTTTATTAGATGGGTTCAATAACAGATTTGAGATGGCAGAAGAAAGAATCAATGAACCTAAGGACAGATCAATAAAAATTATCCAGACTGAAGAATAGAGAGGAATAGGTGGAAGAAAAAGAAACGGAACCTCAGAGACCTGGAGACAATGTCAAGTGTACCAGTTAGTATGTAATGAGTCCCATAAGGACAGGAAAGAGCAGAAAAAAATATTTGAAAAAATGATGGCCAAAACCTAAATTTGACGAAAATCTTTTATCAACAGATCTAGAAGGAATGAATTCATTGACATTGCTTCCAGCAATATGTACATATACCTAATTACCAAAGACATACTGCTCTTTATTTAAATTTTTGACAGCTTAATAGATATGCAATGATATCTTAAAGGTGGTTTAATTTGGATTTATTGAATTAATACCATGGCCTAATTCATAAAACATACCAACAGCAAGCAGTATACACTTTGTATAGTGGTTAAGAACACTGGTTCCAAAGTGAGACAGACTTGAGTTTAAATTTTAGTTGGTTCATATCTTGAGCAAGTGTTGCACTTCTCTAAGCCTCTGTAAAAAGATGTGTAATGCTGAGCTTAGATGAGCTAATCTGTGTAAGTGCTTCTCTCATTGTCAAGGGACATAATCTGTGTTAAGGAACATGCACAATAAATGCAAGATATTTTTAGCTACTAACAATATTTAACATTTAACAATAAAAGTTAGTTTATTGAGTGGACAGTGAATGAGTCAGAGCATTAATTTTTTGAAATGAAAATTGCATATTCATCTCTTCTGACCTCTCTTTAACAGAATCAGGATTTTGACCTTCATGTTTTTAAAAATAATATGCTTTGGAAGGTATGCTTTTATCAGTTGTGTTTGTCAGAATAATTGTTTCCTTCTGTGACACTGTGTTGGGTAAATGGGTAAATGGTTTTATTCCTATTTAATCAGATCCTTTTTATCTTTGATGATGTCTTCAATAGTCAGAAATATCTCTCTTGCACAGCTGTTATAAATAAGGAATTCATGGCTATATAAGGCATAAAATATAGCCCCAAGTTAATTTTTTGGATCCATTTGCTCTCAACAATGTTTATTCAATAGTGATTTTATTTTTATTTTTTTTTTATGGCATACGGTGTTTCACAGATTAGGTTCTTATAATAGTTTATCACTTTCTATTCTACTTTACTGATCAATGTTTCAATAATTTTAGCCAGTAGTTGTTTAAATGTTCATCATTTTAACTAGCCTTTATTGAGTGTTTGTTTTGTGCCATGTGCTGTGTGAGAATAATACTGTGACGGATTCAAAGTGGAAAGACAGGATTTGTGATTAAAGGAAGCTCACAGTCTGGGGGAAAGGAATAAAACTAATATTTCTTTTCCTTAAGACAGATGAATAGGCCTGAAGACAGATGTATAAACATATGTAATCCAAATGTATAAAACAATGTGATATTTATCTATACTACTTATATGAATCAAATGTTGTGCTTGCACAGCAAGGAAATCAGGGAATTCTTCTCAGAGGGGGGTGAAAATGGGTCTGAATAGTCAGACAGAGTTTAACTCAAAAGTCGGAGTTCTCCAGATGGAAAAGGGGGGAGGTGCAGCAATTAGAGAAGGCAGAACAGCATATGCAAATACAGGAAGGAATAAAGAACATGGTGTGTTTTGTCTGGGTGCAGCTGCAACATACAGTGTATGGATTGTCATGAGAAAAGTAGCCTGGAAGGTAGGTCAGGACCGGATTGTAAGGAACCTTGCAGATCACACCAAGGATCTTGAACTTTAGAGAGATGGCATTAGATTTCAGTGAAGGTTTCCAAGTAAGAGAGACATGATGAGAATTTTATTTTAGAAAGGTCATTCAGTAGATAATAAGAAGGAGAAAAAGGATGTGGGAAAATCTGGAGGCAGGAGACTAGTTTGGAGATTTAACAAGAGTCTGGATGCTAGATGATGAGGGTCTACACCAAGATGAAGGCAGCGAGGGAGTGGTCAATAGCTATGACATTTCTAAGATTAGGCAAGTGGGTGTTGACAACTTCATTGATTAAACATGACAAACTGACCAGATGTCTCTCCTGAAAAGGCACTGAGAAGACATAAAAGGAATTAAATAGGTATAAACCCACAAACACCAGGAGAATGAGAGAGGAAATATAAAAATAAGTCTTGGAAGATGAAAAAGTGACAGAGTAGTAGTAACAGACTGAGCAGAGCAGAGGAAGATGAACTCTAGGGCCTACAGAGAGGGTACTGACAAGCAGCAGCCCAGTGTACCCTATACACTCTAGCAAAGTTCAAGACCAGGAAGTACCATGTCCCTAGGAAGTACCAAAGTACAGGGGGTTGGTTGAAAAACTTCATATGAAACAGTTGGACATCAAGATGCTTTCTTTTGCTCATGCAGCTAGGTAACAATTCCTCCTCTGCTTGAGCCCCTCCCCAAGGGGGGTGTTTCCTTAAAGAAATCACACCAGAAAGTGCCCAGGCTTGGGACACCAGGCACAGCAAAGAGTGGGGGAAGAGAGCTAGAAACTGGGGAATTGAATGAAAGTCTATATCCAAAATGGTGGGATGCCTCTATTATCCTACCCTGCTCCTTTAATGCAAGAGCCATCTGGGTGACCCCCATGCAAGAGATTAAAGGACTCTTCTGTGGACAAACTGAAGAGCCCCGGAGGAAACCCTCTAGATAGTCACTTTTGGGAGGCCTCTGTGAAGAAGATAGCTTATACCCTAATAATTCTGCAGTGAGGTACCACAATGAACAAGCTCTGCCCAGTTTGTAGGTTTCTAAACAGTTTTTTAGAACTTCACTTCTAAGTGTGAAAAGAAATCAAAAGAGGGAGAGAGGGACCAAGCCAAAGAGAAGAGAATCTAGAGAACATGGGACAGTAAAGGGAGCAGAAAACTTCAAAAGGAACACAAGTAATATTACCAGAAAGATATGATAAGTCATTGTACCCATAAACCAAGAATGAGATGATGTTCAAATTTAAAAAAAAGGACAAGGACAAATTAGGCTATAATCAAGAGCTCTTGGAAATTAAAAACAGGGTAATTGTGGCAGAGAGTGATTGTTGTTACCCAATCTCCTTGGGCAGGTGCGGGGGGGTAGGGGGCAGGCTACACAATTTTATGTGAAGCAGCAATATGGCCAGCTAAAAAGACATCCCCCTATGAGAATAGCTGGAAAGGTTAGAGAATCAAGTCCAGGGCTATGTAGCCAAAATTATATGTCAAAGCAGTTTAGTGGGGACACCACTGTTGCAGGCACCAAGGTCTACACATTGTAGCCTGCCTATTGACCTTGAAAGCCCTGGACATTGGAACCAGGAATTTAGTCATCCTGCAACTACCATCACGCTTCTAGAGAGTTCTTCAAATGTCCCTATTTCTTTGGATTTCCAGTTTCCACTTCCAAGTATAAGGAGGGCTTATCTGATTAACAGAGCCTTGGTCTTGTGCCCGAACTCTGGCTGCAGTAGAGGCTAGAAATTTTTGTTTTAAATGTGAAAGGCTTGCTTTGCCTCCCACCAGGACTCATAACATTGGAAATTCTTCAAACATAGAGAGATCACTCAATGCTAGGTAGGCAAAAAAAAAAAGAAAAACAGGCAAACGTCTACTATAATATTTTATCCAAGAAATCTTTTTTTGAGATCCAACACAAAAGTGTGATAAAGAGAGGAATTCCAAGACAACAGCCTTGTAGTGGGCCTGAACAACAGTCTAGAGTGGAACAGGATGAGAACCACAGATATAATAGATTTCTGAAGATCTTGAGCATTTGGAAAGTAATGTTGAGAGGTGTTTGACATATCTGCTGGAAAATTTAGAGGGAAAAAAAATGATGACAAAAACCAAGCAAATAAAAAACCAAGGCAATTATTAGCTCCAGGAAACAGAAAAAGCTGGACGAAAAAAAATGTAATCATAGTATAATAGAGGGCTCCAAGTTAAGCAATGTTCACTTAATCATGATAATAAATAATAAGAATATCGGCTATTAAGTTAATCAATAACTGTGATATAATTATACTGGGGACACTGAATGAGAAGTCAAAGTGGCATAAATGAATTCAATCTTCATTTACCATAATAGGAAGTCAAAAGATATCTGACAATGATATATCAAGAAGTAGCAATATAACTATATTATTTAGTAACAGTAAGGTTAAGCGAAGAAGCAACATTTTGGTTGAAAGTAGGGTTTTCTAGGGGTGGGACTAGAGGGTGGAGGAGGATAAAAAGGACAGTATAGAAGAGTAGGAACTACTATTTTTGATTATGTGACTTTTAATTCTATTTGGCTTGTTAAACTGTATACTTATTGTTTTGATAAAAATAAAATGATTTTTAAAAATTTTAAATGCTCCTACCATTAAAAACTTCCCACCAATTTAGAGGTAAAGAAGGAAAAGCAGGTATATGGGAGAATGTAAAGCATTTATTTTTTGACGTCTTCCATGTTTTTCTGTTTTCTCCTCTTTTCTCTCTTGTCTGTATAGAACTCAAAGGGCAGGGTAATGTAGAAGAAAGTACTGGGCTTCATGTACAGGCAGACTTGGCAGCTGTGCAAAGTATCAGCTCTGAAATTTCTCTGTGCTTTCATTGGGCCTCAGAGTCTTCATAGGTAAAAAGGAAAATGCTAATATCTATTATATTACATGAAATAACATATGTAAAGTAGTTAAAACATAGAAGACTCTCAAAAATTATGGTTTCTCTCTCAGAATTTCTTAGCTCCTGTAAGACTCTTATTGAGAGTCTCTCTCTGTGTCTCTGTGTTTATAGATTTGAGAAAGCAAAGAAAAACTGTGTTCTTTTAGCTACCTTTTCTCCATCCACTCTTGCCTGGTTTTAAAGATTCGTCTTCCACAAACAAAACATAGTGAGTTCTTGCCAGGCAGTTTGTTACAACACATTTCCACTTCTCTTAAAAGTAGAAATTTTTTTCATTCTTTTGGCATTATACCTCTGCTGATTTTTAAGTAAAATGAAATTAATAATCAATTATTAGCCATAACTCCCACATAGTAGACAAAAATTTCTGTTTAAAATCAACTATCTATAACAGTGTAGAATTACAAATTCAACTGATATCTGGATATAAATTTTAAAATAAATGTCAAACAAAAAATTAACGAGAATTTTAAAACCAGCTATGAAGTCAACTGGCTAAGGACTTGAAAGAGGGTTCTGATAACTGGGTAGGTGAAGCAACCAGTATTCACCCCAATTAGGAAGCCCCAGTGTGATTTCAAAGTACTCACCTTCTTTACTTGACCTGGGCTGGTTACTTAGCTCAGGAACAGGTTGCTCTCCACATGCTCCCCAAGGCCAGGCCCCTTCACTCCTGATACACTGCTTGTTCCAGGAGGACTCCTGCAATCTGTCAGGCCCTTCAGTAGGGAAGGGAGCAAGGGACTTGACGTCCAGGAGGAAGCTATCTTGTAGGGTTTGCTTAGTGGCCTTCTTGCATTTCTCCTGACTCTCTGGGATCCCATCACTCTCCCCTTGCCTGGGCTGGCTACTCTCAAGCTTCCTGGTTAGCTGGAGGAGCTGATCCATGTCTTTGGTGAATTCTAGCAGAGTGCCCTCAGAGGGGCTTCGGACAGTGCCCTCAGAACCATAGCTGGGAGCCTTCTCCAAGAGCAGGTGCTCAGAGCAGTGGAGAGCCCCCCTGCCCTCTCTGTGCACTGATTCAGACACCTGGGGGTGGCTGCAGGGACCCATGGTCAGGGAGAAGTAAGAGTAATCCACCGCAATGTATGTCAGCATGAAGTTGATGGTGACGATGGGGGCCAGAACGTTCACCTGACCCACAAAGACAAAGGCCATGGTCACCAAGCTGGTCAGGCAGACGGCAGCTACAGGTGTTTTATTTGGCCCTTTCTGCAGAAACAAAAATAACATGCAGGACTATGAAATGTCAGCTCATAATGGCTTAGCCACTTCTGCCATGTCTTGGCGTGTTAGTAACTGTTTGTCTACACACTTGGAATAATAATATCCAATTCATGGAATTATTGTGGGATTAGAGCTAATGGATATAAAATGCTTGACAGGGCACTGATACACAATAGGCTCCTAACACACCATGGCTATTAGTTGTGTTAGTAACTATTAATATAGGCATTACACTAGAACTTTGACTTCCCAAGTGTTTCTCCTTTTGTCTTTCATTGGATTTTAACCAAAAAGGTGCAAAGTTGGTTTCTCTCAAGCTATAGTGGTGAAAATGAACTTAAGGGGAGTGGCAGACCCTGAAAGACAGTAGAATCATTAGTGGCTGAGGTGGGGGGGAATTCTGATACACAGATACACACACATGCATATCTTCACACACACACACACACTTACACATATCTGTTATTAATAGGGGTGGGTATGGTGACCTTCAGGAGGACAGAAGTGGAAAATATGTGCTAATCCCATAGAATCTGTTACTGCACGGAAGCTACTCATCACAGTCACTGACAGAACCCTTGGGCAAAATCGGTGGTCACTTTTCAGTCCTTACCTTCCTTAACCTAAGAACTATATTTGACCCAGCTAATCACTCCCTGGTCTTTGAAAGACTTTCTTCATCTAGCTTTTCTTGATTCACCTCCCTCCTCGCTGACTGCTCCTCTTGTCTCTGAAATCTACATTTAAAGCAGCCCCGGCATCCTCAGACCCCTTCTCTTCTCTATCTATACTTCATTCCTAGGTGACCTCATCTAGGCTCACCTATGGCTTTGAAAAACCAACTTTATGCTCTCAACTCTCAAATTTGAATCTCCAGCCTGAAAGATTCCCCTGAAATGTAGACTTAAATATTCAACTGTCTACTCAGCATTTCTAGTTGATATCTAATAGGTTCTCAAAACTGATATCTCCAAAATCAAATTGCTGGTCTCCCAATCTCCCACTCTTCAAATTTACCCCTTCGGCAGTCTTTTTCATCTTGGAAAATGGCAATTCCATCCTTCCACTTGCTCAGTCAAGTAAAATTCTTGATGCTTTTTCTCATTTTCTCATTCTCTATCAGCAAATATTGTAAGAATTTACCCTCAGGATATACACAGGAGCTAACTACAGCTCCCATCTCCTTTACTGCCAGCACTCTGGAATGCGAGGGGCAGGCACATAAGCCATTACAAGATCTGACCTGTAAACCTCCCACATGTGTTCCTCCAGGTGTGTTTCCCTTATTGAGAGCTAGAATAGAGAGCAGCCTTAGAAGTCACAGGATGAAGATGGCAAAATCATCATCAGCCTGAGTCCCCGAGGATCAGAGTCACTATTGACCTGAAATACCTTCCCTAGAATTTAAAAATTCTAAATAAAGTAAAATAAAGGAGTAAAAATATATTTTATTGTTTTTGAGAATTACCTTTTTGGCACAGCTACTCTGTTTAGCATACTCTAACAATAAAACTATTAAGAATAAAGTAAATCATCAGAAACTAACAAGAACTTAAAAGGAGGATCTTAGGTATTCTGAAGGAAAGGCTAGTGATCCAGACCAGGACTTTGATAAGGGTGGGTTGTAAAGTGACAGAACAGTCAAACATGAACTTCTGTTCACTCAAATATATCATAAAAGAATGAAAACGCAAGTCACAGAATGAGAAAAGATATTTGCAAAACATACACTTGACAGAAGGTAATCCAAAATATACAAAAAGTCCCTACAAAATAATTAGAAGAAAACTCACTAAAAAAAATAATGAGCAAAATAATGTGCATTAAACATATTAAAGATGTCCACCATCATTAAGTAATCAGAGAAATGCAAATTAAAACCATCATTAGATACCCTTAAACACCCACTGTATTGGCAAAAAAAATAAGTCTGATAATATTAAGTATTGGCAAGAAAATACAGAAACGAGAACATTTATCCACTGCTAATAGGAGTGTAAATTAGTACAAACACTTTGGGAAAAGATTTTGGTGTTATATATTAAGTGAAGCTATACATACCTTACAATTTAGCAATTGCATTAATGAGCATACAGTCTGGAAGAATTCTATATGTGCACCAGTCTACTAGTACAAAAATGTTCATTGCACTGGCTGTAATAGTCCTAAATTGGAACGGCCACAGTGTTTATCAAAAACAAAATGGATAAACTGTAGCAAATGAGGAAATGATATATATATGGATGATAATAAACTGCTGCTATGAGTAAAAAGGTGAATGTATTTCATAAACATAATGTTAAATGAAAGAAGCACACCACATTTATATCAAGTTACAAAGCAGTCGAAGTTAAACTATTTTGTTTAGAGATGCATAGGGATTAAACCAGGAGCTGGCAAACTGCAACCCGTGGGCCAAATCTGGCCACCATCTGTTTATGTATGCCCAAGAGCAGAAATGGTTTTACATTTTTAAACAGCAGGGGGAAAAAATCAAAAGAAGAGTAATATTTTGTGACACAGAAAAACTACATGAAATTCAAATTTCAGTGTCCATAAATAAAGTTTTATTGGAACACAGCCACACTTATCCCATTAGGTATCGCCTACGGCTAATTTTGAGTTACAGTGACAGAGCTGAGTCATCGTGACATAGAAAATAGAGCCTGCATATTTACTATTTGGCCCTTTTCAGAAAAAGTTTGCTAACTCCTGAGTAAAATCACAAAGAAAGTAAGGAATATTATCACAGAAGTCAGGACAGTAGCTTCCACAGTGAGAGGGACAGGACTCTGACCAGAGAGAGCATATGGAGGGCAGCATCTGGGGACTGGCAGTGTTCTTGGATGGAAGTTACAAGGATGTTCACTTCATAGTCATTTTTTAAACTGTTTATATTAGTTTATGCCCTTTTCTGTATGTTGAATACATATACAAATTTTTTAAAGCTTCTTCTCTTCCTCATTAAAAAAGTGCAAATAAAATTTAATCATATGTAAAGAAGCTTTGAAAAGTTTTCAAAGTTAAAAAGCAAGTGACAAACTAGGGAAAATATCTGTAATACATATCACAAAGATTTAATCACTCTAACAAAGAAGAAGCTGCTAGCAATTGAGAAGAAGAAAACCAGTAATCACAGAAAAATATACAAATGACTCAGAGAAAAAGATGTTCAACTTTATTCATAATGGAGTAATATGAATCACAAGTTTCCTAAGATGCCATTTCTCCCAACACAATGGGTAAAAATTCACATTTGACAAAGAGCTATGGACAGGCTCACAGTTGCCACTGCGGTGCCTGGGGCAAGAGTGTGCAAATGACAGTCCACACACCCTATGTCTAAATATTTAAATTATAAATCAAACTAACAAACTGTTAAATGTGTTCTATCCACCTTCCTGGGCAAACACACCTTTGGGACAATGGGGGAGATTGGTTTTGAATTCTCACACTCTTCAGAGTTCCTTACTGAAGTATGGCCAGGCACAGCCTCCATCCTACAGCCCACCCCTCTTTCTTTCCCAGACCACACAGTGAGGGACCTCACACCCCCATGTGAACTCCTGGTCCTAGAGACCTGGGTGTGGGCTGGGGGATATCTGGGCAGGGAATTCCAAGGTGCAGCATCTCTAGACCATGGTCTAGAAGACGGGCACGGAATCCCAGTGGGCATGTTCCCTCGGCTTCATGGACTTCTTACCCCAAGGACCAGAGTAGAGTCCAATAAAGCAAGGTCTTCTGGCCTGAGTCTAAGAGTGGTGTTAGCTGTGGGATAACAAGAACTCCCATACATTGCTGGTAGAAGTATAAAATGATACAAATCCCATGGAAGGTGTTTTGACAACATCTATTAAAAGTAAAAATGCATTTACTGTTTGACTCAGCAAACTCACTCATGAAAATTTACCCTATAGATATATCTGTATATATACAAAAT